>OY992887.1:2816085-3403585 GCA_963921405.1 Cepaea hortensis | reverse complement strand
TGAAGGACAGGCTACGATCAAGCCTCACGCCAAGATATGTCATTGACTGGGTTCTACTCAAAATGCTCCCATCCATTCGTACTGCCGGCAGGTCTGTGTTCACAATATGGTTATTTAGGGAGAACCATGTAACAGCTGCCTTTGCAGGGTTGACAAGGGCGCCGACATCAGCACACCATGAGGAAATTCACTGGTCAGAGCGAGTCATGGTACTTGTACTGGTAGGTGTGAGTTATGGTCTTGGTACTGGTCAGTTTGAGATATTATCCTGGTACTGGTCAGTGTGAGTTATGGTCCTGGTAGTGGTCAGTGTGAGTTATGGTCCTGGTACTGGTCAGTGTGTGTCGGGGTCCTGGTACTGGTCATGTGTGTGTCGGGGTCCTGGTACTGGTCAGTGTGAGTACTCATACTGAGCTGTGTGATACATAGTCCTGGTTCTTGTCCTACTCAGCATAACACATGGTCTTGTTTCTGGTCTGTCCTAGATAGTGTGATACATGGTCCTGGTCCTAGTCGGTGTGACATATGAAACCTTGTCCTTGTCATTGGCACCCATGTTTCTGAGAATAGGTCAACCGTAGAGCCATTCCGGTCAGAAAACAACAGCTTCTGCTGAATATTGAACCTGGGCCATTGTTTTAGCATGGCGCCACTGGTAAGAACCATCATCATCATGAGCCATGCTAATAAGAGTGGGAGGCCATGATCACCATTTCACATGATCACCAGAGTCGTGGATCAGATCTGTGCTCTTTTCTCGACCATGCCACGTGGCCAAGTATCAAGACATTTACTTCTATGACTTCCCCTTGTTCTTTTCCCATCAATCTTGCTAGTTGTCATCAAGTTTTCTAGTTTATTTATTATCATAATGTGCCCCCAAATAATTAGTTAGTCAGTTTGTCATGGTTCAAATTTCATGGCAAAAGGTCGCCGCATTATGCTCCGTTCCTGTGCCAGTGAATATCACACAAAATGCTCCTCGCCACCCCTTGTGAAAAGTGGAAGAGACAGGAGTCTTGACAAATCAACAGCCCGCACAGGTATACTATGCATAATGCCATGCCAGAATATCAACACAACAGTCCGCCACTAAAAATACAATTCATCATCGATAGAAGCAGCAGGCACTAGAAAACCAGCAGTCTCACATTACTGCATAAGGTAACACAATTAGTTCAGTGGCCGGCCGGTCACAATTTTTCTGAACATGCAGTTCGCTCTACAGACAACCATGACAGATGTAGAAGCACTCCACACATTATTCACAACACACAGTGTCGCTCCACGCACTCAACTCAGCAGCAGGGCGACGGAACCATCCCAAATAATTATGACTGTCTACGTCTAAATTATCTAATCAGTTTACTGTTTTCATTTGCTTCTTGTGGACTTGTTCATTGGTTTTTCTTTTTATCCATGGTATTCATTGTATTTTCCTTAGAAACCACATCTCCACAATCATGTATCGTCATTTAATAGTGATAATAACACTAACTTAAAAACACACCTGGCACGCAGAGGCACAGATTGACAGTTTTATGCCCCTCTGTGGTCAAGGCCTCGCTTCACCTCCATCCAGGGCATCCTGCAAGCAAACATCTGGCTAATTAAGCAAGGATCTGTCAGAAACTGCTGTCATACTCTTGTTATATTGATCATCTTCTTCTTCTTCTTCTTCTTCTTCTTCTTCTTCTTCTTCTTCTTCTTCTTCTTCTTCTTCTTCTTCTTCTTCTTCTTCTTCTTCTCCCTTCTTCTCCCTTCTTCTTCTTCTTCTTCTTCTTCTTCTTCTTCTTCTTCTTCTTCTTCTTCTTCTTCTTCTTCTTCTTCTTCTTCTTCTTCTTCTTCTTCTTCTTCTTCTTCTTCTCCCTTCTTCTTCTTCTTCTTCTTCTTCTTCTTCTTCTTCTTCTTCTTCTTCTTCTTCTCCCTTCTTCTTCTTCTTCTTCTTCTTCTTCTTCTTCTTCTTCTTCTTCTTCTTCTTCTTCTTCTTCTTCTTCTTCTTCTTCTTCTTCTCCCTTCTTCTTCTTCTTCTTCTTCTTCTTCTTCTTCTTCTTCTTCTTCTTCTTCTTCTTCTTCTTCTTCTTCTTCTTCTTCTTCTTCTTCTTCTTCTTCTTCTTCTTCTTCTTTTTTGGCGCTCACTCGCTGTGAACTCAAACATAGCCCATACACACTATTCCTAGTAGTGCTAGACAGAATTTTGCGTGTGCATTAGCTTTCTCTATTAACATTGTTACTCGCCATTAGCTTTCTCTATTAACATTGTTACTCGCCATTAGCTTTCTCTATTAACATTGTTACTCGCCATTAGCTTTCTCTTTTAACATTGTTACTCGCCATTAGCTTTCTCTATTAACATTGTTACTCGCCATTAGCTTTCTCTATTAACATTGTTACTCGCCATTAGCTTTCTCTATTAACATTGTTACTCGCCATTAGCTTTCTCTTTTAACATTGTTACTCGCCATTAGCTTTCTCTATTAACATTGTTACTCGCCATCACGCGAACCCACTCCGACTTCACACTTTGTTCTCTTGAAATTTGTCTATAACTGCAATGTTGTCTTTCGCAGTAATCGACATATTTCATTGCGTGATAGTGTGGCATCCTGATTTCTGTGGTGCCCCTCCTGGCTGGTTGCTTCCATCTTCAGCACCTTTCCTTTTCTAGAGTAGGCTGTGGTCTTACTTCAGTTTAGATATGTGTGTATATACACATGTGTCTGTGCATGTATGTACGTACATACATAAGCTTGTGTTGAATTTAAAATTACCATGCAGATAACAGATGTTCCATATTCGAACAATACCTGTGATTATGTGTTTTAATTAGTTATTTATTTAGTTAGTTAGTCGCGGTTCCAACTTCACGGCAACGGGTCATCCCCATTATGCTCTGTTCCTGTGCCAGTGAATATCACACAAAATGCTCCTCACTGCCCAATGTGAAAAGTGCAACAGACAGGAGTCTCGGCAAGCCAACACCCCGCACAGGTATACTATGCATAATGCCGCCGTCAGAATGCCAACACAAAAGTCATCCACGAAAAAAAAACAATTCATCGTCGATGGAATCGGCAGTCACCAGAAAAAACTTAATTGACCCGGATTTTATCTCACATGGCTCAGTCTCTTTCCGCAGGGCGACCCACTGAAAGTGCCCCACAAAGCACAAACTCCGTAGCTCCAGCGATGAATCCTACGAATCTCCTGAAAAATGCACTCGTGAACCGAACAGGCAAACCAGTCAATTAATGACAGCCGGCCATTGTTCCGAACATGCAGTTCACAGTGCAAACAACAGCAGACAGATGTAAAAGCATTCCATACAAATTTTACAGCTCACAGTGTCGCACCAGGCACTTAGTAGCAGGGCGACGGAACCATGTACTACCAGTGCAACATGAGGAAAATGTGAATGCAAACCGTAGCCACAAGCATAAATGTGCCAGAGACCTTAACGGTTCAATGGCTAACTGCCATGTTGGGGAATGGAAGTCATGTGTTTTAATTGTTTCAGCTTAAGTATTATTACGGCTCCGTGGTAAAGGCGTTAGGGACGCAATTCGTAATCTCAAATCACAGATGTGTGCGATTTGGCAGCAGACTGCCTTGCGTTGGGTCTGCAACAATTAGTAGATTCGGTTGTTGCACACAGTGAACAACTGGGGTTAGAAGAATTAAATTGTAAAAATGACACAGATTATGGTCGTCTGTCAGCATCCCCAATAAGCCCTTACAGGAGTAAGGAGTTAACACTAGGCTAGTAGAGAGACACCCAGACAGGGAAGACACCGACTGCTATTAATACCTCGCAGGGAGACACATTTGTGTCAGACCAGAGGGCAAAGAGTACGGATGAGCGAGGGCTTTCCCCAAGCAATCGGGTTGCTGGTAACCGTGATAGGCCAGGTTACTCAAACTCACCAGCCAGCGTGCTGGCCAGTCCAGGCACGCAATAGTAGCAACTGCACGGAGGGAAAAAGGGCCCGTGCTGGTCCACACTATGTGTAGCGGGACAGACTGACTGGAGACGGTAGAGAGGTCGGACGTATCCTTGACCAATACGATAGCTTTCTAGGCCATAGGCAAACTTAGGGCTATATCATTTAGATTGTGTAATGCTAGCATCATCTATCATCACGTTGATATATTCATATTGTGTAACAATGATGAAGCCTAATGCTTGTAGAGCCATTCACATGGCGGCTCTGAATAAATTGCATTCCTTTCGCAAATGTCATGAATTGTTATTTCGTGCAGTGCGAAAGTAGCGGAGTCTTGAAAGCTGCAGCGCACAGGTCGCTGACATCGTCACTAGGAAGAACAAAATACCACAATGTAATATACAAGTAAATGGGAATATTCTTCAACAAGTGAATCGGTACGATTATCTCGGAACAGTCATATCATCTGATGTGAGATGCCTTGAAGAGATTAGAACAAGAATCGCCATGGCGAAAGTAGCCTTGAGCAAGATGAAAAACATACTGACCAATAAAAAGATGTTAATTGAAACGAGAAAAAGAGTGTTGATTGATTGATTGATTTAGGAACCGACATCGCAGCATTCGGGGCATTCCCATAAGCGCTCCGTCCCCATCCTCAGCAGCCAGCGAAGAGTTCCAACACTAATAGTTCCAGTAGCAATCTGATTATATGTCCGTCTCGCCTTTCCTCTGAGCGTCGAGCGTCGGCCAGATCCCCTCGTCACACCTCGCTGCCTCATTATTACCAGACTATGGTGATCAATTTGCTCCTCCGAGGTGTACACGTGCTCCCACAAGGCCGCAACCACGTCTGTCTTGTCATGCATCAATACTCCACCAAGTTTTGCCGAGCCAGCCAATTTGTCTGCCTGTTCATACCCCTACACACCGGCATGCCCCGGAGAAAAGATCTAGGTGGTGCTTGCTACCCGTGACCTCCGAAGCGAAGCAAGCCACTCTGCACGAAGCCTGCCTGTCCTCACCCTCCTAAGCATGCTTTCTGAGTCAGTTACAATCACAATGTGTGTATGTTTCGTGTTCTCCATCCAGCGGAAAGCTGCACTGACCGCCTCCACCTCCACTCTCAAGCTAGATGTTGTGGCATCATACGCCAGGCTCTCCTGCACCAACCACTCCCTGCACTCCCGGCTTAATGTGATTATAACTCTGCACACGTCTGACTGCTCCGCTGGCACTCTGACCCACTCCTCTCCACGCCTAATGTTCTCCAAGGGGCACACCTGTCTGATCGTATCCTCCGCCTGAGCCATCCATGATTTCCCTCTTATCAGTCGCTGACCCTTAACTGCGTCCAGCGCCTCATGCAGTGGGTGGTCTGTGTCTGCAGCTACTCTGAGGTATGCCTTCGCCTGCATCACCTTGAGCCTACCAGCAACAGTCGGCAAACCAAGGATGTAACGCATACACACTATTGGGGTGTCTCTAGTGCATCCCAGAATGATCCGCATAGCTTCGTTCTGTATGCGCTCTAACTTCACCAGCTGACTCTCTGAGACAGTGAGCAGACCTAATCCATAATCAATTACTGAGAGGATCAAGTGCTGGTATAGTGTGAAAAGCATTCTCTGCTCTATGTCCATTGCAGCCATAGTTTTAAGTGCATTGAGTCCCTTTTGAGTTCTTGTCACGACCGTCTCCACATGGTCCTTGAAGGATAGGCTCCTGTCAAATGTGATCCTCAGATACTTCAGTTTGTTCTCTCTGCTGACATTTCTACCATCTGTCGCGAGGCTTGGGACATCAGCTCTTACAATCCTGTTGTCCAGAGAGCGCCACAAAACAGCCGCCTTTTCCGGGTGGATGACAGCACTCATTTCTGTGCACCAGTCAATCACTTCATCTACTGTCGCCTGTAACTCCTGGGCTGTTTGCTCCCTATCTCTCCCCTGCCTATATGCAAGAATATCATCTGCAAATGTTAGTATTCTTCCAACCCCTGGTGCTTCTAGGTTTGCAATCTTGCTCGTATACACATTAAAGAGCACCGGTGAGACTGCAGATCCCTGTGGCAGTCCCGGGGTTAACATATGTGGCTCTGAGGTCCATGCGCCCAGACGGAGAGCAACCCGACGAGAGTGCAGGACGGCTGCTATCCAGTTCGCCAACCAGGGATTGACCCCCTCTCCATCAATGTGGTCATCAAAATATCATATCGAACTCTATTGTACGCATCCTCGAGATCAAGCGCTACCGCCATCGTTTCCTGTCTACTCTGGAACCCCTCATAAACATAAAAGGCAAAAGTGGCTGCATTTGACCAGGTATCTTTTCCTGGCCTGTAGCTCCCCAGGCCTCTTGGAAGAAGCTTTCCTCTTTCCAAAAAATCCTGCAGCTTAACAGCGACTATCTTCTCTAAAACCTTCCCAAATGTATTTTGAAGTGTGATGATCCTAAAGCCGCTAAGCTTTGACTGATCCTTGGGTGGTTTTGGGAGAGGGATGAGATAGCTGTGCACCCAATCCTGCGGTACTGATGCTGTTCTAATGCTCTGGTTAAAGCAGTCGGTCATCTCCTCCAGGTCTGCTTCGCTCAAACCTTTCGTGTGGCCATACCTGACCCCATCGGGCCCTGGTGCCGTGTCTTTTGCCTTTTTCAAAATGTGTTTAACATCTTCCACCCGTATGATGTCTTCATACTGCATATTCTTCGTGGTGCCACATAGCTCCTCTCTAACTGCATTCCTGGTGTCCGCATCATTATGATTGGTCTGCTCTAAAAATCTCTGGAGAAACGCCTCCCCTTTCTCTTTGTCTGTTGTCACGCGCACACCATCATCTCTATAGATTGTTCCCACTGTCATCGGCCGATCTTTTCTCTGCATTTGCCTGTGCAGTTTCCTGAATTTTTGCAGTGTTTTATCACCTCCAATCTCCTTCATGAAACATTCCCATTTTGCCTTTTTGGCCTCTGCAGCACAGCGCTTGAAAACCTCCACCTTGTCTTTCTTGACATTTTCCGCTGTGTCCACTTCCTCTCGTGAGCTTCGAAGTGTCTGTCGCACTTTCTTTAGCTGCTTCACTGCAGCTCTCTTTGCTTTCCAAGCATGGTCTACTTCTGGGGTCCACCATGGGGGCTGCAAAAAGGGAGTTTTAACAGTCCTGTTGCATGCCCCTTTTCTGAGGCGTCCAAGAAGGCAATCGTTCCTCTCATACCGGAAGGTCTTGCGCGCCCTCCCAGCTTTAACTTTCCTGGGTTTAGAGATCAGGACTGAGCATGGCATGTGATCACTCCCATAGTCATTCAAAACATTCCACTTCACATCAAGGACTGATGACTGGGAGACAAGTGCCAAGTCAATATCTGTGTCTGCATCGCCAGGCCTCATTGCCATTCTTGTCGGCCTACCATCATTTATGCTGACCACATCGGAGTCCACCATGGCATCTGCAAGGGCAATTCCCTGTCGGTTTTCTCCACTACTGTCCCAATCTCTGTTCCTTGCATTGAAGTCTCCACATATGAGTAGCCTATCACCTGATAATTCCTCCAGTTCCTTAAGCCAGTCCCAATGTTCCTTTCTGACAAAACAGTCCACTGTGGCATATACATTTATGATGTTCCAACTTAAGCCACCAATCTCCATTTGTATACCCTGGACCTCTCTTGTACTGTGATTCCACTGGCTCAAGTCGAGTACCACATGCTTCACTCCTTCCTTCACCAGTAGACCTTGTCCATGTCTCTTCTGCCCAGTAGGGTTTATATAACTGGCGTACCCAGGGCAATGGTATTTGTCTGTATTTAGCTCCTGGAGCATGAGGATGTCAAAATCATATATTAGTCTCTCCAATACAGGACCTCTCTGACTGGCACTGCGACAATTCCAGTATCTCACTCTTACATAGTTGAAACCTAGTCTCTCCACTTTTCGTCTTTTTCTCCTGGCGCCTGCCCTCCTATTTCTATGCCGTCGTCTCACACCATTTCCTCGTCTTCTCCTCCTCACTCTCTCTTCGCTATCCTCTGAGGGATGTGTCAAGCGCAGAGCACGTGCTCCGTAGCTCCGGCGACGATTCCCATATTTAAATAAATCCATAGGCAAAGTTTGGATCTTGCAGGAAATAAACGGTCACCCTAGCATTGCCTGCTTGCTAGGGAAGAGGCAGGAGATGTCCCGCAGGAGTCCATAACCTGATGCCGCCCCGCACGCCTGTCAGACATCCAACGTTCACGACCAGTTAACCCATGGCCATCCAGTTCCTCAGCACGCTGGTCCACCTTGAACTTGGGGGTTTATATTTGGAGTTTTCCGTCTCCTAGATTGATTGCTGTCCAAAGCTAACGGGTTCCACCTACCCGGGAGCGTAACCCTGATCGGGGGGCTAAACGGGTACTCCACCTTGCCCAAGGGTGTCCCGTAGGCTAGCGGAGGGAAGGAGGCGCCTTACTTCTCCTTTGATAGGGGATACCCCCTACCCCGCTACTTTTCAGGATCATGAGTGTTAATAATATTAATCCTGGGGCTAGATTTGTGTTTAGCTGTGTAGATTCTCTTTGGTCTCAGTCTAACCCTTGCAACAACCAAAGAATGATCCGTATCACAGTCAGCACTTTGGTAACTTCGAGTCAATGATATATGGTTCATGCCATATACCTGGATCAGGCTATGGATTGTAAGACACAATTTGCACGGTATTAGTTAAAGAAGAATGAAAAGTGTGCAAGACGTTTTGGTGCAAGCACGAAAACGTCACGGTAGATCAGTTAGACTTGAGCTGGCGTCCGTGTCGGACACGGTTTCTTGTCACTAGAGCACGACTAGTATTATGCCGTCTTTTCTTTAAAATGGTGTGTGTAGGTTGTCATGTATGGTTGGAGCTTTATGTGGAGCGACTGTTTTGTTTCCGAAATCGTCGTATTAAAGTAGACTGTGAAAAAACTATCGTCTTGTGAAGGTTGGTTGCAGTGGCCGTTTTTGGTTTTCATTTAACGAACAAGGAGAATGAGACAACATATATATATATATATATTTTTTAACGTCCTCGCTCCTTGGCATGGGGGTTGCGCAGTGGTAATTACGAACCCGTTATTGTATTATTGACTTATATTGGAGTTGTAAACGATTTATCATTCAATAGATCGAGCAGAATACAAGTGAAGGCCAAGGTCGCATACAGATTTTTATCATGACGTCATTATATATATATAATTTATTCTAGGTGGAATAATCTCTAACACACGGACAAAAACGTTTGGAACTTAACATGACGTCATTATTTTGGTTGTGTAGAACACATCCGGAAAAACAACATTCAGTCATCCAACAGTCTGTAATCTGCAGTATGAAGAACGAAATATTGTGTAAACTACAAACTACAATCACAGTATTGATAGAAAGGATATTGTGACACTTTTAGAAGTGCATGCTGAAAATGAATCAACTGTCTAGTGAACTACGTTGAGTACATTCTTTATAGTAATGCCGGAGAAGATACATCTGCTATTTACTCGTATTGTGCTTGATGTATCACATAATAGAATTCAACAGCTGTCATAGTCAGTCAACAGAGGAAATGACTTGAGAACGTTCATACAGCCAATAAGAAGTGTCGGCATTGAAGATTCATTTAACTACAATTATGTATTACATACATTTGCTCGAACAAACAACAGATTGGCAGCACTACCAGAGAATTTACAAAATTTCCGAACAATTAATTATCTTGTTCTGCATAAACATTTGATGTTCCGACGACACGAACATCCTAACATTATCTAGCAAGATTAAGAGTGATGCAGTTTCACTGATAGAAACATTAGACAGTTCGGAAGATACAGCAAATATAGTTCAACGAAAAATCAATTGACAGATAAACTTTTGTGGTTCCATTTTTGTGTTAAATCCGAGAATGGCGTTCATTGACATTACACTGTTACAAAGTACTCACTTCAACTAGACGTATATATTGTAAGCGTGGCTAAAAACGACATGGAAAGGTAGAGCATGAGAAATAACAGAAAGACGGACAGGTTGAGTTCAAGGTGTTGATCAACTGTGTGCGTAAATCATGACTGTGATCAACAGTATTACAGGTTAATCATTTGAATCCGTATGGTTTGTACTCATTTAGTTCGGATGCTGACCTGGTATAACAGGCACTCCGAAAGAGGCAACTACAGATTATCTGATAGTAACTTCGTAAAAAGATGCTTAATAAAAACGACATTGAACTGTTAGAGCCATACGTCAGGATTCGGTATACTCCAGTTCACGCTTTTCTCTCAAGTGCTTGATCGTTTACTGTTATCGAAAAGCTTGAACCTATATTCTGCATTGCCAACATGTTTGTTGTTACACATAATGATACTCACGAAAGAGGACCAACAGTTGTCAGAGGAAGTCGATATACGCTATTCACCGAGAACATTCGAAAGAAATTTTTTGGAATACGACAACACAAAACTGACTGAAACATCAAGTACTTTTAAGTTGTGAAGCCACATCAATTACATATAAATTTGTCGAAGTACACTGAACATTGAAATATTCATAAATCAACGTTGAATTCTTGGAAACGTTATGGTTTTTGGATGAAGTTAAACTGATGCGTTAACATTTGAATGAAATCAATTGCATCTTGTTTCTAGATCATGAATCTATGGTTCTCAGAACATTCAAATATTCAAATATTCTTCAAGGTTTGAGAAATCTCGTGGGAAAAATTCGACTACAACAAAATTCGATTTTTCATAACGGTGATAAACAATTCCTATATGCATCAAAAATCAACCTTGAGAAACAGAACTTATGGAAACGTACACTTAACGTCATTAAGAAAAATCATAATCACATCTGAAAATATATACTTCACTTGGGAAATTGTGACTTGCGTACATGAAATATTCCGAAGACATAATACAACCAACACTACTAGTCTACATTCAATTGAAATTAAGCTAAAAATCGTGAGCAGATTTTACTGGTTGGTCAAGGCCGAGGTACTCAATCATTCATTATCAAATCACGAACTTCTTTAACGACACTGTCAAATACGAGGAATGTCTATGCATGTTTCAACTTTGAAGATATTTTTACTCAAGGACATCGAATCACCAAACCCGCAGATGCTTATTTATCCACGTCCATGATGTCAACCGTGCTCCTTTATGTCGAGACCAGAAGAAATTCCGTGCAACGTGTTCAGGATAAACTGTAACTTTTCGAGTAGGGCCAATCGATCGCCCGAACCGATGAGTGGATACATCGTTTTGAGACCTCCTTTATATGGATGTCCGATTACTCAATCATTAACTCCACCTCAGTTGTTTTCTGCATTGGAATATCTGATACTAGAAGACAATCTACTACTTCTGTGTCAACTATGGATAACAATTCATTTAACAATGACAAATTATGAACACACGACGTTGTTAAATTGAGGGAAAACATACACACAAATTATCGGAGAATTGTGTTATGAGAATGGAATTAAGATACTACAAAAATTCGTCGAAAACATTCCAAATTCATATAAACACTGCTAAATATTATAATACGTTACATACCTCATCATTACAAATAAAGGCATTTCATGTTGTTCGCACGTGAAACCAGCAAGTGATCGTCTTACATCATCGTGTTATATCACGTATAGATATTTTAAATATAATTGTAGATATAAGATATTATTCTTCTGGTAGATTTGAAAGTATTTACATATTTTACTTATGCTAATTTTTTTTTTTATACAGCTACACATTTCATTTAGACTATTCATGTGGTCTTGTAATTCAGCATTGGATTTTGCTATTACTGCTTGATCATCCGCAAATGTTTGCCATTTGCTTTTATCAAGGGTAATTGCAGCGATAAGTAGTAAAGGTACAGAGAGAACCACACATAATGTGAGGGTGCAGTGAGATGTACTGGGATAGAAGTAACTCCCCTAAACAGATATAACACACTCCCCTAAACAGATATAAGTTATAACACACGGTCGTGGATGGGTCAAGCCGAAGACATTCTTCAACAGGTGTGTTCACTTGAGGACTTAGAACCTGGCGAGGAGTGGGTGCAAGTGCCAACAGACTTCTGCACATCCTTTTCAGTTTGCATCCAACTAGATAGAAAATGCAGACAAGAAAATCCGGCTGCTGTTGAGGCTGAAGTACAAGCGTTGATTTTCGAGAATTCGCTAGACGGTGACGCGGTCATCTACATAGATGCGTCGGTCGTCCGACATGTGAGAAGCTCATGGGCCTTTACAGCTCGGGCCGGAGGGAGAATTGTGAAGGAGGACTCTGGTGCTTTCGCTGAAACCACAAGTAGCCTGACCATGGAAGTCATGGCAGTAAATAAAGCAATAACATGGCTCGAGACACAGACATTCACTAGGGCTTGTTTCCTTAGCGACTCAATGAACATGATCAAGAGGATAGAGGAGGGGTCGATCCGAAGAGAATGGCTGCTGCCTCTGGAGCGGTCTCGACTGGCAAAGATTAGTTTCATCTTCGTGCCAGGGCATGCGGGAGTACAAGGAAATGAGCGGGCTGACAAGCTCGCAGGTGAGGCTACTGTGGAGGGCGGACGCGCCATGGACCAGGCCGACATTCTGAATGCTCTACGAGAAGTAAGACTTTTGCGAGAACCAAGTGATGACTGAATCTACAACAATGGCCAGACTACAAGAGCAGCAAATTAAAAGAGGGGTGGCCAAACAAGAACACTACGCAGGAAGCCAAAGAAGATTGATAAACCAACACAGAACTGGCGTCGTTAGCCGCTACACGTTGCGGGATTTGCTGAGGAGGGGATCCGAGCACTTATGGACTGAATGGTTCGATGTGCAATGAGGATGATCTGTCGACTAACTAACTAACTAACAGATATAACACTAACAGTACACTAGAATTGTACCAAGATGTGCGTTACATCTCTAGACGAATATGGAGGTGTACTGTGGACTAACCAACGTCATTAGACTAAGAGGTTTGGGGAAACTCTCTTTGAGCTAATACGCTAAGGCAGTGTAACGGAGTGAACAGTTGAACAGTAATCTCAAGAGATGACTCCGAAGCCTTAGATAAGTGTAAACGGCTTTTATTATCTAGAAATTCAATTTGGTATAACTTCATGAAAACACCCTGACAGACCACAGGTCAAGTTGGAACTGTTTATATCTTGACGTCACCCGTAAGCTTCCCTAACAACTCCCCTTTCAATAGTGCTCATGGGTGCGACATTTCCCAAACCCTTCTCTATTTCCCACTACTATCTCTAACAGAGATGGAGCTCTGTTATATTCCTCCTTTTCTTTAAGAAGACTTTTCTCAAAAGTCTTACCTCCCTAACCTACATATTACATATTCCCATTTAGCTTTCCCTCACTACCATCCTAACCCAGTATTATTTCTCCAAACTATCTTAAACCTCATTCCTATTATTTCGAGTTCAACATCCCTTCCTGTCTCTTATAATACTCTCTTATAGCTAACTGCTATTTTCGTTGTTACTTCTTCTTCGTTTCTGAGTACACAAGATTTCATTATAGAAAAAACACAGTTCATAAAGACATTTCCAATTACAGTTGTTCAAAAAAAATCGTTAGTATATAGTTTGCGTCACGTAAGTTCTCATTCTCTCTCAACATCAACCACACCAGGATAGACAGAAAAGATATTGATGGGGTGCGCACCCAGTTATGAAGATATAAGGAAATAGTCAGAAACCAATCACATTTACCTCCCTTGCAAACGCAAAAACTTTTCCAAATTAAAAGTTTTTCAAAAACACATCTTATGAACTTATATCTCTGTTTGTTATAAATTAAGTCGATCTGAAAATATATGCTCAATATTTGTACTGCCACACGCACGACCATATTTCACCTGTCTCATGTTCCATCATGAAGCCATTTACAATGCTCATTTTTCATGAACATATGTTTAATTCATGCTGCTTATCACAGCTCCTATATTTACCCCCTCCTGATAAGTATCCCCGTCTATTCAACCATATGCTCAGCTATTCCCAGCCCCTTCAATATCCATTTCTAATGACTAGCTCCTCACATTTACCCCACTACTATATGCGTTAGTTACGTTAATGTTTTCTTCCCCCAATATGGCATGCAATCCATATATATTCCATCAATGCCGATTTAATGCAGCTCCTATTTTTAACTCCCCGCGAACCCTTGTGTAATAACCTCCCCATTTAAGTATGGCATATGTGTCCACAAGCTCGTAGCCACTATGTAATTAACCTCCCTATCCTAAATATCAACGCTGATTATCACAGCAATCTTACCAACAGAATATACTTATTATTCATAAAGAGAATGTGTCTCTCTACTAGTCCTCAGTAGTTTATTAACTATTTTCTGAACGAAGGGTTTTATATAAAGCCCCATGTATTGCTTTTATACTAGACAAAACCATAACTGTTTGTGAACTAAACTTAAACTTAAACAATTTTCAACATATTTGTAAACAAGATAATTACTATTCAACACACAAGACAATTCACTTAAATCATAAGTCAAGCAAAATAAAATCACAACAGGACATCATACCCCCCCCCCCCCCCCCCAGGTTATTAAATATAATTTTTCTTTCCCCTCATATCAAATAAAGGTAATCAAGCAATTCAAAATAATATAACATACATCCTATCCATTGTTAGTCACTTTTACGGACTAACAATAATTTATTTATCTATTTAAAAAAAAACTCAACAAGGCTAATCTCAAAATCAAATGTCAATAAAAAAAAATACATCTCCAAGACCAGACGAAAATTTACATCCATAATACGCAGCATGTCGTATATATAAAATACACCACATCATCTCGTCAAGACCACTCACCACAACTATTAATTAAACTATTTACCAATAGTAATACACTGCTACTATATTTCATCAACTATCAATTTCCTCTTTAAATCACAAAATTTTCATCTTGCCATCTGCAGCTTTTTCTATCTATTTATTTCCTATACCTCCATTTCCTTAGTAACTCTAAATTTTTCTGTATAAGCGATATTTCCACATCAATATCTTCATCCTCTCGTAAAGAAATATTTTCATCCATACTACTATCTCTATTAGATTCTGAATTTTCATCCATTCCTTCTTTTTCATCTGTATATCTATCTCTAGCAGCCGCTAATTTTTTCCTTTCTATATCCAATCTAATTTGTTTATCGTAATTTCTTAACGACCTTTCGAGTAGGGGCATGTACTCGCCGCTTGATGAATTTTCCCTGATTCTCCTCTGTCTTTTCACCTCTCTTTCTCTCTGTCTTTCTATTCTCCTTTTTACTGCTTGTCTGGTATTTTTGAATGGAGCGTTTACCTCTTCTTCCATTGATTCAACAATATCATAACAACCATCATACGTATTCCTCTCTTCTTTCATCAAAGTTTTCGGTGTTGTCTGTTCACATGTATCATCGTAAACTGGTGTTGTTATTAATTGACTTTGAATGGAGCGTTTACCTCTTCTTCCATTGATTCAACAGTATCATAACAACCATCATACGTATTCCTCTCTTCTTTCATCAACGTTTTCGGTGTTGTCTGTTCACATGTATCATCGTAAACTGGTGTTGTTATTAATTGACCGGATCTTTTCCAAAATCTAGGGGTATTGTAGTTCTTCTGACGAGTTGTCCATCTGAATATAAGTCGTCTGAATAATAATTATTATTATTGTCTTTCTTCTCTTCATTATCTCTTCTTAAGTGCTCTACGTGTGCCCTCGCTACATGTCCTGTGATTTGGTTCTTTATATTGTATGATACAGTACCTAACCTTTCTAAAATATAATAACCTGGAATCCAATGAGCATCAAATTTGGAGTTCCTTCTATGCTTCTTATAATAAACTCTATCACCTACTTTGAATTCCTGTAATTGTGTATTTTCGTTTCTGTACCTTTTTTTTGTCTTTCTCTAGCTTTAATTATATTGTTCTTTAACCTTACGTGCGCTTTGTGCATTTCTTGTATAATAACTTCCTGAAAATCTTCCCTCATATATTTACGTCTTGGTTTTAACAGATTGTCAATGGGTAGTATAGGTTCTCTCCCGTGCAATAAATAAAATGATGAAAACCCTGTGCTCTCATTTTGATTTGTGCGTATTGCGCTTAATGCATGTCCCAGGAATAGATCCCAATCTTTTTCATGTTCATCGACAATCTTTGCTATAATGTTGTACAATGTTCTATGTTGTCTTTCGTTTTTAGCATTTGAAGAAGGTCTATAATGCGAGGTCTTTATATGGTTTATATTCAAATCTTTTAATAACTTCTAAAATTTCTTGTTCACAAACTCTTTACCGTTATCCGTGAGTACGATCTGTGGGCAACTAAATCTTGGTATGAATTCCTGTAAAAAAATATTAATGATGGTATCTGCGCTCTTGTCTGGGATTGCATAAACTTTCGGCCACAGACTATAGATATATATGATATGAATTAAATATACGTTCCCTGATAGTGTTCTAGGATGTGGACCTGATATATCTAAGCTGACTTTTTGCATAGGAAACTGAGGAATGTCTGTATCCTGTAAGAGACATTTGATTGTTTTCATATTTCTTAATCTACATTTTTCACACGTATCGACGTATTTACAAGCAGTTTTAAATAAATTCGGCCAATAATATTTATTCGTGAGTGCTTTCACTAACTTATCACGACCGAGATGACCATTCTCATCATGATACGCCTTTAGAATTTCACTTTCCAAATGTTTTGGAATATATTTCCTTAACTGTTCGATTCTTTCATTCACGTAATATAACTTATCATCATCTTGCAAAACTAAATAATTCTTCTTATACTTGTTCTCACCCGTTTCTTTTAATTTCTGTTTTATTTCTAGAACTTTTGGATCTAATTCTTGTTCTTCTTTCATATTAAATTGCATTAAATGTGGGTCTTCTGCTCTAGGTTCTGATTCTTGATCCGACGGTAAACTCTCAAAATCTTCTTTATTTATTATGGCTGAATCTAATATATTTACTTGCCAGTTTCGGTCGTCTATTTCCGGTTGGCCTTCGTCTTCCGTGTTTCCTGATGTCTGTGGATACGGGATTCTGGACAATAAATCTGCACATGTATTGTTCCTACCTGGTACATATTCTATTCTAGTATCGTATCCCTGTAGATTCAACGCCCATGTCTGTATTTTTCTGTTCTGCACTGGAGCTTCTAATAAAGATTTTAAAGGCATGTGGTCAGTTCTAATAATAAAATTTGCGCTATGTAGATAATAATTAAGTTTCTGAAGAGCATAGTGGATAGCGTAAGCCTCCTTCTCAATAGTCGACCATTAACGCTGAGACTTGCTAAGTTTATGTGACAAAAAATATATTGGTCTTTCATTTTTAACTCCTGGTATACCAGATTCTTTTCCTTTATATGGTTGAACCAAACATGCTCCTATAGCATTATCTGAAGCATCTGTATATAATATTAGCTGTTTATTCAAATCTGGATGTGTCAATAGTGGCACTACTGTTAAACTATTTTTTAAAAACTCAAACGCTTTTTGACATTCATCATCCCACTTAAATCTAGCGTATTTGCCAGTCAGGTTAGTAATAGGCTCTGCTATTTTTGAGAAACTTGGAATAAAACGACGATAATACCCACATGTACCGATAAACGCACGAACTTCTTTTACGTTAGTTGGAGGAGGTAGTTCTCTAATAACCTTTACCTTATCCTGATCTGGTTTAATTCCGTCTCTATTAATAATGTACCCCAAATACTTTGTTTCTGTTTTCAGAAATTCACATTTACTAAGTTTCAATTTAACATCATGTATTCTTAATCTATCAAATACTAATTTTACATGTTTCAGATGATCTTGTATATCTCCTGCTGTCTAGATCAAAATGTCATCTATGTATGCCAATGCAAACTTTTACATGCCCTCTAATACCTGATTTATTAACAACATATAGTGAGAAGGCGCCGTACGTACTCCAAATGGCATTCGTAAAAATTCGTAAGAACCTGCGTGTGTACAAAAAGCACTCTTCTTTTGGGCATCTGGGGACATAGGTATACACCAAAATCCTGACCTTGCATCTAATGTAGTGAAGAAGGTAGACCCGTTAAGTAAGCCCAAAATATCGTCAATCACCGGCAATGGGTACGCTACATTCTTAGTGATTTTGTTCAACGCCCGATAATCGCAACAAAATCGATGTGAACCATCAGCCTTGGTCACGATGACGATCGGAGATGATCATTCCGACTTTGATCTTGTTATTATTTCTGCTTTCAGCATGTCTTCTATTGCTTTTTCGACAATTTCCCTATTCCTTAAAGGTGTTCTATACGGTTTTAAACTAATTGGTGGATGATCTCCAGTATCTATTTCCATCGTAACTGTTTTTGTTTTTCCCAATTCTAAGTCATTAATTGCAAAAACGTCTTGATTCTCTTTTATAAGTCGTTCTAATATTTCCTTATTTTCTGGAGGAGTTTTTAACTGTGCTAATAATTCTTGTTCTCTTGTTATTTTGTCTACTGAATGTATTTGAGATGTATGTCTTCTGAATGGATGGATCAATTCATCATTCTGCACGTTCCATTTTCTTTCGCGTCTATTTCTGTTATTAATTCTTTCCCTGGGAGTTTTTGAATAATTTATTCTCGGCATTTCTACTCTATCTGTTGCCAATATGCTATTACTATCATGTTCGACTTTGGCTATTACACATCCTCTGTACAATTTAATTTCTCTACCTGTGTTGTTAATAATCATTACTGGAAAAGTTAAATGTTTATCTAATGATATTATTCGATCCGGAACCTCTAGACCAGGCTCATCAATTACCTCTCTTTGTAATTAAGTGACTCTAACCGTGTGTCCTACTAAATAATACGGATTTCTTTTTACCTTTGCCTGTATCAAATTAACCGTCTGTGGTTTTAACGTCGTAGACATTTTAACTCTGACCAGTGCTGATATGTGCATGTCCTCTTCTAAATCTACATACACGTCCTTGAATTTTAATTTGTGCAGATCAAAAAAAAGTCTTACCCCGTTTTTTATTAAAAAATCTCTACCTATAAGCATATTTCTATTTAAATCTTTCACTACATGAAAAAGATGTCTTACGTTGATCCCTCCTAATTTAAGATTTATTATTGTTTGCCCAACTACTTGTAAATTTTGTCCTGTAACAGAGTGAAGATTATTATGACTACTGAATATTTTGCAATTTCTCATTATTTTGTATAGAAAACTTTCTTTGATTACACTAACCTGAGCTCCCGAATCAATTAATGTCATCATCATCAAGTGCCGTGCTGGCTGGCGTAGGCGTTCATGGCTCTCCATAGATCTCGGTCTTTGGTTTTCTGGATCAACTCTGGTGCTGATATTCCTCCATGCCACCGTCTCAATCCATCCAGCATCACTTCTCTTGGTCTACCTCTGCCTCTCTTCCCCTCGATCTTTCCAGTTGTTACGATGTTCTCCAATGCCTCTCTTCTCATCACGTGACCGAAGAAAGATGTTTGTCTCTGTCTTATTGTTGTATATAATGTTCTAGTTTCATTAGCCTGTTTCAGGCAGTCGTCGTTAGTTACTCTGGCAGTCCAAGGAATTCGCAACATTCGTCTCAGGAACCACATCTCTGTTGCTTCTAATTTCTTCTTAATTTGTTCATTTACGTTCCAAGATTCACTGCCATACAGCAAAACTGGTTCTACATAGCATTTCAGCACTCGCTTTCTTACATTCAGTGATAGTGACTTATTGCATAAGATACTCTTCATTTTCTGAAATGCCGCTTTTGCCTGCCCTATTCTGCTCCTAATCTCTGTTGTACATCTTCCATCTGATGTTATAAATGCCCCTAGTTATCTAAAATTATCAACTTGGTTAAGAATGTTCCTTTCTATTTCTATGTCACATTTTGGTGTCACCATTTTCTTTGATATTACCATTTTACTGTTTTCTTGATATTCAAGGAGAGTCCTTTCCTTGCACTCTCTGTTACTACAACGTCTAATAATTGTTGTAGGTCTGTTGAATTATCCGCCACCAATACTGTGTCATCTGCATAGCGTATATTATTTATATTATAACCTCCAACTAGTATTCCTGGCATCTCTTTGATCTCTCTCATTATTACTTCGCTATACAGGGAGAAAAGATCTGGTGACAAGACACACCCTTGTCGTACTCCTAGCTTTATCCGTTCGTATCTACCCTCTTTATTTCCCATTTTAATTGCTGCTACTTGGTTCCAGTAAACATTCTTTATTATTCTTAAATCTTTTCCATCAACGTTGATATCTTCCAACATTTTAATCAGTTCATCATGTTTTACTTTATCAAATGCCTTAGTATAATCTATGAAGCACAAATATATGTCTCTCTGTTTCTCTATTGACCTTTCTATTAGTGTCCGTAATGTATAAATTGCATTGTTTGTGCCCTTTCCTTCCACAAATCCATACTGTTCTTCACTAATTTCCATTTTTATTTTCTTTTTGATTCTTCTCATTATGATTCTGAGTAGAAGCTTAGTGATATGGTTTATAAGGTTAATTGTACGAAAATCTTCACAATCAATTGCTCCTGGTCTTTTTGGTATAGCTATAAATAAAGATTTCAGCATATCACTGGGTAAATATCCACTGCTGTAAATATCATTCAACATTTTGGTTAATATATCTACTCCAAATTCTCCCAATACTTCTAATTCTTCTATTGTGATTTCATCTGGCCCAGCTGTTTTTCCTTTCTTCATACGTTTCATAGCGTCAGCGACTTCTTCTTTCAGAATAGGTGGACCTTCTAAGTTACTATCTTCTGTTAATTCTCCCCTTTCTCCTTCATATAATTCTCTTATATACTCATTCCACCTCTTCATTATAGCATCTTCCTCTAATATTATCTTTCCTGTTTTTGATTTCGAACACCCTGTATTTATTCTTATTTTTCTTCTGTAAGCTCACTGATTTTTCTGTGCATATTTTTTGTATCTTTAATGGAATTTAATTCAATTTTTTTGCATTGCTCGTTTAACCAACTTTCTTTAGCCTTCCCACATTTATCTTTTATTTCTTTATTTATCTTAGCGTATTCTTGTTTGTCATTTTTACTCTGTTTTCTTTTGTCCATCAGTTTTAAGATATCTTCATTCATCCATTTTTTCTTAGCTATTTTGCCTCTCTCCGGTAATACTTCTTTGCTAGTTTGATGAATGGAGTCCCTTAACATTTCCCATTGTTCATCTATACTCTGTATTTTAGTTATTGCATTGTACCTATTTTTCACAGTCACTCTGTATTGTTCTTGCATTTCTTTATCTATTTTCAGAACCTCTTTATTAAGTCTCATGTTCTTAACCATTTTTTTCCCTCTCTTTAATCTTACTTTTATTTGTCCACATAGTGGTACATGATCACTATTACAGTCAGCACCAGGCATTGTCTTTACATTAATTAAAGCATTTCTAAATCTTTTATTAATTAGTATGTAGTCAATTTGGTTGCGTATTTTCTTATCAGGGCTTATCCATGTGTACAGTCGTCTTTTATGGTGTTTAAACCATGTGTTTCCAATTATCATCTCATTGATATTTGCCCATTCTATTAGCATTTCCCCTCTTTCATTTCTTGTACCTAAACCATAATTCCCCACTACATCCTCCATTTTTCCCTTTCCTACTTTTGCATTAAAATCACCAAGTATTATTTTTATTTCTTGTGATCCAATTTGAGCCATCGCCATTTCTATTTCGTCGTAAAAGTGTTGTATTTCTTCATCACTACTGCTTGCTGTTGGTGCATATACTTGTATAATATTTATGTCTATTGGTTTGCCTTTGATTTTTACCATAATAACTCTATCTGAAATACACCAGTATCCATTAATTGACTTGGCTGTTTTTTCGTCTAATATTATTCCTACACCTTTTTCATGTGTTTTCCCTCCAGAATAAATTATTGTGTGATTGTCAGCTATAATTTTTCCCGATCCCTTCCATCTCATCTCACTAACGCCTAGTATATTCATTTTCATGCTATCCATCTCTCTTAGAACATTGGTCAACTTTCCTAGCTCATTTAATGTCCTAACATTCCATGTTCCTACTCTAAATTTATTTATTTTAGTTATGATTTTGCCATCAGTAGCTGGATGACGGTCTGGTGTCACCTGTGGCTCATGACTGTCCCTACCGGACGAGGATGCCCTAAGACAGCCATTAACGTCCTTCACTAACTTTGATTTATGTTTTGCCATGAAGTCTTGGGAAGATAATGTGGTGGTTTCCCCTTGCCTTCCACATTCACACGGTGGTCTTGTAACTCTGCCTTTGACAGCCATTTCCGACTGTAAGGACAAGTGAGTGCCCTGCCCTGCTCAGGTGCAGAGTTGTCCACTTATTCCGGTGGATACTCGGTCCCCAGAGCTGTGTTAGCCACACCGTGGTGTGTTTCCATCCTCTACCATGGGGAGGTGCAGTTGGGATTTTCCCTTCATAAAGTTATGGTCTCTGACCAAAACTCTCCAGTACTTTTAGAGGACTTCTTAAAATCAATTAATGTACGAATTCTATACTTGCCTATCTCTATTATGCATGAACTGGGATCTGTTTTATTTACTGAAAACTGTTTGATTTCATCTAGTTGAGAGCACTTCCTACTCGTCCTGCTATACCTGTTATTAAAATATTCTTTAAATCTTGGGACCTTGTTATCTTCCCTCCTACCGCAGGTCCTATTCAATAGGTGGGACGCCGGTTTTCCTGCGTTCCTGGACTTGTAAAACTTCTGTGTCTATCTTCAAAATTCCCATTTAATCTGTTATTGACATTTCTATTTTGTGTATTCGACTGGACACGCCTGTTACCACAGAAGCGAAAAATGTGTCCACGTTGGCCACAACCCCAACAAACTATATTTGTGTTATTTGTGTTACCTACCGTCTCTCTTATAGGATTTCTCATTTGTCTTCTTCTATCATAAGTATTTTCGTTACTTCCTTGTAACGTCTGTATTCCTCCTCTCCCATTCCATCCGAACCTTGTTTGTCCGATCTCCATGGGCTCTTCAATCCTATCTTCCCGACTAGTTCCTATTTATCGTCCTACTCTCAGTCTAAATCTTCGTCTCAAATTCTCTTCTTGTACAGCTATATCTACAGCCTGTGATAATCTCTCAGGGTTTTCTCTCATTAATTTAAATTTGAGTCCATCTGACTTGATACCATCTACAAAAATCCCGACCAACATTCGTTCTACTTCCTCCCCTCGTACGTTCTGTCCCAGGAATGCTTCTTCGGCTAGATTGATCAATCTATCACTAAACAATTGTACAGTTTCTCCAGTGTTTTGCTTGGATTGTCTTAACACTGAAAACGCATGTTGTGGGTCCGTGATTTCAGCATACTTATGGGCTAAATCGTCCTTGAACTGTTCCCATGTCTCATCCACCCTAGCTTCTAATTTTCTTCGAATATGATCAGAAACCGGTTCTGTCGTGGCCTGATAAGCAAGTTTAATTTTTTCTTCATCTGTTGCTGCCACCAAATATGCATGCTTCTCTATTGAAGTTATCCACTTCTTAAAATCTTTCGCCTGTCCACTAAATTTAACAATTTTAGCTGCCATTCCTTGTTGTTTCATGACTGTGTTGAGTCTACCTATCGCTGTGCCTACTCCAGTCAAAACTTGTGCTAATGAACCCTGTTCTTCTGCCATGCTAAAATGTGCTGAAATATCAATTCATATAAGCAAACTCACAGTTATCACACTTTAGTTAATAAATATCACTAGATATATGATCGTATTTCAATTACCTAAAAACGTAAGCAACTGTTTTTTTTCCCTTTCTTGTAAATATTGAATAATTGAATTTATCAATCAATTGTATCTAACAGTCAAAAGTCTCATATTAGTTAAACCTAAATTAATTACCGTTATATATATTGTCCCTTGATCCAACAGGTAAGTAGATTCATGTATGTCAGCTGAGAACTATATTTGCCAAGTGTGGGCTTCACGTATAAATCAAGCGTCTCGTGTTCTTCTACTCCATCAGCAAGAGGACAACTCTGGAGTCTGTGTTATCTGAAGCTGCTTTCTCCAATCGACGACACAATTTTAGGTAACGGGAGGAATGCTTCCACTTTCACCCAGGGTCGGGCACACCAGACTTGAGCCTTCTTTTCACCCGGTAACAGGGCACATCTAGACGACTTGATGAAGCGATTTAATTAGAGTATGTCGGCAACATTTTGATAGGCTAGAGTTCAGTATAGCTGTATTGATGAGCAAGCACGACTTATAGTAGTTTCCTCGTAATTTGGGCTAACGATCCAAACGAAGGAGCAATTGGCTTGATTCTGTATAAGCTTTTGTGTTTAAGGATGAACTTCAGGCACCCAAGGTCAGGTTCAATGACTGTAACGGCTGCTGAGTTCACCCCAGGCGACCAAGGTTAACTTCAGGTTTAACGATATGAGAAAGATAACGGCTCTAACGAGTTCTTCAGGCATATTGACGTTCCAAAAAAAAAAAAAAACAAGCCAGGTACTCAAAGCTGCCGCATGACGATGACAGTTCAGTTCTGTTTCACCCTTCAGAAGATTATACTTTGTGTGACGGTTTCAAGTTTTAACGAATATCAGCCAGCTCCATTGTAAAGACTTGCCGATTCTGTCTGTTTTGTTAAGTTCTTAGTAACACGACTTCAAGTTTCTGTGGTGTTCTTTTTGAAAGGTTCTAGCTTCCAGACATCGTTCTGTCTTGTAATGATGACTTTTACTTGTGTCCGCGACAACTAGGATCCTGGTCACGGCACCATTATCACTCCTGTAACGGAGTGAACAGTTGAACAGTAATCTCAAGAGATGACTCCGAAGCCTTAGATAAGTGTAAACGGCTTTTATTATCTAGAAATTCAATTTGGTATAACTTCATGAAAACACACCCTGACAGACCACAGGTCAAGTTGGAACTGTTTATATCTTGACGTCACCCGTAAGCTTCCCTAACAACTCCCCTTTCAATAGTGCTCACGGGTGCGACATTTCCCAAACCCTTCTCTATTTCCCACTACTATCTCTAACAGAGATGGAGCTCTGTTATAGCAGTCTATATGATACCGAGGTATGACCGTCAGAGAGTTAAGGATGATTTTATAGATACGAAGTCATATAATTTTATAAAATCAGCATTTTACTAGCACCAATAGACAGGTGAAAACATTATGAGTCAGCTTCTCTGCATACATGTGTGAGCATTGGGCAATGGAACCATATTACAACAGTTGATTGAAGGAAAAGATTTATCCTGCTGGAGAAAGAAATGAAAAGCATTAGATTTATCCTTAAAGGAGAAAAAAGAATAATTACAGAAATACGATTGGTCTATTGAGCATTGTTTACACGGAGAGAACTATTGTGCTATTATAACATCGCTGATCGAATTACATTATTATTAGATTATTGTAATATCAGATTGTTAGGAACTGATTAGTTATATTATTATATTAAATAATTATTAGATAGATAATGAATGTTAGTTAAGTGGGACAGACAGATGACACCATTTGTCGTTCCTTTCAAGGTATAACAAACAGAATAAACTAACAAAATGTTTTCAACATTTTGAAAGGTAGAGGGAGTGAATACCATATACCTGGATCAGGCTATGGATTGTAAGACACAATTTGCACGGCATTAGTTAAAGAAGAATGAAAAGTGTGCAAGACGTTTTGGTGCAAGCACGAAAACGTCACGGTAGATCAGTTAGACTTGAGCTGGCGTCCGCGTCGTTTCTTGTCACTACGGCACGGCTAATATTATGCCGCCTTTTCTTTACAATTGTGTGTGTAGGTTGTCAGGTATGTTTGGTGCTTTATGTGGAGCGACTGTTTTGTTTCCGAAATCGTCGTATTAAAGTAGACTGTGAAAAAACTATCGTCTTGTGAAGGTTGGTTGCAGTGGCCGTTTTTGGTTTTCATTTAACGAACAAGGAGAATGAGACAACATATATATATATTAACGTCCTCGCTCCTTGGCAGTTCAGATGTTGTCTCCGTGTAATGATGAAGTCCAGCTGGTGCCAATGGCCGGATCTTGGATGTTTCCATGTGACCCTATGCAGCTCTTTTGTTTAAAAAAAGGAGTTTGTAATACATAGGTCATTTATGGTGCTATGCTCCAGCAGCCTTTGCCCATTTTCATTCGTGCCACCGATGTTGTATTTTCCAAGGCACACTGGCCATGAACTCGAGTCATTGCCCACACGAGCATTGAAATCCCCGAGCATATAAATATAGTCAGATTTTGGAACTGCCTTGATCACGGAGTCTTAACTCCTCATAGAACGAATCCTTCACATCATCAGAGGAATCGAGTGTTGGTGCATATGCAGTAATAATGGTGGCAAAACCACGAGAGGTTGCCAAGCACAGGGATAATAGTCTTTCATTTTCTCCTGCTGGAATTTCAATCATTCCCAGTAGCGAATTCTTCACTGCAAAGCCCACACCGTGTTGCCTTTTTTTCTGCCTACCCTCTACCCTTCCAAAAAAAGGTGTAATTGTTTTCCCTGGGTGACCCTTCCTCAGCGAGGCGAGTCTCCTGCAGGCCAGCAATATCAATGTTAAGACGATTGAGTTCAGCATCAATCACAGCCGTTTGTCTCACATCGTCAATATTCGTCAAGTCAGTGGAAAATCCTGGACACATGGTTCTCACGTTCCAGGTTGCAAGCTGTAGCTTGAGGTTTCTATTTTTCTTTTTATTAGTACCTAGTGCATTGGTTTTACAGCCTGCGATTCAGATTTGGTCCTAGCCCCAAGCACCCATTGAAGCAGGCAGGTTGTGGTGGATCAGTGCCATGTACCGATATGAGGCAGACAGCGGTAAACTGGTGTACTAAGAGTAGGTTTACCGTAGAAGAGAAATTGTCATAGTGAGAGCAGTTCACGCGATCACTAGGAACTAACACGCATGAATAAGTCAAGGAAAGTCAGTGCGGAACTCATGATGATGCTGGATATCTAAGGGAAACTATTCAAAGAAGTTGCATATCACGTGACGATAGTTGAGTAGTTCACGGGAAAGGATACAGCTGGACGCAATCATTCAGGCCAGAGTCTCGATAGAAGAACGACGTGAAACTGAGTTGAAGCCAAGCAAGATCATTCGGCATTACTCCAGTATTGTAATGATGCTTCAGTCAGAAGTGAAAGTGTTTCATACAGTTGTGCGGCTGATTGAATAGCCATTCAAAGCCTGTTTACAGTGCGCCGAGTTGAAGGCATTTCAGCAATGCCCCACGCCAGACGTCAAGGGCAGATGACAGTAAGTGTGACCTTAGCTTAGTCAGCGATTGTGTTAGAACTGGGCAAAGGAGACGAGTGTCTCGCATCTAAGTTGTGAACATTGATTATGCACGTTATACAATTATCACATGCCATCCCGCACCATTCGGGAATGTTTGAAGTTAGTTGCTGTGATAATCGTCAACAATAAATATTGGAGAATGTCAAGGACATCAGGTTGTTCAGTGTTCTATATGCTATGAATGTTCCTACTAAAGTCTGTCATTGAGGCTGAACAAACAAGCCAGTAATCAGCTCCATGGCAATCAGCACCCAAAGGGCCGGGGGCTGCCCACCATCAGAGGCAACGCTTGGCGCCCCATGTCTACGCCAATTGACAGGGACTTATAACCTGTAACAGTTGCCTCTCCCTTTGATTCCGAGACTGGTTAAGACCAGAGATGGAGTTATTGCCTCTCCATAGCACAAAGCCTGGGTATAATATAGAGATCATGTGTTGCCCATGCAGCATGATCCCTCTCTCGGCCTGCCTAGTTCACTCCAGAGGAAAGATAACACCTCTACATCTGGAACAAGACAAGCTGCAGAAGCTGCCGGATTAGCAAAGCAATGCGCTAACTGTCCGCCTGTTGGAGCTTCAATCCTAGACCAGCCGCCAACCAAGGCTTAGGGGTGGTCTGCCCTGCCATGACATTTTGTCTTTAGGTTGCATTTCCTCGCACCAGGGTAAGGCTTGTACCCTCCCAATTGCTCTCTTCCGTCGGAAGCCGTTGGCACAATGTGGGGTGTCGAGTTTGGTAAGCGCCGCCCAATGTTCAGCGCTAACAGAAAGCAGGTAGTACCGTCTACTGTTATACGGTAGCTCAGTCATATCTGACTAAGACCTGACATCCAGCATGTTTACCACTACCTTAATTTTATCTACTTAATGTTTGGTTGTCCAGAATGGCTTGTGAGGTCAATATGTTTACCACTACCTCAATGTTATCTACTTACTGTTTGGGTTGTGTGTGTCTGTTTCCTCAACACCTTCCTGTAAAAGATACTATAATTAATACTTTTACTTTAATACATTTTCTTTGTTGTACGGTGCAGACTAAGGAGTCTAACAACTTGACATGACAATCTTTTCTCTCTCATCTCTTTATAACTCTTTATGTTCTAGGTTTCTATCTATCTGTCCTAGTACTTCCACTCATCTGCTTACTCTCCTACAGTTCATGTTGCTAGCATATTCGGTTTACTTACTGAAGCAACGTCGTCATCATACGCTGACATCAGACATAGTGAAATGAAGGTAAAATAATCATTTTGTTTCAAAACAATCTACATTGAATAACATCACATTTATTCAGTTTTCGGTATAAAATCAAGAAATGTGAAAGTTAGAATGCTAAACTTCTAAATGCAAGCATCATATCTGCATTATTTCCTTAAATGTGTTGCCTTATGCCATGCCAGATGACATGGTTGTTTAAATTCTGCTCCACAAATGTCACACTTGTAAAGTTTAGCCTCTGTATGTATTAACATATGATTGTTCAAACTACTACCTGTCATAAATGTTGCACCACAAATACCACATGTAAAAGGTCTTTCCCCTGTATGTATTCTCATGTGTGATTTCAGATGACAAAACAATGTGTATTCTACACTGCAGACTTCACACTTGTAGGTCTTTTTATTTGTGTGCTTCCTTCTATGACATTTAAGTTGATACTTCTGTGAAAACACAGCATTACATTCACCACATTTGTGTGGCTGCTCCTGCAGGTGTAGACACAAGTGCTTTTGTAAATCAGGGATGCACAGACAGTCTAGATTACACAAGTCACATTTATATTTCTGTCTTGTATGTGTCAGTTTATGTGTGTTAAGATGGTGACTTGCTCTAAACCCTAAACCACATACATCACACTTGTAAGGTTTCTCCCCTGTGTGTCTCTTATGCTTAGTTAGACTAAATTTTAGTAGAAACATAGCCCCACAAACATCACACTTGTAAGGTGTTTCCCCTGTGTGTCGTCTCTTATGTGTAGTTAGACTACATTTTTGTTTAAACATAGCCCCACAAACATCACACTTGTAAGGTGTTTCCTCTGTATGTTGTCTCATATGAATTTTCAGATAAGAGTAATCTATAAATCCTGCATTACAAACATCACACTTGTAAGGCTTCTCCCCTGTATGGTGTCTCTTATGTTTAGTTAGATTATATTTTTGTGAAAACATATACCCACAAACATCACACTTGTAAGGTGTTTCCCCTGTATGGTAAGTCATATGTCGTTTCAGATGACTGTGTCGCCTGAAACTTCCACCACAAACTTCACACGTATAAGGTTTCTCACCTGTATGTATGACACGGTGAGCTTTAAGATCCCCTCTGCCGTGCGTCCACCTTGACGAGGTAGAGGGGCTTGAGCGTTCCAATGACCCCAAGAGCTATGCCGACGGTAGCACAGCTACTGGTAGGGTCACCCATGTCAAGGGAGAGGGACCAGACGAAGTGACGCACAAACCTGCTGCCTTGTAGGTAGACTGGGGACAGTCAAAGGCTAGGGAAAGCATCCCGAAAAATGCTTGTCGAAATCGGATGCACTGAGCCACAGGCTTGACAAAGAAGTGCAACGTAACTTTATCATTTCATGATGCCACAGATGAAAATTAATCGTTATGGTGCTAATCCCGTGAAGTCCCATCAGGCGGTGATAGTGCCGGGCCCCCTGCCTCGAGGGGGTCCACCCATGACTACTGGTGGTCACCTTCCCCTGTGCTGTGGAGTCAAGGCACAGAGGAGTAGGTTAAGAGCTATTGACCAAACACCCCGGACTCTCAACATACTACAATGGAATGCCGAAGGAGTTTATAACAAGAAAGCCTCCCTAACACAGCGTCTTCATAAAGATAGAATAGATGTGGCATGCATTCAAGAGACACACCTCAACGCCAATCGCACATTTTCAGTCGAGGGATATCAGGCCACACTGTCATGGTCTTATATGTAAGGAAGAATGTAAGTGCCGGTATGTAAGCGAGAGTCGGTGTAAGCATAGCTGAGGTAAAGGGCAGTAAGAGACACCACGGCTTGGCTAGTGGACGGTCAGGCAAGAAGCCCGTGAACAGAGCCACGTGATGTGGGAAGGTCAACGAGGAGAGAGGCAGTGTGTGTGAGGCAGCGAATAGGGACGGACGTGTGGAGATCTAGAGAGCGATAGAACGATAGAACGATAGTTTTTTTGTGACGCATAGATGGAGATGAACGTTGCGTATTGATATTCGAGGAATGTACTAACTGTGATATGTGCGGGATGATGTGAAGTTGTGATTGTGAATGATCATGCGGGCGACAGTGTAATGATCGCCATTGTGAGCTAGCACGTGTTGGTGTTGAACGAGTGTTTGAGCGTGAAGTGCGACCATGTTGTCAGCCTGTAATATATTGTAATAAATGATTGTTCAGGAGGTAGCTCCTGCCAGTTTCCGATTGCACTCATGTGTTGTTAGTGTATGTTACGTAGATGTTGTAATTTGCCTGTCTAAGTCCAGTGAGCTAGACGGAGCTAGTAGTTAGGACTCTGACAGGTATAATGGTGTCAGAAGTACACATGAACCATATTCCCATGTAAAACGCACAAAAGAACGCCACTTTTGTAAAGAAGAAGACCTAGTGCATAATATGTATAAGAAATTGTAAATGAAAGATGTGTTAATAGAGTCAGAACGAAAATAACATCATTTCTTTCCACAGCAGGTTTCAATTCTACAAAGCGACCGACGTAACCAGAACAGGTCGACGGTAACTAGCACGAGAATCACGTTCCTGTACATCAAGCGTTCGAGTAGTCAGCAGATAAAGATAAGTTGATTAATTTTGATTGCTAAGTACCCAAATCTGCATTCTTTGATTTGCTTGTATAAATACCATCATTAGTAGATTTGAATATTAATTAACAGAAAATGTGGGAGGATGAAAACCAATCATATTTCTGGGGCACAGATCAATACAAAAGTTTGCAAAATTTTTTTGATAGTACACGGGCACAAGACATAGCAAAGTGTAATATAAACCATGACTTAATGCATGATTGGACACAAAAATTTGAAAATAAAATGCAAGATTACAAAATCCCAAAAGATTATTGGGGTAAATGGTACAGAGCACACTTACCAATAAAATACAAAAAACTTGGAGAGATCATACCAGATATTTCAAGGGAAGACTATGAATATTATAAAACAAGGATATTAACACGCTATCTAACCTCTTTCGAGACGCTAAAAGTAGAAGTACAAAATTTGAAACCAACCACAGACAAGTCATTCACCCAGTATATATGTGAATTAGAAGAATCTTTCAGAAAACTAACATTGGTAATTAAACATTCAGACGACAATCAAGGAGTAATAAATTTCTTGCTAATAGAAAAACTAAAAGCAACACTCCTAGCCGAATGCGGAAGATATTTAGAAGAACACAAAACAGAACCTATCAAAAACTTACTAGAAAAATGCCGCGAATATTATAACCAAAGTTTGAACCTGGTTAAGAACACTCAGCAGAAAAGTACTGTGAAAGCAACGGCATCTGCAGCCACAGATTGTCAAAACAAATCACAGAAAACAAAACCAGTACTGTGCAAACATTGTAGCACTCCACATACAGAAAATGGAATATGCGATAAAAATCCCACTTATCAAGAATACCTAAATACTATTATAGCACAAAAACTGGGGAAGGTAAATCAAAGGAAATATAGAACAAAATGTCATTTTTGCCTTGCTTATGGCCACAGACGTTTTGAATGTGAGGGAGTAAAAAGAATACAGAAAGCAAAAGCAAATGCAGCCATAAACATTACAACAGACATTCCAGCAAAGAACTTAGAAAAAGTAAACGTCACAGAGACGAAAACAAGACCAAATACTGCAAATTCAGAACAAGCTGAGTTTTACCCATCAGACTTTGTACCATATTTTAATAATGTTGTTAACATCACTCTACCTCATTCCTTATTAAAAGAGGGTAATACTCAACAAGAAAGTGAGGAAATGAATAAAACCTCAAGACTGTCGTTAGGAAATCTAACGTTCTATGAAGGATACATCAATGACACAGTATGCACATGTGTACGCGACACAGGGTCCTGTCTTATCGGTCTTCGGAAGACCCTAGCTGATCCTAAAGACTACCTAGATGAGTACATCTATTGCAGAACTGTTTCAGGGACAGTAGAGAAATATCCTATGGCATGGGCCAATATAAAATCACCTTTCCTATCAGGCAGAGTAACTTGTGCTTTATTAGACAATCCATGCTGTGATTTATTAATTGGAAATGTATTAAATGTGACAGACTACACAGAGTCCAAAACTCACACAGGGAAAAAAGTTAACACCACGACAAGCACTGCCTTAACTACACCACTCATCATACAACAACATGATGAACAGACCAACGTACCACACCATACCATCTCACAACAAGAAAAAACAGAAACTGGTGTGTATCATCACAAGGAAAAAGGTGCAGAAAACAAGCATTTCACAAGGGCAAGGAAAGATCACAAATCATCATGTGACATACTATACTTCATGTACTCCCTGTTAACTACACACATAACCAAGTGCACACAGTGGATGGTTATACTCGCACTACTCATTGTAAATACAAAACAAATGTCTACACAGACAGTGTTATTCACACATCAGCATGACGCAACACAGATGATATTACTCATGACAAACCAGCTAACTTTGTTACTTATATCATTACTGCTGAACCAAAGTTTGTTGTTACCACTGATAAACTCCATGTCAAGTCAACTCAGACACATACTTATGCTGAACAAGGTAAATCATAAGTCGGTGGAATTACTGACAAAAATCAGCAACAAATTACCCTACATTTTTTGGAAAATATACACAAATTGCAGAAACGCATACAAACATGCACGATTACATTTCAAAACTATACATGGTGTATTATTATTATTTGAACTATTGAATGTATACACACATGTACGAGTGCAGGTTTGGAGATAGCACTCAAAATGATCTCAACATGAAATGTGAAAATCCCCACCCTTCGGAAAATTTTAACCGTAACCCACTTTATATTCTTAGATCCAGTAACTCCAGAGTTGCCTTGTCTGCTGTACAACTCCAGCGCTATGATACTAGCACACTCCATTGTACGGACCAACATAAACGTTCCTTCAACGTGGAAATTGTCATCAACAGAACAGTAAGACTCAACATGTGAATTCAGGTATCTAACAGTAAGATATACCAATATTGACTTTGTTTCAAACGAGTATCTACAGAATCTACCTTTTGAAATCGACCAACAACAACAAGGACGTCACAGTACAGACATTCATTTCCATTGATCAGTTTAATGAACCAGATGCCAATCTACAAACTATGGCAAAGACAGTCACAGACAGACGCACCATGGCCACTCAAAATTCATTCTTATTTTATATGTGTGAATTCCAGCAATTTTACAGAACTGTGTATTTATAAATTATCCAAATGTGGTGCAGTCTTAAATATTATACAGAAGGAAGGACAATATCATGATTTGCAGAATACGTCAATAATCGGGTGAGAAAGAAGACATGCCAAAGATTCCAGCACGGAAATGAACATTAAACACTGTTAATTTAATTCCGTGTGCATAACTTTCACAGGACAAGAACTATACGTGCATAAAGGCAACGAAGATGAACATTTTATTGTATATGTATTAACTGTATGACATCCAATGTCTAATTTTATTGTTGTAATACTTTCTATTGTTATAATGTGATATGTACATATGAGCATAGGTATAGGGGCGGAAAGTATAAGTTGTAATGCTGAGAATCAACGCCTGGCAATCCCAATACGTGAGTGTTACCAAACTTGCCTTCGCGTATGGTGGATAGCCGACGAATGACGCTTAGCAATAGTGGTACATAAGTAACATCATAATATTATAACAAGAATGAACATACCAACAGGGTGATGCCAACCAAAGAGATTAATAAGAACTCTCTATAACAGTAAACGAGGTGTACCCAAAAAGGGAAACAACTCACGGTCTGACATAAGATGAGGTAAGGGGGACTATTGCATACATGAAGTATATTTGAACCATGACCACAACATTGACATAGTGTGCTCATAAGGAGTCGATGAAAGTGCATTAAATAGAGACGAGGGGAACCACGACTGCATAGAGAGAAAATTTAAGAATGCTGTAAGAGGAAGTTGTAGCCTTATTTGAGGCATAAACCAATGGAGAATCCTTAAACCAGCATAGCCACAATAACTATGAGATGATAATGCACAGTAAATCGATTGTGAAACATGAACAGAATGTAATGTCACGGAGTGGTGATTGAAGAATAATATGACGAGGTATGACAAGTAAACCCAACCAGAACATTTGTCAGACCACGACAAAACCTTGAGAGAAACCTCAATACTGAAAAAGAGAGAACAATATTTGAAGTTAATCTCGGAAAAGATCAGAGCAAAAAGGGACGCAAGCGCATACTTATGATCATATAATCCCCTGACAAGGTTAGAAAGATGTACCAAGAGTAACAACAACAGAATGTGTCACATTTCCAAGAGTAAGTGCCACATTGGTTGTGCGGGGGGAGAATGTCATGGTCTTATATGTAAGGAAGAATGTAAGTGCCGGTATGTAAGCGAGAGTCAGTGTAAGCATAGCTGAGGTAAAGGGCAGTAAGAGACACCACGGCTTGGCTAGTGGACGGTCAGGCAAGAAGCCCGTGAACAGAGCCACGTGATGTGGGAAGGTCAACGAGGAGAGAGGCAGTGTGTGTGAGGCAGCGAATAGGGACGGACGTGTGGAGATCTAGAGAGCGATAGAACGATAGTTTTTTTGTGACGCATAGATGGAGATGAACGTTGCGTATTGATATTCGAGGAATGTACTAACTGTGATATGTGCGGGATGATGTGAAGTTGTGATTGTGAATGATCATGCGGGCGACAGTGTAATGATCGCCATTGTGAGCTAGCGCGTGTTGGTGTTGAACGAGTGTTTGAGCGTGAAGTGCGACCATGTTGTCAGCCTGTAATATATTGTAATAAATGATTGTTCAGGAGGTAGCTCCTGCCAGTTTCCGATTGCACTCATGTGTTGTTAGTGTATGTTACGTAGATGTTGTAATTTGCCTGTCTAAGTCCAGTGAGCTAGACGGAGCTAGTAGTTAGGACTCTGACACACACGTTTTGACCGCGAAGGACACAAAGGAGGAGTTGTAATACTTACACGAAATACAATACCTTGCAGCGAAGTATCTGTGATCTCTGACAACCAAACGGAAATTATAGGTGTTGATATAATGATAAAGGACATGAAAATAAGAATTTACAATCTGTATAGCCCGGCAGATAAGGATCTTACACTCTCAAACATGGAAATAACTGACACAAATTGCATTGTTGTCGGAGACTTTAATAGCCGCTCAGAAAGATGGGGATACCCAGATACTGACAAAAGAGGAGATGAAGTGGAGGTCTGGGAAATAGACTCAAATCTCCATCTACTCAACAAAGCGGATGACACACCGAGCTTCTACTCCAGAAGATGGATTACCACTTCTACTCCAGACTTAGCTTTCTGCACAGGAGACATCCTCCACAAAATCGATCGCCATGTGCTTGACCAATTAGCAGGTAGTGACCACAGACCAATCAAGCTTGTAATAAATATGGAGTATGTTCCACAGGAGCAAAAGCCTTTGCCTCGCTGGAATTACAAACGAGCAGATTGGGACAGATTTTCCATACTAACAGACAAATATTGTGAAAACATAAATACACGATATGGCAACATGAAGCAAATGGTGGAAAGTCTAAACAGAGCAATAATACAGGCGGCCACTGAGTCTATTCCAAGAGGAGCGAGGAAAAATTACAAACCATACTGGACTGAGGAACTAAAAATTTTGAAGGACAAAGTTGAAGATGCTAGGAAGACCACAGAGAGAGAACAAACATTTGAAGCGAACATCTCTCTCAAAGCCATCTCAGCAAAATATAAAAGAACAGTAAATCAAACAACAAGAGATTGTTGGAGGAAAAAAACAGAAAACCTGAATTTTGACAGGGATGGAAACAAACTATGGAAACTAGTGAAAGCCATGAACAATGAAGGACCTAGAAACAAACAAATAACAATTAAACAAGGAAATGCCTTGCTTACAGGAAAAAAAGCTGCAAATGCACTAATGGAACACTATGCCAGTGCCAACCACATTGATATTACAGCCGAACAGAAGAAAGCAATCAAAGATAAACAGATACATCATAGATATACAGAGACAGCAGCAGAATATATGATAGCAAATCTAACAATGGAAGAAATGGAACAGGCAATGAATACCCTAAAAAAGAAGACATCACCAGGAAAGGATGGAATCACAAATGAAATGCTAATAGGACTAGACACTAAGGCAAAAAAGAAACTACTAGCAGTCCTAAATTACAGCTGGAAGAGGGGAATAGTCCCACAGGCATGGAAGGAAGCTATACTAATACCAGTCCCAAAGAAAGGAAAAGACCTGGAAGAACCAAATGGCTATCGACCTATCAGTCTTCTTAGCTGTGTAGGAAAATTAATGGAACGCATTATCAATGGCAGGCTAACATGGCATCTGGAAGAAAACCAACTCTTAACACCTCACCAAGCAGGATTCAGAAAGTACAGATCCACTGAAGATCAAATAACCTATATAGCTCAGGAAATAGAGGATGCCTTCCAAGAGAAAAAGCACACACTAGCGGTCTGGATAGATTTAGAAAAAGCATTTGATAAAGTATGGAAGGAAGGACTGAAAGTAAAACTGCAAAAAATGCATGTTTGTGGGAAAATGTACAAATGGATCAGCCACTACCTTGAGAACAGAACTGCCAGGACAAAAGTACAAGGACAAACCAGCAAAATGATGCTGTTGGAGCAAGGTGTCCCCCAAGGAGGAGTTCTTTCACCAACATTATTCCTAGCATATATAAACGACATCACGGAAAATTTTCCAGCCAGAGTACACACATCATCCTTTGCAGATGACCTAGCCATATGGACATCTGAAGAATATATTAGTACAGCTAACAGCAGAATACAGCAAGCCCTATTAGCGCTAGAGGACTGGTCAAAATCATGACTAGTGAAGATAAGTGAGGAGAAAACAACATGCACAGTATTCTCCCTCTCAACTAAAACTCAGCAACCTAAGCTGGTATTGAATGGAAAAATATTGCACCATTAAGAAAATCCAAACTATCTAGGAGTCACCTTTGATCGTCGCCTGACATGGAAGACACAGGTTGAGAAAAATCGAACAAGAGCAAGGCAAAGAATGGCAATCATGAAAAAGCTTGCTGGTACAACGTGGGGAGCAGATGAGAAAGTTCTCAAGAAGTTATATACTGGACGGGTGAGGCCAGTACTGGAATATGGCATTGCAGCTTGGGCAACAGCAGCTAAGTCAAACTTTAACAAAATAAGCAGAGTCCAAAATCAAGGAATGCGAATCATAACTGGAAGCCTGAAGACAACGCCTATTAATGAACTAGAAAAGATCACTTGTTTACAACCAATGCAGGATAGAAGAGATAGCATAGCTCAGCAACAAGCTGAAAAATTTAGAAGATTGACAGACCAACCTATGTATAAAAGGTTTAGTGGTTTTGGAAAGGGAAGACTGAAGCGTAGCAACTTTGTAGAAACTGCAAAACGAAAGATTAGGGCAGATCCTATACTTAACATATCAACAGTCAAACCCATTTACAATGCAGACAAGTTCCCAGCTTGGAGACAGCAGCTACTGCCTGAGATGATAGAAAACATTCTTGGTATTGAGAAAAAGAACACTCAGCATGAAACCGAAAGAAGAGAAATAACCCTAAACTACATAAAAGAATATTACCCAAGCAGCAATTGGACCCATGCATATACAGATGGATCAGCCAAAAATTCAGTAGAGAATGGAGGAGGAGGAATTCTCCTAAATTTAAAAAATGGAGTGAAAAAAACACATTCAGTGGCAACTGGAAAGTTTTCAAGTAACTTCAAAGCGGAGGTAGAGGCTCTGAAAACTGCAGCAGAAATGCTCTTGATGGAGGAAAATAAAGAGACGCAAATAGCTATCTTTACAGATGCAAAGTCAGCTGTCTCAATACTGAAGAGCAATTACAGCACAGAAATAGCTGACCTAAGAGCAGCACTCCATGGTCTATGCCAGAATTCCAAAAAAGTTGTAATACAGTGGATACCATCACATTGCAGTATACCTGGAAATGAAGAGGCTGACAGACTGGCAAAAGAGGGCGGACGACTACCACAGCCTGACATAGACATAACCTATAACGAGGCAAAGAGTTTGATAAAAAGCACTTATAGAACCAAATGGGAATCAGAGCATCCAGGTCACCAGAAGGATGATGCATATTACAAACTCGACCGAAGAGAACAAGTAGCAATCTTCAGACTCCGCACAGGACATAACAGGCTGAAATACCACTTGTTCAATAAACTAAAGATAGGAGATACCGATGAATGCAATTGTGGAACTGGTAAAATGACAGCTAAACATTTGCTGCAGGAGTGCCCAATATATGCAGAACAGAGAAAGATATTTTGGCCCACACCTGCTTCATTTGAGGACAAGCTCTATGGAGATATCAACAAGCTCAAGTTGACTGCAGCTTACTTTAACTACATTCAGGTTGACATTTAAAGGTGCATGAAGAAGTATTTAGACTGCCACACTTCATACCACAGGTATGTCGGTTACAAAAGCGCCCCAGAGGCATGAAATGGAATATTGCTTGGATAGCAAATCCATTACGTGGAAAGTCCGAACCAAAAACTCACTGTGTGGGCTTCATAAAAGGTGGAAAAAGTGTCCCAGTGGCACGAAATGGAATATTGCTTGGATAGCAAATCCATTATGTGGAAAGTCTGAATCGAAAGCACACTGTGTGGGCTTCATAAAAGGTAGAAAAAGTGTCCTAGTGGCACGAAATGGAATATTGCTTGGATAGCAAATCCATTATGTGGAAAGTCCGAATCGAAAGCTCACTGTGTGGATGTCATCTGCAGACTGCATACTTCTGGTTTCCGGAAGAACAGCCTATGGTGAATGGAAGGCCCAATATACGGAAGTGAGGCTAAGCAGCCATATGCAGGACGTGACGATTCCTTGGGTGAGCCCAGTACCAGAGCGCTGTGTGTCGGCTCTGCAAGTATGGAAGCCTCCTTGGATGGCGGGGAATGCCCATGGTCTGCCCCTGCCTTCCCTTGAGGGCTGACCAGGATGTCTTTGGCTGTTCTATATGGGCCAGCTGGGATGGGGGATAACACAACAGTGAGAGCCAAACGTCCTAAGACACCCCCGGGAAGGTTAACCCGGTCAACAAATGCCTGCAGAAGTCGGATGTGTCGGCCTAACGGCGCAAGAACGCAGCTCTGTTTTGAGAATGTATGGGAAGAGAAAGGTGATTACTTCTTAATTTTTCCTTACTTTTTCACTGATATAATATAATTGATTGTCTTCTTGTAACTCTACAAACTTTCTTTTAAAACTATTTTCCCCTGTTTCTTTCAGTTTTCTTTTTATCTGTACTATTTTTGGATCTAATTCTTGTTCTGTTTTCATATCAAACTGTTCTAAATGTGGGTCTTCTGTTCTAGGTTCAGACTCTTGATCCGATGGTAAACTCTCAAATTCTTCCCTATTTATTATGGCAGAATCTAATATATTTACTTGCCAGTTTCGATCGTCTATGTCTGGTTCAATTTCATCTTCCGTGTTTCCTGATGACTGTGGGTACGGGATTCTAGACAAAAGATCGGCGCACGTATTATGTTTCCCTGACACATATTCAACCCTAGCATTGTACCCTTGTAAATTCAATGCCCAGGTTTGTATTTTCCTATTTTGTATTGGTGCTTCTAATATCGACTTTAATGGCATGTGGTCAGTTCTAATAATGAAATTGGCATTATGTAAATAGTAATTTAATTTTTGAAGAGCGTAGTGTATAGCATATGCTTCTTTCTCAATAATTGGCCATTTCTTTTGAGTCTTGCTGAGTTTATGAGACAAGGTTGATTAGAGTCCTTTGTTAATGTGGTGTAGGTAATTCTGAATCAGTAGCTCATTTAAATTCTTTTATCAAAATTCAGGATTGAAACAGGAATATTCTTCGTCAGGATCTTCGATTGGAGGCTTTAGTTAAGTTAATTAGATAATATTAGAGTAATTAATTGAACATATTAAGTATTGCTGCTGAATTTGAAATTAACATTGTTTGAAATATTTGTATATTGCTTGATAATTATAGATTTTAGGATGCAACCCCAAGATTTTTCACAGGTACTGACTGGAGTTAGTGGGGCAATAGCAAGGTTGGATGCAGTATTAAGACAACGTAGTAGAGGTTTCCAATCGAATGGCCAGTATGATACCATTACGCCAAGGCCACATCAAAGCTCAACCTGCTTTAGAAAACAACCGCTTTATAACAACGACAGAAACTGTCACAGATGGAATGTAAACGACGTAACGAGAACACGAAGGTATGAAGAGAGACAACATGGCAAGCCAGAGGAAAACAGTTGGCAGAGACAGAATTTTTATAAGAAAAGATGGAACTGGCCATCTAATAGTGAGGAGCAGAAAACATTACGAAATCAATGGTTTGAAATCAGAAGATTGAGATATGCACTCGCAAAGTCAAACAAAGGAGAAAATCAGCATCAGACTAATAGAACCTTAGCTGATGATCGACAGGTGTTTTCAATTTGTAGGGGTAGACAGGAAAGAGAGACACAGACGCAGATGATTGAAGTGGTAGAACGGAACACACAGACACAAGTTGATATAGTAGGAAAGAAAACCCAGATACAACCAAACAACAAGATAACGAAGGGAAGTCAAACCGAGTTGGTAGAAACTCAATCAAAGCCAACTGACTTGAAAGTGACGAAGAGAAACACCGTTGCATTAAAGAGAGACACAGGTACAAAAGTTAGACAACCCAAGACAGAAGACAGCAGAAAGAAAATTAGAAAGAGTGTTAGAGTTAGAAATGAAAAAACTTTGCTCATGTATAATCGTAGATGTGGAACCGAGGAATCTTATGAATCAGAATCTTCAGACCTCACAGATTTTGGTATAGAATGTACACCAGACAGAGATTTAAAAGGAATGAATAGGAACGATCCTGACTCGAAGCGAGATGTTTCCTCGTGCGGTATGGTTAGTGGTAGACAAGCAGGCAAATTTTTAGTTAGTGACTCTTCGGAACAAGATAACAGTATATATGGCAGAAAAGTAGCAAAAGCCAGGAGACGAATTCCAAGGATGGGAGCAAATGATACTTTTAAAAAGAAAGATGTTTATCTATTGGAAAGTAGAACACAAAAACAACAAAAGACTGAAGCAGCGGTGGACAAAACTAGAAGTCTCATGAAGGCATTAAGACCATGGTTATATGGAAAATAACATGTATGACGATTATATTAGTGAAGAGTCGGTCAGGGAAAATATCGAACCTCCATTTATGAATACAAGACAGGCAGTAAAAAGAAAGTTGGATAGACAGAAAGAAAAAGAAATTAAGAGGCAAAGGAAACTTAGAGTGAGTTCTTCAAGTGGTGAAGATATGCCAGTATTTGAAAATTTGTTGAGACGGCAAGACAGGAAAATTAGATTGGATTTAGAAAGGAAGAAATTAGCGGTTGCTAGTAATGGATATACAGACGGGGAAGAAGAAATGGATGAAAAGTCAGAAACTGATGAAGAAGCTGATATGAAAGAAGATAGCTCTCCTCGGGAGGATAGCGACATTGATGTAGATATTGCAATTATAGAAAAAAATTTGAAGTTATTAAGAAAATGGAGAAGAGATAGATAAATAGCTTGGTAGAATATTCTGCAGATGGCAGATAGAAGAAGAAGTTAGACACGATATTTTTGTGTTTACAAAGAAGGTACTTGGTGGAGTTTTTTTTCTAAAACGGAAAATTATTATTGGGTACTCATAATATGGTCTTGAAATTCATAATGTATGTGTAAATTGATTAATGTCAGCTCACAGGGTCGGTAAGTGTATTATAACAATGCCAGGTCATCCGGGCTTACAAGCCGTGACCAATAGCTATGCCAGGTTTCCATGCATTACCGGGGACGCACGCCCACAATACACTGAGGAAGTTTAGCACCATATACCCCATAACACTTGTGGGTACTGTCTGTGCCATTACAGCTCTGCTACAAATGCAATCGATGGTTAGTGTGCCAATGCGCACACCATAATATAACACGTCATATTGATAGGCTTGCATATGACAAATCAATATACCAAACATGAAATACACATAAAACATTAATTAAACTAGACATATTATGATACTTTAACATAATAGCATAATGCACTAGTTAGTTTGTAGGTATACGAAATGAGATGTATATACACAAAAAGAATATGTACGAAGCATATTCCTAGCATCGTATATTCATATGAAATTACACATACATACATCCAACATATCCGTAAACATTATATTACTTCAAGATAGACATCTAATGATACTCACATAATAGCATCAGGCATTATTAATGAGTACTAATATTGTATAGCTACAAAATGAGATATACAACAAGTCTAATTGAAGTGACCAAACAGACCAGCTATATTTGCTGAGCTGCCCGGTTTAATCACACTTAGTTACTGCTGTTGTAAGAATTAAATAAATAGTCAGTTGACTATATTCTGTACAACAAATGCACACACCAAAAAGCAACTAGGATAGTGTACAAAGAAATGACAAGCATCTACCAAGACACCTAAAAATCTACCCAGACAAGATCTGTCTCACATAAGGCTCTATTTTCTCAGAAGAATAACACTTTAAAGCAATATGATATTGAACGCAGAACTTAGAAAGAACACTCAAGTAATCTATGACAATGATAGTTCTTGCAATAACCTAGATCAGATATAGACTGGAATTCAGTACATACACCTAAAATACTTAGTTACTAAGAAATCTACATTTACTCTCTCTTCTCACCTGTTCTGAAGTCAAACTTAATCTAACCTAAACTAGGCTAGGGACCCTTATTTAAGCTGAGTCAAGCAGACAGTGTCTGAGACACTATTATCTCTTTGGCATTCCCGTCATAAATTCTTCTTATCTCCCGCTGACGGTAATTGCAATTATCCCCGCAACCTGGCCATCACACCTTGCTCCTCTCTGTCTGGTCCAGTCTACAGGCCCTGTGTTAATTGTCTTATCAGATCTGTTTTCACACATTCCTGAGGCTGCCAGTCAGAGTGGACGGGGCTTGTTTACAGCCCTGGGGCAATTATCTCTCCCTGGGTCAATGTTGTTCACACCTGGGCGATTTCCTACCTGTGCTTATCAGGTGTCATGCCTGGTCAGTTTTAATTACACAGTCCATGGCCCCTTCATTGTTGATTCAGCATGTCTGGGTCAGCAGTTTCCCAAGGTGTATACTAATTATCTAGTTGCCATTTTACTTGCCATCTGCAAGCTTACGTCATGGCTAGAGGCTTTTTGTGAATAATCTTACCTCACGACTAGATAATTTTGGAGTAGTGTGATTAATTCATTCTTTCTCAATTTGGCCTCTCAAATTTGGAGACCGAGAAAAATATTCTGGGATGTTAAGGCGGCCAATTCGTGACAAATGTGTGGGGATAAATATGATGAGGGGATTGATATGGTTTGCTCAATTGTTGGGACTACAATTGTGTTTTATGAAATGTGAAAAATAAGTTAACTTAGATGGTTATTTTTTACAATGTTTTGGTTTTATTGAGTGTGTTTAAAATGATTATTACTTTGAAGTTCAGTTAGAAGATGAATTAAAGTGGTGGTTAGTGAAGTGACTCAATATGTAGTAATGGAGGGGTATGTTGTTATTACATGTGGGGTATGCAATGTATATACAAGGTTTATAATAGGAGCTGGGTTGAACAGCGTTTAATGGGAGAATATGGGGGGAATGCCAGGTTGAGTTTTGGCATTTAAATAACTGGATATTGGAAGAAGAAGACTGTACTTAACAGTATAATAATAGTTAGGAGGTTTTTTTTGTTGAAGGAATGGTAAACGGGAAATTGATGACCTGAATAATACAAAGGCTGGCAGTTTTGGATTAACATATTTTTTTTGATAATAACAATTATTATTGACGGAAACTGAAGATAAATTTGGAAACTTTATTTTTTGATAAAGTTTTGAGAATGTATGGGAAGAGAAAGGTGATTACTTCTTACTTTTTCCTTACTTTTTCTTTCTTATTTTTTTTGGTGCGCACCAACCCAAATCTAATCTAACTATATTTTTTCTGTCTATTCTAGAATACTGAGAGTGTGAGAATGTGAATAAGGGGGAAATAAAGGATAAGGGAATATCTTCAGTTTTGTCAATCATAATTTGGATGGACATTTTAAAGTAAAAGCGGTTCGCTTATGGAGACTTTTGTATTGTGGGGAATTTTATGGAGAGTTTTGTAGAGAGTTTTCTAGAGAACTTTATAACGAGTTTTGTAGAGAGTTTCGATATTATTGTCTCTGGTTAGCAATTGGCTATGAGGAGATAGGAGAATTGAGTTAGGAAATAAATGGAATTGTTGTTATTGTAGGATAGAGATGTAAAGTTAAATAATTAAAAGTGGGGGTTGAGATTTTTTCAAGGAAAAATTCTCTTTTAAGAAGGGGAGGCAATGTAACAGTGAGGGAACTAGGTTAGGAGTAAAGAGTTAAGGAATGATGCGCATTCCTTGACTAGGGGGAAAATCATAGTGAACGTGTGTGCACGAATGAAGAAGTGTATCTAGGAGAACACACACGTCACTTGGGGCCAGCGAGAAGACATGTCAACACCAGGCAGGGAGTCTACCATCATGTATGCTGTAGTATAACGATTCGGCCAATAAAGTATGTTTATAACAACGCGGAGACTTGGGTCCTATACGATCACGTGCTTAACCTGTCTTGACCACACTATGACAGCAGGTTGATTTTGGACAGGCACAACGCAATCATGTCCGGAAAAAAACTCCGGATGAACGAAGAAGAAGAAGAGCTTTAAGATGAGTAAGGCGTGTAAATGCAGAACTACAAAGATCATATTTAAAAGGCCTGGCCCCCGTATGTACATGTTTGTGTATCTTCAGAGAACTAGAATTAGCATAACTTATACCACAAACATCACACTGGAAAGGCTTTTCTCCTGTATGTGTTCTTCTGTGTGCATTCAGATGGCTCCTCACAAAAAAACTTTTACCACAATCATCACATTTGTAAGGCTTCTCTCCAGTGTGTATTCTTTTGTTTTATAAGATCACCATCCCACAGAAAACTAGCATCACAAAGATCACATTTGTAAGGTTTCACTTCAGAGTGTTTTCTTATATGAAATTTCAGATGACAGAATCTCATAAAGACTGCATTACAAACATCACACTTGTAATGTTTCTCCTCTTCATGAATATTTTTATGCCTAAGAAGACTGCACTTTAGTGTAAATCTTTTGTTACAAATATCACATTTGAATGGTTTTTCAACCATTTGATTGTTCTGATCTATTTTGAGACAATTATTGACTGTAAACCTGGGGCCACAGGCCTCCTGCCTGGGTAGCTTCCCTTCTTTATCTCTTCTCTTATGTTTCTTCTCCTTTCTGCCATCTGTAGAACTCACAACAGAAGCATTACACTTCACTTTGTTCTCTTCAGACTCCAATTTCCACTCATTACAAAACAATCTATGTGTCTTATCTGCCTCACAGAGTTCTGAACTCTTCTCTTTTATGGAATTTGTTTCATCAGAGTTTGTTTGTGTATATAACATTAGCACATGATTATCTTGTCTCTGAATTATTTCAGTAACATTGTCATTACAGGCAACAGAATCCACACATGCAACATTATGTTCACTTGTTGTTGGCTGACTACAGCTGGCATATGTCAGTACTTCAGACTGGGTCTGTTCTTTCTTGTAAAGCATGTTGACATCACAGATGATCTCATCAGACAGCAAATCTGTGTATGTAAGGCATTTACAATTTAGTTGTACCCAGGTTGCTATTATGTTGTAAACAACTCAAAATTGTACAGCGTAAAAACTAATTAACTTCAAATAAAGGTTGTAATATGCAAATATAAAACTGCATTTAATTTGATTTGTAAAACAACTTCAACATCCCTGGAATGATGGAAAACATTTTTTTTTTTGTTGCGTATCCCTTACAGTAGGGTGCAGTCAATACCAGCATTTTTCAGCTGCTGTTGATGTACTAGGCAAGTGTTACGTTCAGCAGTTTGCCATTGTTTTCTGAACGACCGGCTCCCATACCAGCATGTTATAACACAACCCGACATGGTCTGCTGCACAAATCGGTCGCAGCTGTGCTTCGAACGCCTAGTACCCAGCTCACGAACCGCGTTCGCAAACCTTTGGCCACGGAGACCAGTGGAAAATATACCACAGCACAAATATCAGTTCTAAATTTAAGGTACAGATGTTGAGTGGCAACAAGGCTCAAGTGAGTGCAAGTTTATCTGAAGCAAAAACAGTTAAGGCTGCACAAAGTCTGTGTAATCTGGTGAGGGTGGAACAGAAACCTGGCTTCATACAGTGCTGTAGTAGTACAACTGGCGCACAAATCCTGCCAGGAGACCCAACCAATGGTACACATCAGTTCCTATTTTAACAATGTCGCTGGCTCTGTGGTGCAGGGGTTACGGACACAATTCGTAATCCTGCATATATCATTCAAAACTGGAGTCTCTGTGGTGAAGTGGTCAAGCCATTTGACTCAGGCTCCGAAGGTTGTGGGTTCGATTCCAGGCCGCATCTTTCAGTACACGAGTGAAATGTTTCGGAGACTCCTGTGGGTCATCGCTGGAGCCAAGGAGTTTGTGCTTTGTGCGACGCTGTCCATGCTGCGAAAAGAGACAGAGCCATATGGGATTAAAACCCGGTGCAATGAAGTCAACCCTGTCAACTTTTAAGCGACTTTAATTTTTAAGCGTTCAAAACACAGCTGCAGAAATTTGGAAGCAGATTGCTATGTGTTAGTTTTCATGCAAAGGTATGAGTGCAGGTCATTCAGAAACTAATGGCAAACTCCCCCCCCCCCCCCCCCCCCATTAAACTTTTTAAGAAATCACAGTCAAAACATACTGGGGTTGACTGAGACATCCTGTCAAGGATATGAAACTAACTTGTAACTGCTGTTCATCCTGTCAAGGATATGAAACTAACTTGTAACTGCTGTTCATCCTGTCAAGGATATGAAACTAACTTTAACTGCTGTTCATCCTGTCAAGGATATGAAACTAACTTGTAACTGCTGTTCATCCTGTCAAGGATATGAAACTAACTTGTAACTGCTGTTCAATGTGAACACAAACAGCTTGATATACCCAAGATGTTCACCAGAATAGCAATGTCAGATCATTTGGGTTTCAAAAACATAAGAACACATACCTACATAAGCATTATATGTCCAGAAAATTATCTCTCGCTAACAAACATTGTTTGAATGACAGTAAAATTCCCAAACAACTTTAATTTCTATGTTCAACATGTTTTTCAAGAAAGAAAGTATCCATCCAAGTTTATTATCTCTGTCCAGCATTAACATCTCTGTTTAATACAGTGTTACTAGCAGGAAGTGAGCAAGAGTTACAAAACCTAGTGGAACAAGTAAACAGGCATAGTGCAGAATGTGGCTTAGATATTAATATCCTTCCCCCCCCCCCCCCCCCCCCCCAAAAAAAAAAAAAAACAACAACAACAACTAAAATTTTTATAATCAGAAGTGGAAAGGAATGGCCATCAATGAACAACACAGTTAACGGGGAGATACTAGAACAAGTAACAAGTTTCTGCTATCTTGGACATGTAATAACAGATTATGGTAAAGTGAAACAGAAATCAATACAAGAATAGGAATTACCAAAAATGTTTTCAACAATATAAAATCAGTATTAACAGCTAGAGAGATTAACAACGCATTAAATACGAGAATTGCCAAATGGTATCTATACTCAGCACTACTATATGGAACAGAAGCCTGAACAATGAACAAACAATTAGAAAGTAGAATAGAGGCCCTGGAGACATGGATACATATGTTGTGTTTCATGGGGGGAAAAAAATAAATACAGAGGTTGTCAAAAAACTAAGAATAAAAAGACAGTTGATAAGAAATAAAAAGGAGGCAAGTGAAATATTTTGGCCACATTAAAAACATAGCACTATTATATAAACCAGGGGTGGGCAAACTTTTTGTGCGTAGGGCCACATTGACAAAGGTAAAGCTATTGGGGGGGGGGGGGGGGGCAGCATATATATATATATATATATATATATATATATATATATATATATATATATATATATATATATATATATATATATATATATACACTTTGTTTACAGCAACCTATCACAATAAGTAATTATGAATTATTTGTAGGTTATTAAACAGTATAAATAACTAATTATTGCAACTTTACTTATATACTTATACATTATATTTTACAATACGGACAACAACTTTTACTAATTTGTTAACAAGATTTTACAATTTTTTTTATTATAATACATTTTTAAAATTATCTACCAATGGCTTTAAATTAGACACAAACTGACTACAGTTGTTGATTTCTAATGAGGTGTATGTAACTGCTTGCAATTTTTGACAATATTCTTGAAATCTGGAGCAATTTTACTTGTTGAAATTCGCATGACAGCATGCAACGTGCAGTCCGACAATAAAGACTTATTCTTAGATTTGTTGATCTTCAAGCAAGAAAATGCTTGTTCGCAAATGTATGTTGATCCAAACAATGATAAAAGTTTAGCTGCAAACTTTTTCAAGTTGGGAAATGACTGTTTACAAAAATAAAAATAAAAACTTAAGAAGAAATTTTATCAATAATGTTAAAACAATCATAATGGTACAAGAAATGCTGTAAAATTCAACAAAATAACTTAAAAACGAAGTAAAAAATTGTATTTCTAAATGCCCTCGAGGGCCGCACAATATCAGTTGCCAGGCAGCATGTGGCCCGCGGGCCATAGTTTGCCCACCCCTGATATAAACCATACTGGAAGGTAAGGTTGAAGGCAAATTGGCAAGAGGTAGACAATGATACAAGTGGGAAGATAACATCAAGTGATGGATGAACAGCAATATGATAGAATGTACAGTCTGGGCGAGAGACAGACAGTGTTAGAGATTCACTGCAGTCAACCTTTATTGTGGAGATGACACCTGATTGATTGATTGATTGATTATCATTGTTCAATAATATTATTTTCTTTGTTGATGAATTCCACATGTCCATCTAACAGATCAGTCTTCATCCAACATTAACATCTCAGTCAAACATTGATGACTTACATATAAATTGTAACAATAACATGTTCTCTGCCAACATTAACATTATCCATGTCCAAAATTAATATCTTCATTCAACATAAACTTAATCTTAACCCAAAATGTTCTCTGTCAACTGAATAATCTCCATGAACATTAACTTAACTTGTCTGTCCATAGTGAAACTCTCTGCCCAACATTAACATTATACAACATTAGCATCTGTGGTATACAAAAACGTCTCTACTAACATCCATCTATTGACGCCCTTAAAAATACGAATCCCTAATAATTACTGTTTAAATACCTTAATTTGGGGGAATAAAGCAGCGATAGACTGACCGGGGCACAGCCAAATTTAATTGGCATTAGTTCAAAAATGGGCCTTAGTTTGGTTCACGTACCAGGCCAACCGACGTCTATTTTTTAACACAAAGGCTAGAGTGTCCATTTTTGGTCAGTGCAACACAAAGAGAAGACGAGTGAAACCTCTCCCCGAGCTGGGGCGGGCGATTTTGCCCTAAAAACCATCATTCTCTGCAACAATGCGAGTGGTGGATTTGTGGGACTGCATTGCATCACTGGAAACTGGGTCAACAGCCAGTAAATGATAAATGACAACCTGTCTGGACCAACACATCAATGTTGACTCCTGCACTCATTAGCTGCCATAGCAAGCGAAAGACACATTTGAAGATGATCGACACTCAGAATACCCAGGATGGACTTCCTTATCAGAATGTCGACATGATATACCTAGTACACAGCACACATCGATGGCTGAAGATAATAAAGAAGAAATTTCTGTTGTATCATTGATGAAGGATTTGTCATATGTTGTCATTATCAGTGCTAATTTACTAATAATAATAACAACACTAATCTAATACTAGACTAACAGTAACAATTAATGAAATTCACTAATATTTTAGGGGAAAAATATTAATATATTAAAACATTTTGTTCTTTTTTAATTTGAAGAAAATGTGCTCACTGTCTTGGATCTAAAACTAAAATGTGTAATGTAATATGCCTATCCTATACTATGCTTTTAGTTAGTTAGTTAGTTGACAGATCATCCTCATTGCACATCGAACCATTCAATCCATAAGTGCTCGGATCCCCTCCTCAGCAAATCCTGCAGCGTGTAGCGGCTAACGACACCAGTTCTGTGTTGGTTTATCAATCTTCTTTGGCTTCCTGCGTAGTGTTCTTGTTTGGCCACCCCTCTTTTAATTTGCTGTTCTCGGGGTCTGACCATGGTTGTAGATTCACAGTCATCACTTGGTTCTCGCAAAAGTCTTACTTCTCGTAGTAGAGCATTCAGAATGCCAGCCAGGTCCATGGCGCGTCCGCCCTCCACAGTAGCCTCACCTGCGAGCTTGTCAGCCTGCTCATTTCCTTGTACTCCCGCATGCCCTGGCACGAAGATGAAACTAATCTTTGCCAGCCGAGACCGCTCCAGAGACAGTTCAGACACTAGACAGCAACCACTCTCTCCGGACCCACCCCATCTATCTAAGATAGTATTAGTAGATAGACTATCTTAGTAATTGTGTAGATAACATCAAATCCCGAAACAACCAAATAATTAATTGTGTAGAATCAATAATAATAACATGCCCGTGATTAACTATATTATTTTACTCTATCATGTTATACTGTCACTCACACAGACACTGGCTGGATGTCTGGACGGACACAAGCTCACACAGACACTGGCTGGATGTCTGGACACAAGCTCACACTGGGGCCCATGTTGACAGTTGGGGTAATTTCGTTTCGTTTACCACCCGGTTACAGATTTGCGAAGCCTTGACATAGAAAGTCCATAGTTGCCATTCTAAATATTTTATATCCAGATCTAGAGAGTTTTGCCGGCATCTGGATACCGTTTTCTGACATTTGGATGCTGGATGCAATTCTAGATACTTTTCATTTGGAGTCGGATATTTTGAATACTTTCTAGATTTTACTTTTCTTTCGGTTCCATTTACCCATTTTATGTTTGGTCTGGACGCGCGTAAATTATGGTAACTGCCATTATTTAAACTTTGAACTGACTTGGGTCAACGCTCAACAATCTGGCAACCCCCTGGTAATGAGTAAAACGGCGAATAAATTATAATAACATTATTTGAACTGTGATCACACTGTGCTGCCACTTACTGCTGTAATGCCGACTTTGTGATTCTTTTCACGTGAATTTGGCTACAGATAATGCCTCGATAATGGTTGATATCAACCATAGCGTGTATATAAAATTGAAGGAAGATATCCCATCTTTAATCCTCATAAAATGTGCGTGTCATTCCTTGCAGCTAGCATTATCACATGCCTCATCAGAATGTTTACTAAGGAATTTGCAATTCCTTATTGCTGAAACACATAACTGGTTCTCCAAATCATCTGTCAGACAACAGCAATATAACAATTTATATAAAGCATTAAATGATAGTTCCCCACCACTGAAAATTCTGTCATATTGCAAAACTAGATGGTTATCAATTCAACCAGCTGTTGAAGTAATTGTGAACCAATGGTTGGAGTTGAAGACGCACTTCGAAATAACAAGACAAAGTGAAAAATGCTACACAGCTGAAATACTATATGGAATGTACAGTGATGAAAAAAAATTGGCATTCCTTCTCTTTTTACAACCCGTTTTAAGTGAAGTGCAAAAAGTTAATAAAGTATTTGAATCTCAAAATGTTGATAAAGTTAAATTACTTGACGACCTCACTTTGCCATTTCACTCAATTGGTAAAAGACTTATATTTGTCAACTTGCAAAGCTGACTTGTTCACTTGCACTACAGAGAGCTATTTGACTCCTAAGCCATACCTAGGATACCAAATCTAATCAAAAATTGATGGTTTAAAAACAAAAGGACTTTTAACAGAAAATGAAGAGAACAACTTAAGAAAGTGCTGTCAAGATTTTCTTGTCTCATTATTCAATCAACTGAAGCAGAGACTTCTTGAAAATTTAGATGTATTGAAAAATACTTCATTCTTTTCTATTAACAACATATCTCAGCCAGTAAAGGACATACCTAAATATTGTCAAGTTATTAAATTTTTAAGGGCTACTGATAATAGTGTGGCGAAAGCGGAATATTAGTTAACCAAAATAAATTTGGTTGACTGGACCAACAAAACAGAAACTGAAGCTTTTTGGAGTGAAGTAAGACAATTTAAAGATGCATCAGGAAACAGTCCATTCTGTAAGCTCTTTTAATATGCGATGTCTGTCATGATACTACCCCATTCAAATGCTGATGCGGAAAGAGTTTTCAGTACTGTGAATTATACAAAATGTAAACTAAGAAACAGGATCAAATTTGACCTCTTAAATGCTATCTTGACAATAAGATTTGGCCTGATGAGAGTAGGAAAATGCTGTTCAACTTATCAGCTCCCTGATCGTACCGTGTATTAAAAGAAATTGGAACAGCTAAAGCATACCAGAGTCATTTTGAATCTGAAGCTTCAACTTCATCATCCAAACTAGTGCATCTTGTGAGAGTGCATCATCAGTGAAGATGAGGACATGATTCTATAGGTAAGTCACATCAATTTTTTTTAAATGTTGCATATCCGTTATAGGACGTTGCAGTCAACATCAGAATTTTTCAGCTGTTGTTGATGTACTAGGCACGATTATGCTCAGTAGTTTGCGATTGCTTTCTGAGCGACCGGTTCACATACCTCTTAAATTACCAGCGCGGCTCGCACCGCTACCGGTTCGGGTGCAGCTGCGTTACTCACGAGAATATACGGGATTACGGCCGTAAACTCTTCGCCAGGGAGGTCGGCAGTCACATCAATACATATGTAATTTCTTACTTTCTCAATCTGGATATTTTTCCTAGATACTTTCCAACGAAATATAGATATTTATGGATGTTGTTTGGGCAATTTCTAGATACTTTAGGTCAAAAAAAAAAAAAAAAAAAGTGGCAACCCTGAGAAAGGCGCATAGAAGCCCTGGAGATGTGGATATACAGACGAATAGGTCGTATTTCATGGAAACAAAAACAATCAAATGCACAGGTTCTAGAAAAACTGGGAATTAAGAGAGAGTTGATGAAAGAAATAAAGAGGAGGCAAGTTAAATATTTCGGCCATGTTAAAAGACATGATGCTATTAATTAACTATTATGAAAGCCATACTGGAGGGCAAGGTTGAGGGCAAGCGAGCAAGAGGTAGACAACGATACAAGTGGGAAGATAACATCAAGAGATTGACGAACATCAGCTTGATAGAATGTACATTCAAGGTGAGAGACAGACAGTGTTGGAGATACATTGCAGCGAACCTTCATTGCGGAGACGACACCTGATTGATTGATTTACAGATTTGCTTTTGGTTGGACGATCATCATCATCATCATCATCATCATCATCATCATCATCATCATCATCATCATCATCATCATCATCATCATCGGTGGACGGTGGAGTTTTGTAAATGTTGGATTGGTGTAACAGTAAAGGGAGTAGCTTAGGAGTAAAGAGTTAAGGAATGCTGCACATTCCTTGACTAGTGGGAAAACCATAGCTAGTGAACGTGTGTGCACGAATGAAGAAGTGTATCTAGGCTGGCACACACGTCACTTGGGGTTCCAGCTAGCAGGGAAGTAGGAAAACATGTAAACATCAGAATTTGAGCATAACATCATTATGCTGTAGTTGAACGATTCGACTAATAAAGAATGTTCTAAACAACGGAGACTTGTGTGCTGTACGATCATCACGTGCCTTCTAACCTGTGTGTAACATCTCTACACTATAATACAGGCTGAATGTTCTTCTATTATGTATTCTAATCTAGTAACAATGTCACTGCCGGCTCCGTGGCGAAAGATTAACGGATGCAGTTTGTAATCCCGTATGCCCACGTATGAAACACAGCTTCGGGAGGTTTGGCAGCAGACCGCCTTGCTTTGGTTTTTACGACATGGAATGGGTGCCGGTCGTTCAGAAAGCAATGGCAAACTACTGAACGTAAACTTGCCAAGCGATCACAATGGCACAAATGCTGGTGTTTACTGCAACGTCCTGTAAAGGATGTGCAACTAACTTTAACATTGTTACTAACATTGTAGTAACAGAGAGTGGACATAGAAACTACAACTATCCTTGAATGTCAAGAAAGCATAGACAACGGTTATATCAAAGCAAAAGATGATACAAACATGTGATAACGGGAAAACCTGTACAAAGCTGATAAATTTAAATACCTTGGAGCAATGATAACAGCAGATGGAAAATGTGTCGCAGAAATTAAGAGTAGAGCAGGCCAAGCAAAGGCTTCATTTCAGAAGATGAGAGGTATCTAATGCAATAAGTCACTATCATTGAATGCCAGGAAGAGAGTACTGACATTTTTATATAGAACGTATTTTGCTGTATGGCAGTAAATCACGGAACGTGAATGAACAATTTAGGAAGGGATTAGAAGCAACAGAGATGTAGTTCCTAGGATGAATGGTGCGAATACCCTTGACTGACAGAGTAACCAATAACAATTGCCTGGAAGAGGCTAATGAAACTAGAACATTATATTCACCGATAAGCATGAGACAAATAGCTTTCTTTGGTCATGTGATGTAAAGAGAGGCATTGGAGAACAACGTGACAACTGGAAAATTCAAAGAGAGGGGGGGGGGGAGGCAGAGGCAGACAAAGGGAAATAATGCTGAATGGATTGAGACTGTAGCTTGGAAGAATACCTTCAGCAGAGTTGCTCCAGAACACCAAAGACCGAGATCTGTGGAGAGCCATGAACGCTTACATCAGCCGACATGATACTTGATGATGATGGTTCGGCAGTGAATATTGGATTTAAGGTTAAAGGCTCACATGTGTGTTATTTGTCCTCCGGCCAGCGAACGCGGTAGTGAGTTCCCCCACCTCCATTCACAGACTAAATGTTGTGGTATCACTTGCCAGGCTGTCCTGCGCTAAACATAGCTATTCCATGCTGACGTTGTTATGTGTCTTAGACCAGGGGTGGCCAACACGAGGCCTGCGGGCCATATGCGGCACGCCGGGAGTAATGTTGCGGACCGCGGAGCTAGGTCAAATTAACATAAATGTTAACTTTATTGTACATATCACCAAAAGAACATTACAACATGAGTCGTTTGTATTATATATCTTTTAAATTATAGCTAAGAAAAATTTGAAATATCTCGCGTTTTTGTGGAAAAAAATTCATTGGTTTTGAGCTATTTTAAATATCCCGCATTTTCGGGAAAATTCATAGATTTGAGCTATTTCAAATATCCCTCTATTTGACACTCAAGGTTACTCAGTTGTGTGTGTGTGTGTGTGTGTGTGTGTGTGTGTGTGTGTGTGTGAGTGTGTGTGTGTGTGTGTGTGTATGTGTGCGCGCGCGTGTGTGTGTCCGACGCTAGGTGTTGATAAAATGTAATATGAGACTTCAACTTCTGATATATATGTACTGTGGTCTTCGGCGTCTTCGGGAAGCTCGCAACGCTATCGGGCTCATACTCATAACTACGTTCTGTTCAGCTTGACAAAGTTCCGTTCTATTACTATTATCGCCCCTGCGTCTGGAGAGATTTTGCGATCGGCGTTAAAATACATATTTATCATATTTATAATATAAATATTGAGCACAACCCACTACTGGCAACGCTGATCGTATGCTGGTATGAACCTAAGGCCTTTCTACGATGACGTGGTTAGGCCTTAGATTCATACCAGAATACGATCAGCGTTGCCAGTTGTGGCTTGTGCTCAATATTTAAATTTCAAATCCCGAAACAACCAAATAATCAATATTTATAATAAGAGTTGAAACTACTTTAACCAAGTATCCTGTTTACCATATCGGTTCTATAGGTAAGTAAACCCTAAAAGGTTTTATTTATGGAATTTTAATTAATTAATTAATATTAATTATTATTACCCGTGGTGTTTTATTTTTTATTTTTGTTATTTTTGTTCCATTTAAAAACGAAGACCTACCATGGCGTCAACTAGTAAAGACGTTTGACCAACAACAACAATAGAGAGAGAGAGAGAGAGAGAGAGAGAGAGAGAGAGAGAGAGAGAGAGAGAGAGAGAGAGAGAAAGAGAGAGAGAGAGAGAGAGAAGAATCACAGAAGAATTGAGAAGTTTTCAAGGCAGGTGGACTATAAACTATTTTTGTGTGTATTGGAAATTAAAACAAAGCCCATATGCTTGATATGCAACGAATCTGTTTCTGTTTTGAAAGAGTGTAACATCAAACGGCACTACGAGACTAAACATGCAAATAAGTTTGATAAGTACAAATAGCAATTTCGACAAGACCAAGTAAATGACTTTAAAAAAAAAATTCTGCACAACAAAAGATATTTACTAGAGCGTGTTCAGAGTCAACATGCTATGTAAAAGCTAGTTGTGCATTAGCCATGATATTAACAAACAAAAATCGAAGCTATATTCACATGGTGAAATGATTAAGAAATGTTTGGAGAGCGTCGTTAAAATTATGTGTCCAGAAAAGAAGAGGATTTCTCAAAAATAAGTCTTGTCTCGTCAGACTATTACTTGGCGTGTGGACGACATTGGAAAACATATTGAAGATAATTTGAAAAGTCGAGCATCCGGGTTTATATTTTACGCTCTAGCATTGGATGAAAGCACAGATATGGCACATACTGTCCAACTGGCAATTTTTATCAGGAGTGTTGATGTCCATTTTAAGAATACATAACAATTAGAGGCACTGTATCCATGTAAGGACACTACTAAGTCACGAGGTTTGTTAAAGGCAGTTAAATCGACATTGAATTGCTTTTCGTTACAACTAACGACTAACTAACTAACTAACGGATGGTGCTCCAGCAATGGTTGGGAAACACGAAGGTTTTGTGAAATTGATTGAAAATGAGGCCTCCATAGCCGGCAATACTTCAATGCTAAATTTTCATTGCATTATTCATCAGGAAAATATATGTTCGAAGTCCCTCAAAATGGACCATGTCATGAAAATGGTCGTCAAAATAGTGATCTTCGTTAAGTCGAACGGGTTGAATCATCGTCACTTCCATGAATTTCTAAAATCTTTAGACTCAGATTATGACTTTACATTTTATGAAGAATTAAGATGGCTGATCCGTGCCAAAATGTTGAAAAGAGTGTTATTTGCAGCAAGAAATACAATAATTCTTTGCAAGCAAGTCAGGAAGTTTCCAGAATTTGAAGACAAAGAGTGGGTCTTCGACTTTGCATTTCTGGTCGATATAACTAGCCACCTAAATGACGTTAATACTCGTCTACAAGGGAAAGATAAATTAATTAATAAGATGTATGATCATCATATTTCTGCATTTCAAATGAAACTTGGTCTTTGGGAACAACAGTTGAGGAAAAAAATCTTTACTCACTTTCCTACATTGTCATTGCAACCAGACGTCACACAAGAGGCGGCGGATAAATACGCTGCTTTGATATCTGACTTAAACCTCGAATTTGAAAACCTATTTCAGGATTTTAAACACACACACACACACACACAAACACACACACACACACACACACACACACACACACACACACACACACACACACACACACACCATGTGCTGTTTTGTGCATTTGCAATGCCATTCCCGGTAGACGTGAATTTATTACAGGAAGATTACAAATTGAACAATGTGAAATGTGTTGTGATACACAGTTAAAGGGGAAATTCCGTCAAGTTGGTTTGGAAGAGTTCTATAAAACGTATTTGGACAAGGATAAATATCCTGTATTTTACAAACATGCTCTGTCGATGGTTTCGCTATTTGGAAACACTTATGCGTGTAAACAGATTTGTAGTCGCATGAAGCACATCAAATCACAAGTGAGAACACGAATTAATGATGCTCATGTGGAAGACTGTTTGCGTGCAGCGACAACATCAGTCGAGATCAATTTTGCTGCACTTAGTTCTGCAAAACAAAGTCAGATGTCTCACTATTAAATATTTTTAAATTGTCTAATAAATATGTTTGATTCCCAGTTATGTTTTATTTTCTTCAAAGAAATACATATACCTATTTCTTGTGTGTGTGGTTTTTGTTTTAAACATTAAACATGGCAAGCGTTTGACCACGATCTCACTTACTGGGAAGTGACGATGTGGTCGAACCTGTAGCACGCTTGCTTGTTTACTTTAATTAACAAACAAACAAAAATAGGTGTGTGGCCCGGCAGGAAATATTATTTCTGAAATTTGGCCCGCCTGCTGAAAAGTTTGGCCACCCCTGCTCTAGACACTTCCTTTGCCTCTTAGCACAGAGCCTCCGTGTAGATTATGACGTCGTCGGGGCGTGAAGTGTCCAGTGGTCTATACAAGCATGGGTCTGGCACAGGACGATCGATCTCCTGCGGGCGTGTTAGAGGGTCCTTGACTTTGACTGACTTACCCAAACACCACAGCCCGCTGACCAATCCCTGCACTTCCTGCCCAGTAAGATTATGATACTGCGCAGGTCTGTCTTCTTCTCGTGCATTCTGACCCACTCTTCTCCTTTCCCAATGTTTTCATGCAAAAACACTTCTCTTATTGTGCCATCTGTCTGAGCCATACATTCATTAGTTTCCTCTGTTTAGCACATGGCTCCTGTGTCCAGGACTGCATACAGGGGATTCCCTTGACCTTGGTCATTTGAAGATATGACTTACCCTGAGCATCCTAATCGTGTCGACGGTCGTTGGCAAAGGTAGGATGTATCGTATACACAATGTTATGTAACGATATGTCGAACAATGTCACTGAACATTGAGTACGTCCATGACTGCTCAGTCCTCTGATGCAGCAGGCATCCCAAAGTATTGCTGCCCACTGTTCCCAGAAGTAGTTGCTTATTCTTCTTCTTCTTCTTCTTTCGTTCGCTTAAAATATGTCTATAACTGCAATGCTGTCTCTTGTATGAATTTAACTGTCTTTTTCAGTTCACACAGCGGTCCATAGAGTGTATCTTCCACTGTCGTCTCTCTAGGCCAGAAGGTTTGCCTAGATATGTTATATTTTGGGCAGTCTTGGAGTATGTGCTCTGCTGTCTGCGACGCTAATCCACATGTGCACATGGCTGTTTCACCAATCTTGAATTTTGTATACATGTGGTTGCGTAATTTATTGTGCCCTGTTCTGAGGCGCAGAATAATGACTTGTTCTGGTCTATCCATAACGTGGTAGTCATCTTGAGCAAGTTTTGGTGGCTTTCTGACTGATTTGATCATTCTTTTCTTTTGGTGGTATTAACGGGCACATCAGGCTGTTCTTCTTTGGCCCCTTCCTTAGCCAATTGATCAGCTCTGTCGTTTCCGGGTACTCCACAGTGGGATGGTATCTACTGTATGGTGACCTTATGCTGACTGCTAAGTTCAGAAAGTAGTGTCCTTAGTACTGGCAATTTCCCAGACAGGAGCGCCTCGAGTACTGATTTTGCATCTGTCAATAGCACCATAGGTTGTGTACCATTGCTTGTATTTAGTAATTTCTCTGTTGCTATCTTGATAGCCTCAATTTCAGCATCGTAGTTATGGCAGTACTTTCCTGTCGGTACTCTAGCTGTGTCCCTGGTATTAATTGGGTATTCTATGTACACTCCCGCTCCTCCATTTCAAAGAGCATTTTGTGTTGACCCATCTGTGTAGACTCGGATCCAGAGGTCCTGTGGGTATTCTTCATCAAGGAAGCTGAGAGTGCTGTTCTGCGCTGCACACTGTTCTGTTCTTCTTTGTCAAATATTCCTCTCACTTTTGTCTGGATTTGTAATGATAGTCTATGCTCATCTTTCCATGGAGTTCGCTCTGGAATAGTTGTTAGGGGGATACCAACTGTGGGCAGATCGGTGGTTTCTCTGTAGAGTCGTTTGGCCTGGTGGATAAAACTACTTCTTTTCAACCGCCCCATAGCTAGGTTTTCAAATATGTTCTTCATAGGGTGGCCTGGCAAGCTGAGGAACATTTCTGCTTGTATTAGTGTTTTCGTATCTCTGCGCTCACTCAGTGCTTGTGTCCTCCCCATCTTCTCCATTTCCACCATAGGGGTTGATCTCATCCCTCCTGTGGTGACTCTAAGTGCTTGATTTTGCACTTTGTCCAGCTCTTGTAGTGTGGTTTGTGATGCCGAACACCACGCAGTTGACCCGTATTCCAGGTGTGGTCGTATGCTCTGTTGATAAACTTTGCTAAGTATTTTCCCACTGGCTCCCCATGTGGTTCAACTTAGCTTTCTCAGGATGGCTATTTTCCTTCTGGCTTTTGCTACTGCTTTGTTGATGTGCTTTCTCCATGTCAGCCTGCCATCAAATGTTACTCCAAGGTATGTTGGTTCTTTATCTTCTCTTAGGGGTGTTCCGTTTATCTGGATGATCCCTGCCTTTTGTTTTGGAGAGAGGGTAAATAGGGTGGTGCTGCATTTGTCAGTGTTTATGCTGACACACCATCTATTTGCCCATGCAACAAATGTATCTACAGATCTTTGTAGAAATGTGGTGGCCACTGATGCATGTTCATTTGTGCTCCATAGAACCAGGTCATCGGCGTACATTGCGGCTTTAATTCCATGCGGTAGATTAGCAACGAGATCATTGATGAAGATTAGAAAGAGTGTGGGGGACAATACTCCGCCCTGGGGAACACCGTGACGCAGTAGTACTTTCTTGCTCTTTAGTCCGTCTATCTGTACTCGGGCTCTTCTGTTGTGCAAGTATGCTTTCACCCATTTGTACATTCTTCCATTGACTTTGCAGTTTCTCAGTTTATTCATCAGACCTTCTTTCCAAACTTTGTCAAAGGCTTTCTTCAAATCTATCCATGCCGCAAACACCAGCTTCTTCTCTTGGAATGCATCCTCAATGTCTTGAGAGAGGTAGGTTGTCTGATCTTCCGTAGAGTAGCACTGCCTAAAGCCAGCTTGCTGTGGCACAAGGATGTTTTTACTTTCAATGTACCACTGCAGTCTGTGATTGATGATGCGCTCCAGTGTTTTGCAGAGACAGCTGGTGAGGCTAATTGGTCTGTAGCTAGAGGCAATGGAACCATCTTTCCCTGATTTTAGGAGGGGTATCATGATTGCTTCTCTTCGTGTTGAAGATCTGCAACAGCTTTGCTTTGGCCTCTGTTCCTAGGTTTCTGATCATTTCATTGGAGATAACATCAGCTCCTGGTGACTTTCTCATTTTCAGTTTTGATATGGCTAGCTCCAGTTCGCTGATTGTGATGGGTGCCTCCGGAACCTCATGTACTATTTCCTTCTGTCCTGTATGTTGCCGTTTCTCTCGAATCTCTTGTTGTTTCGCTGGACTAATTTTGATATTGTTATCTTGTGCGAATGAGTCCGCAAAATGGTCAGCTGCTTGCTTTCTTGTTAAGCTGTTTCCATCTTTATGTAGTGCAATTTTTGAGTTTCTCCCTGTGCCCTCATCGTTAAGTTGTTTTATTAGCTTCCACAATTTCTTTGTGTCTTTTTCAAAGTTCAGAGACTCTGTTTTTCCCTGCCAGCTTTTCCGTCTAGCCTGCAGCTGGGCCCTTTGAAATTTGGCTTTTGCATGCTGGAATTTATTGTGGTGCTCTTGGCTGGGTGTGACCTCTGCTTGCTTTCTACACACTTCCACATCGTTATGCAACTGTTCCAGTTCACTACTCCAGTAGGGTTTATATTGTTTATGGGCTCCTCTTGGTACTGTTTCTCGCGCTGCCTGTAGTATGCATTTCCCAAACTCTTCAACTACTTTATTTATGTCTTTCTCAGTGTTCAGGTTTCTAACCAGTATGCTGGCGTGTTGCTTGTACATTGCCCAGTCTGCTTTCTTGTAGTTCCACCTCGAGAGGGTGCTGCTTTCACTTACAAGCTCATTTTCTACAGTTAGAAAGACTGGTCGATGGTCACTGCCACCTAGTTTCCCAACAATTCGTGTAATGTTCCACTCCAGGTCTGGTGAATGAAAAGCCAGGTCAGGTGTAATTGTAGAGTGCCATGATCTTGAGTAGAAAGTATGTGGGTCGGACGGCTTGTTAACCAAGATAAATCTATTCTCATCCTGCCAGTCTTCCAGTCTCTCTCCTCTCTGGTCCATGTGATCATAGCCCCAACTCTGCGAGTGGCTGTTGAAATCGCCATACACAATCATTTTTTCTGTTAATGGTAGTGTGTCCAGTGCCTGTGGGCGGTCACTTGGACAGTGGCAATTGATCAGATGTAGGTCTGTATAGCCTGTTTTAAGTTTAAGTGTCTGATACTCAGCCCCTTCCTTATAGACTTCGATTTGGGAAGCAGTGATGTTATTTTTTACAAGGGTAAGTATCCCACCTTTTCGCCTGTCCTTTCGGTCAGATCGGTAATACTGGTAGCCTCTGATTTTGAAGGCTATATTTTCGTTGAGGTGAGTTTCTTGCAAGCAACATATGCTTACTTTTTCTTGGTCCAGGATGTTTTCTAATTCTACTTTTTTGTTGTTGACTCCCTCCGCATTCCAGTGCATTATTTTAAGTCTTTGTCTAGTATGGCCAGCTGTTCTATTCTTATGTCCCCTGGCTCCACAGGACATTTGAGAAGGACCTCCAGTAGTTGGGGTTGGACCCTTTCGAGACATAGGGCCCGGCACTGCACCTGCCTGGGGGTCCAAAGCAGGGCGAGCACCATAACTTTTAGCAGTAGTCGACATATTCCATTTTGCGTAATTGCGTGGCATCCTGATTTCTGTGGTGCGCCTCCTGGCTGGTTGCCTCCGTCTTCAGCACCTTTCCTTTGCTAGAGCTGACTGTGGTCTCACTCGAGTTTAGATGTGTACAAACGAACACACGTGTCTGCACGTGCATGTATGTGTATACACATCTAGAGCACACTGGTTATTTTCCGGCGCCAGATACTCGCCGTCGCCCCTTCTCCTGTTAGTTTAAACAGTTCCGCCACGTGAAGGCCAGGAGTTGGACTTTTGCTGCATAGGTTATGTATTCACGAACCATTGGGGTATTTAAGCAATGTTGGGCGCTCACCCCAACACTGCGCCCCGGCTACATACAGCAACATTTGGAACCAGTAGTTGCTTATGATACCCCCTCTCTTTCCCACGAAGGCGCCATCGACGTGCCTAACCAGGATTCATTCCCAGTTCATGTAATCGGACTAGAGTCGGAGTCTCCTCAGTATCCGCTAACAGCAATCGTACTGCATTAATTATATCAGCCACGCCCATGCTTCTTCCCATTTGTAATGATGCAATACTTACCAACTTGTCTGTTCGTTCATTACCTTCAACTATGGATGTTCCGATGCATATATCCAGTTGAGCGATATAAAGCACGACTACCGAATGCTGTCTATCCATTCAGAGCGGCCACTGCCTGTTGCAATTTTCTACAACTTGTTCGTGGAGTCTGATATGATAATCACGCGTGTTCAGCTTCCCAAAGCGAGTGCTACTGAGACTGCGGTGATCTCCATAAGCAAGCCTGATGTAGTCGTCTGGGACCCCCGCTATCCTCTGTGATCTTTCTCCCTTTATGTTGTGCAGTGTAAGTCCATAAATGGCCTTGAACAGCGCTTCACTGACCCATCTGTGTAGATGATGGCGTATTTTGGATGCGAATGTTGTTCGAATTCCTTTATCTAAGTGTCAATATATATATAGGCGACTGACCTCGGCAATATCTCCCTAGTGTGAGTCCTGATAATATTTTTGCAAGTCCTCGAGTGTACCCGTCCATTCTTCTCCGTGTTGACGATCACAGACCTGCTAGATCAGTGGTTCTCAACCTTTTTTGGCCCATGCCCCCCCCCCCTTTCACAATATTTTCAGAACGTCATTCCCCCACCTTTCGTATTTCCTACGTAAAAATTTCGCCCGTTCCCCCATTCACCATATTTTCAGAACGTCATTCCCCCCTTTCGTATTTCCTACCCCCCCCCCCCCCCCAATTACTGCCCCCGCCCTACACAGTATACATAATATGGATGCTAAATTTAATAGCACATACTAAAACAAGTCTAGACATCCACATAAAACGTGATTTGTAGGTCTACTTACTTTATAAAATGAATTTTAGAAGTATGAGACGTACAGAACCTTAAAGTATGAAGGGAAAAAACAATATCAAGTGGTTCTTGAATTAACGCGATCTTGAAATAATCTTAATTCCCCCCTGGAAACCCTAAAATCGGGGGGGGGGGGGGGGATTCCTCACCGGATTAGAACCACTGTGCTAGATGATCTCTTCAGTCTCAGCCATCCAGGAGCGACGTCTTGTCAGGCGTATTCCCTTTCTGTCATCAACAGCGCTGTGCTGGGGCTGTGTTGTTTTTATCAGCTGGCTCTCTTGGATACACCTTGTGCCATGTTGTACTCGGTGGCCATAGTTGGAAACTTCAAGGATGTATCACGTGGGCAAGCACGAGGTACATTTTGTGCAGCAGAGTGTCTGTCTCATTTCTTCATTTTGCACCTTGTCTTGCTGAAAGTGAGGACGCCCAAACAGTACGTACAATATTCTAAGCTCCACGTCCTTTACTGCAATAGCTTTCAGTGCACCAACTCCTTCCACGTGATCCCTGGAATACAGGCTTCTGACTAAGGCAATTCCCAAGTATCGCAGTGTAATCTCTTTCATAACATTTATGCCAACACTCTTCTCCTTAAGAGTGTGCAACAAGAGATCATATCTAACTCTGATATACGCGATCTCAAGATCCAGTGCCTCGACCTGTTTTGTTTCCTATCTAATGTAGATTTCCTCATGAACATTCACAGTCAATTGCTTTGCTTGGCCGGTATCTCTCTCAGCCCTCTTGCCTATTTCCCGTTCAAGTACAACAGCAACTATATTCTCCAGCATTTTGTCAAATGTATTCTCCAAGGTGATAATCCTATAGCCATGAAGTCTCTGGCCGGCTTGATGATAGTGTATAAACAGCTGTGCACTGATGCTGTCCTAATGCTCAGTTGACCAAATAGTCATCTCCTCGAAATCTCCAGCACTCATATTTTCATACCTGACCCCACCATGCCCTGTGCTTTTTTAGTTTACACTGTTTATCTTCTATGTGTATATCCTCATAGCTGTCATCTGTGATGAATACAACACTGCTAGACGCTAACTGTATCCCTGTTGGCTTCATCATTGTGATTTGCCTGTGTTGATGTATCTTCCCAGGAGAGCTTCCCACGGGCAAGTCTATACCCACATACTGTTCTTATTGTGGTAGACGATATTATTAAATACATGTCAGTGTGTGGGTGTGTATGTGTATGGGTTCCATAATCTACCCAATGTCTTATGACCTTTCAACTAATTCCTGACACTGTCCCATTGAGCTTAGTGTGCTTCTGTTTTACGGAGCTTGAACTCTTCCTTTTTAAATCTATGTCCGAATTCTCCAGTTCCGCTTGTGTGCTTTGGAGTGTCCCCTGTCATTTCTGCAATCACTTAATGCAGCTCTCGTTGACTTCCACACCAGTTCTACTTAGGGTGTCACCATGCGGGATGGCCAAAAAGTGGTTCTACAATCGTGAGAGTTCCAATAATTAGCGCTCTTGAAGGCAACGTATCAGGTCCCTCCCACTTCCTATCATACATATAATACATTACACAAATGGCAACAGTTTAACAGAAAGGACAGATATATTCGAAGTATCGAAGGAGCCATGGGGATACTTGAGATCAAATATTAAAGAAACATTCTTAGAATATCGTGAACCAAAAAGAAGAAAATTACCAACATTCTACAGGATCTGATCATGGAAGAAATCTGGAAACTACATACCCTGGCCATTGTAAACATTACCAATATTCTACAAGATCTGATCGTGGAAGAAAACTGGAAACTACATACCTTGGCCACTGTAAACATTACCAACATTCTACAAGATCTGGTCACGGAAGAAAACTGGAAACTACATACCCTGGCCATTGTAAACATTACCAACATTCTACAAGATCTAATCATGGAAGAAAACTGGAAACTACATACCTTGGCCATTGTAAACATTACTAACATTCTACAAGATCTGGTCATGGAAGAAAACTGGAAACTACCTACCCTGGCCATTGTAAACATTACCAACATTCTACAAGATCTGGTCATGGAATAAAACTGGAAACTACATACCCTGGCCATTGTAAACATTACCAACATTCTACAAGATCTGGTCATGGAAGAAAACTGGAAACTACATACCCTGACAATTGTAAACATTACCAACATTCTACAAGATCTGGTCATGGAATAAAACTGGAAACTACATACGCTGGCCACTGTTAGTTAGTTAGTTAGTCGACAGATCATCCTCGTTGCACATCGAACCATTCAGTCCATAAGTGCTCGGATCCCCTCCTCAGCAAATCCCGCAGCGTGTAGCGGCTAACGACACCAGTTCTGTGTTGGTTTATCAATCTTCTTTGGCTTCCTGCGTAGTGTTCTTGTTTGGCCACCCCTCTTTTAATTTGCTGCTCTCGCAGTCTAGCAATTGTTGTAGATTCACAGTCATCACTTGGTTCTCGCAAAAGTCTCACTTCTCGTAGAGCATTCAGAATGTCAGCCTGGTCCATGGCGCGTCCGCCCTCCACAGTAGCCTCACCTACGAGCTTGTCAGCACGCTCATTTCCTTGTACTCCCGCATGCCCTGGCACGAAGATGAAACTAATCTTTGCCAGCCGAGACCGCTTCAGAGGCAGCAACCATTCTCTTCGGATCGACCCCTCCTCTATCCTCTTGATCATGTTCATTGAGTCGCTAAGGAAACAAGCCCTAGTGAATGTCTGTGTCTCGAGCCATGTTATTGCTTTACTTACTGCCATGACTTCCAAGGTCAGGCTACTTGTGGTTTCAGTGAAAGCACCAGAGTCCTCCTTCACAATTCTCCCTCCGGCCCGAGCTGTAAAGGCCCATGAGCTTCTCACATATCGGACGACCGACCCATCTATGTAGATGACCGCGTCACCGTCTAGCGAATTCTCGAAAATCAACGCTTGTACTTCAGCCTCAACAGCAGCCGGATTTTCTTGTCTGCATTTTTATCTAGTTGAATGCAAACTGAAAAGGATGTGCAGAAGTCTGTTGGCACTTGCACCCACTCCTCCCCAGGTTCTAAGTCCTCAAGTGAACACACCCGTTGAAGAATGTCTTCGGCTTGACCCATCCACGACCGTCCTCTTTTTAACCTGCTGCCCTTCACCTTCCTAATTTCACTATGCAGTGGATGTTGTGTGTTTGCGTTAATTCTGAGGTAGGCGCGTGCCCTGCAAACTTGCATTCTCTCTTCAATGGTTGGAAAATCAAGAAGGTAGCGCATCGCCCTGCATGCTGTATCTCTTGTACATCCAAGAATAATGCGCATAGCTTCATTCTGTATTCTTTCTATCTGCTTATGGCTGAGAGTCAAGATTGCCATTGCATACTCCAAAACAGACATGACCAGCCCCTCGTACAGAAGACATAGATGGCGCTGCTCACAGTTTGCTGCCGCCATCACCCGCATCGCTGCCAAACCCCGCTTGGCCTTTGTTATCACCTGGTCTATGTGCACATTATAAGCAAGGCTTCTATCAAACCGTATCCCCAGGTAATTCATTGGTAATTCACTGGCCACTGTAAACATTACCAACATTCTACAAGATCTGGTCATGGAATAAAACTGGAAACTACATACCCTGGCCATTGTAAACATTACCAACATTCTACAAGATCTGGTCATGGAAGAGAACTGGAAACTACATACCCTGGCCATTGTAAACATTATCAAAATTCTACAAGATCTGATCATGGAATAAAACTGGAAACTACATACCATGGCCAATGTAAACGTTACCAACAGTCTACAGGATCTGATCATGGAATAAAACTGGAAACTATATACCCTGGCATTGTAAACATTACCAACATTCTACAAGATCTAATCATGGAAGAAAACTGGAAACTACATACCCTGGCCATTGTAAACATTACCAACATTCTACAAGATCTGATCATGGAAGAAAACTGGAAACTACATACCCTGGCCATTGTAAACATTACCAACATTCTACAAGATCTGATCATGGAAGAAAACTGGAAACTACATACCCTGGCCATTGTAAACATTACCAACATTCTACAAGATCTGGTCATGGAAGAAAACTGGAAACTACATACCCTGGCCATTGTAAACATTACCAACATTCTACAAGATCTGATCATGGAAGAAAACTGGAAACTACATACCCTGGCCATTGTAAACGTTACCAACATTCTACAAGATCTGGTCATGGAAGAAAACTGGAAACTACATACCCTGGCCATTGTAAACGTTACCAACATTCTACAAGATCTGGTCATGGAAGAAAACTGGAAACTTCATACCCTGGCCATTGTAAACATTACCAACATTCTACAAGATCTGATCATGGAAGAAAACTGGAAACTACATATCCTGGCCATTGTAAACATTACCAACATTCTACAAGATCTGATCATGGAAGAGAACTGGAAACTACATACCCTGGCCATTGTAAACATTACCAACATTCTACAAGATCTGATCGTGGAAGAGAACTGGAAACTACATACCCTGGACATTGTAAACATTACCAACATTCTACAAGATCTGATCGTGGAAGAAAACTGGAAACTACATACCCTGGCCATTGTAAACATTACCAACATTCCACAAGATCTGATCATGGAATAAAACTGGAAACTACATACCTTGGCCATTGTAAACATTACCAACATTCTACAAGATCTGGTCATGGAAGAAAACTGGAAACTACATACCCTGGCCATTGTAAACATTACCAACATTCTACAAGATCTGGTCATGGAATAAAACTGGAAACTACATACCCTGGCCATTGTAAACATTACCAACATTCTACAAGATCTGGTCATGGAATAAAACTGGAAACCAGATACCTTGGCCACTGTAAACATTACCAACATTCTACAAGATCTGGTCATGGAATAAAACTGGAAACTACATACCCTGGCCATTGTAAACATTACCAACATTCTACAAGATCTGGTCAAGGAAGAGAACTGAAAACTACATACCCTGGCCATTGTAAACATTATCAACATTCTACAAGATCTGATCATGGAAGAAAACTGGAAACTACATACCCTGGCCATTGTAAACGTTACCAACATTCTACAAGATCTGATCATGGAATAAAACTGGAAACTACATACCCTGGCCATTGTAAACATTACCAACATTCTACAAGATCTGATCATGGAAGAAAACTGAAAACTATATACCCTGGTCATTGTAAACATTACCAACATTTACAAGATCTGATCATGGAATAAAACTGGAAACTACATACCCTGGCCATTGTAAACATTACCAACATTCTACAAGATCTGATCATGGAAGAAAACTGGAAACTACATACCCTGGCCATTGTAAACATTACCAACATTCTACAAGATCTGGTCAAGGAAGAGAACTGAAAACTACATACCCTGGCCATTGTAAACATTATCAACATTCTACAAGATCTGATCATGGAATAAAACTGGAAACTACATACCCTGGCCATTGTAAACATTACCAACATTCTAAAAGATCTGATCATGGAAGAAAACTGGAAACTACATACCCTGGCCATTGTAAACGTTACCAACATTCTACAAGATCTGGTCATGGAAGATAACTGGAAACTACATACCCTGGCCATTGTAAACGTTACCAACATTCTACAAGATCTGGTCATGGAAGAAAACTGGAAACTTCATACCCTGGCCATTGTAAACATTACCAACATTCTACAAGATCTGATCATGGAAGAAAACTGGAAACTACATATCCTGGCCATTGTAAACATTACAAACATTCTACAAGATCTGATCATGGAAGAGAACTGGAAACTACATACCCTGGCAATTGTAAACATTACCAACATTCTACAAGATCTGATCGTGGAAGAGAACTGGAAACTACATACCCTGGACATTGTAAACATTACCAACATTCTACAAGATCTGATCGTGGAAGAAAACTGGAAACTACATACCCTGGCCATTGTAAACATTACCAACATTCCACAAGATCTGATCATGGAATAAAACTGGAAACTACATACCTTGGCCATTGTAAACATTACCAACATTCTACAAGATCTGGTCATGGAAGAAAACTGGAAACTACATACCCTGGCCATTGTAAACATTACCAACATTCTACAAGATCTGGTCATGGAATAAAACTGGAAACTACATACCCTGACCATTGTAAACATTACCAACATTCTACAAGATCTGGTCATGGAATAAAACTGGAAACTACATACCTTGGCCACTGTAAACATTACCAACATTCTACAAGATCTGGTCATGGAATAAAACTGGAAACTACATACCCTGGCCATTGTAAACATTACCAACATTCTACAAGATCTGGTCAAGGAAGAGAACTGAAAACTACATACCCTGGCCATTGTAAACATTATCAACATTGTACAAGATCTGATCATGGAAGAAAACTGGAAACTACATACCCTGGCCATTGTAAACGTTACCAACATTCTACAAGATCTGATCATGGAATAAAACTGGAAACTACATACCCTGGCCATTGTAAACATTACCAACATTCTACAAGATCTGATCATGGAAGAAAACTGAAAACTATATACCCTGGTCATTGTAAACATTACCAACATTTACAAGATCTGATCATGGAATAAAACTGGAAACTACATACCCTGGCCATTGTAAACATTACCAACATTCTACAAGATCTGATCATGGAAGAAAACTGGAAACTACATACCCTGGCCATTGTAAACATTACCAACATTCTACAAGATCTGATCATGGAAGAAACCTGGAAACTACATACCCTGGCCATTGTAAACATTACCAACATTCTACAAGATCTGATCATGGAAGAAAACTGGAAACTAAATACTTTGGCCATTGGGCGTGATGGTGCCTGAGGCATGGGTCAACCATCATGAAAACGGACACCGGACATTGTAGACACCGTGGTGCCTGAGGCATGGGTCAACCATCATGAAAACGGACACCGGACATTGTAGACACCGTGGTGCCTGAGGCATGGGTCAACCATCATGAAAACGGACACCGGACATTGTAGACACCGTGGTGCCTGAGGCATGGGTCAACCAGCATGAAAACGGACACCGGACATTGCAGACACCGTGGGCGTGACGATACCTGAGGCAGGAGATATATCTAGAGATCGAGCGAATGTTCCGCGGGCAGCGATGAGAGAGAAGTTCTGCAAAGTTCCTGATACACGCTGATGAATGTTTAGAATGATGCTAGGAATTAAAAAATCGAGGTGTAAGGAGAAACAATAGTAATCAAAGCACATTCCAGAGCCATGATGGATGATTACATGAGAATGCCAGAAATACACACCTGAAATTCTCATCATAGTTTGGATATAAATAGATCCCATACTTTTTTTTTTATTGCCGCTTGTTAGCTAGTTACTAGTTGCATATCCTTTACAGGACGTCAGAGTCAACCCCAGATGTTTTCGGCCGTTTGTAATTTCTTGGCAAGTTTACGTTCTGTAGTTGGCCATTGCTTTCGTTACTTGAGTATAGATAATACCTTAGTTTCTCAATGTTGTTTCAGTATAGACAAACCAAGATTTCACATTTTAGCTTAGATAGTGGTTTGAATCACTCACATAATTTTTATTCTTTCTGTATCAGCTGCTGAGCGATGCGGGTGTATGGTGTACCGAAATGGTCAGATATCTGAGTGTTGGAGACCGTGTGGTGGCTGGAAATATCTCACAGGTGGATCCAAAGAGAATGGTTTCTGTCTCTGGAGCGCTCTCGGCTGGCAAAGATTAGTTTCATATTCATGCCAGGGCATGCAGGAGTACAAGGAAATAAGCGGGCTGACAAGCTCGCAGGTAAGGCTACTGTGGAGGGCAGACGCGCCATGGACCAGGCTGACATTGTGAATGCTCTATGAGAAGTAAGACTTAGCGAGAACCAAGTGATGATTGTGAATCTACAACCATGGCCAGACTGTGAGAACAGCAAATTAAAAGAGTGGCCAAACAAGAACACTACGCAGGAAGCCAAAGAAGATTGATAAACATACACAGAACTGGTGTCGTTAGCCGCTACACGCTGCGGGATTTGCTGAGGAGGGGATCCGAGCAATTATGGACTGAATGGTTCAATGTGCAATGAGGATGATCTGTCGACTAACTAACAATGTAAAATCAAGAACTTTGAAATTTAGAATGCTTAACTCCTAAATACAAGCACCATATCTGCACTATTTCCTTAAATGTGTCGCCTTATGCAATGTCAGACTGCAAGCCTGTTTGAACTGTGCTCCACAAAAGTCACACTTGTAAGGTTTAGCCTCAGTATGTATTAACATATGATTGTTCAGATTACTACCTGTCATAAATGTTGCATCACAAATACCACATTTATAAGGTCTTTCCCCTGTATGTATTCTCATGTGTGATTTCAGATTACAAAACAATGTGTATTCTACACTGCAGACTTCACACTTGTAGGTCTTTTTATTCATGTGTTTCCTTCCATGACATTTAAGTTGATACGTCTGTGAAAACACAGCATGACATTCACCACATTTGTGTGACTTCTCCTGCAGGTGTAGACACAAGTGCTTTTGTAAATCAGGAATGCAAAGATGGTCTAGATTACACAAGTCACATTTATATTTCTGTCTTGTATGTGTCAGTTTATGTGTGTTAAGATGACTACTTACCCTAAACCCTAAACCACACACATCACACTTGTAAGGCTTCTCCCCTGTGTGTTGTCTTTTATGATTAGTTAGACTAAATTTGTGTAGAAACATAGCCCCACACACATCGCAGTTGTAAGGCTTCTCCACTGTGTGTTGTCTCTTATGTTGAGTTAGAGTATATTTTTGTACAAACATAGATCCATAAACATCACACTTGTAAGGTCTTTCCCCTGTATGCTTTCTCATGTGTTGTTTCAGATGACTGATTTGTCTGAAACTTCTACCACAAACTTCACATGTATAAGGTTTCTCGCCTGTATGTATGAAACGGTGTCTTTTAAGATGAGTATGGCATGTAAATGCAAAACTACAAAGATCACATTTAAAAGGCCTGGCCCCTGTATGTACATATTTGTGTGTCTTCAGAGAATTAGCATTAGCATAACTTGTACCACAAACATCACACTGGAAAGGCTTTTCTCCTGTATGTATTCTTCTGTGTGCATTCAGATGGCTGCTCACAGAATACCTTTTACCACAATCATCACAACTGTAAGGCTTCTCTCCAGTGTGTATTCTTTTATGTTTTTTAAGATCACTATCCCACATAAAACAAGCATTACAATCATCACACTTGTAAGGTTTCACTCCAGCGTGTTTTCTAATATGAACTTTCAGATTAGAGAATCGCATAAAGCCTGCATTACAAACATCACACTTGTAATGTTTCTCCCCTTCATTAATAGTTTGGTGCCCAACAAGATTACCCTTTAGTGTGAATCTTTTATTGCAAATATCACATTTGAATGGTTTTTCAACCATGTGATCGTTCTGATCTATTTTGAGACAATTATAGACTGTAATCCTGTGGCCACAGGCTTCCTGGCTGGATAGCTTCCCTTCTTTATCTCATCTCTTATGTTTCTTCCCCTTCCTGCCATCTGTAGAACTCACAAGAGATGCACTACACTTCACCTTCTTCTCTTCAGGCTCCAATTTCCGCTCATTACAAAACAATCTATGTGTCTTATCTGCCTCACAGAGTTCTGAACTTTCCTCTTTTATGGAATTTGTTTCATCAGAGTTTGCTCGTGTACGTAACATTAGCATATGATTATCTTGTCTCTGAATTATTTCAGTAACATTGTCATTACATGCAACAGAACCCACACATGCAACATTGTGTTCACTTGTTGTTGGCTGACTACAGCTGGCATATGTCAGTACTTCAGACTTGGTCTGTTCTTTCATGTAAAGCATATTGACATCATGGATGATCTCATCAGACAGCACATCTGTGTATGTAAGACATTGACACATTAGTTGTGCTCAAGTTGCTATTATGTTGTAAACATCTCAGAATTATACAGCATGAAAACTAATTAGCTTCAAACACAAGTTGTAATATAAAAATATAAAACTATTTCATTTGATTTGTAAAACAACTGTAACATCCCCAGAATTATAGAAAATCTGACCAGAGCACAAAAATGAGTTCTAAATTAGGGTAAAGATGTTGAATGGCAACAAGACTCAAGTAAGTGCAAGTCTGTCTGAAGCAAAAACAGTTAAGGCTACACAAAATCTGTCTGAAGCAAAAACAGTCAAGGCTACACAAAGTCTGTGTAATCTGGTGAGGGTGGAACAGAAACCTGGCTTCAGACAGTGTTGTAGTAGAACAACTGGCACACAAATCCTGTCAGGAGACCCAACCAATGGTACACATCAGTTCCTATTTTAACAATGTCTGCTTGATATACCTAAGATTTTCAATAGAACAGCAATGTCAGATCATTTTGGTTTCAAAAACATAAGAAAACATTCCTGCATGAGCATTATATGTCCATAAAATTATCTCTCGCCAACAGTAATGTATTTGTATAACAGTAACATTTCCATGCAACTTTAATTTCTCTGTCCAACATGTAGTGGTTTTATAGTTTATGTTGGTATTTTTCTTTATCAATGTTCATCCTTTTTGGTATACTACTGCTCAAGCCTTTCTTTGGATGATTATTTATTTATTTATTTAGTTATTTTTGAATTATTAGTTGGATATTCCGCTTGTATCTCCTCCTTGTGAGTGGTTTCTCTGCTGTACGAGGGTGTCCATTTTCCTCTTGTGTTGTACATGTTCTCGTTCCCCCTATTCTGATGTCTGCCATTTTCCCCCTTCCTTCTGGTGTGGTGTTTTCTTGAGTAGTCGGGTTGATATTTGTTTTCATTGGTTCCCGCTCTTGAGTTTTTTTTTGAGTTGGGCGCTAAAAAGGGCCTGTCTTTTAACATCTGTGCTCGTTTTCTTGTGAAGAATGCTTCAGGGCAGGAAAATAAGCTGGGAACAGCAACCTTGGTGGAATTTCGAGGTGGAGAAGGCTTGGGTGGATAAGTGTCGTGCTGTAAGGAGATGGTAAAATGCCAAGAAGAACAGAGCTGGCCATCCTAGTCCCTGCATGCACTTAGAAAGAGAGATGCACACAAAAGTAAGCCATTTAAAAAAACTGGTCAAGGTGGTTAAAAGTGAAAAATAGGCAGAGGTGTGTCAAAGAGTAAGCACAGACAAGTCACTGAAATTGTGCTCGCGACTACATAAAAGCATGAGTGGGTAATCAAAGAATAAGAGCATTTCTGACTTCCAAGGTGCTGACCTCATCTGGCAGAGGACTGACGAGAACATGGGCAAAGCCCTCTTTGAACGCTATCTAGAGCAGAGCAATCAGACAGACATGGGAGACCGAAATCTTGCCAAGGAGGTCACCTCAAACAGGTGCAAGGCCCAGAACACTTCGGATGAAGACACAGTGACAGTGAAAGAAATCAAGGCTGTGCTTCGAAGATAAAAAAAACAGCGATCCAGGGCCTGATGGCATAAGATAGACGACATCAATAGGTGTACCGACAACGAGCTAGAGAAACTAGCAGACATGTACAACAACAGTATAGGGAGTGATACCATCAAGGAGGAGTGGTTACACAGCTATCTGATTCCCTTGCCGAAGCCTGGCAAAGACCACAAAAAAATTCAGGGATATCGAGTTATAACCATGCAGAATACAAAAGGCAAGCTGCTGGAGAAGGTAATTGCCAGGAAAATATCAAGCCAGCTAGAGAGGCAAGGTGTTTTCCCACCTACCCTGGATGGGTACCGTCCAAAAAGAGAAACTGGACGAATGCAGCAGTTTTTGCCCATGACGTCTATGAAGGTTTCCACTCAGGCATTGAAACCTTTGCTGCAGCGATTGATCTTGAGGATGCGTACAACAGAGTACCACTGGATTTTTTAATGCTTCAGCTTCTTGAACTCAAAATAAGTCCATTCCTCCTTAGCTGGATCGCTGCAGCCCTCTTCCAACAGAAAGTAGTTTTTAGATGTGGCAGTTGGACGTCGGAACCAACAACAACATATCCTGGCCTACCACAGAGATCACCATTATCTCCAGTACTGTTCAATGCCTACACAGTGAGAATCACCAGTGAGCAGATCACTGGACCTGGTAGGACATTGTCATATGCCGATGATGTTTTAGTGTATCGTCAGGGTAAGGATGGAGAGCAAGTTGCTGTGGAACTACAAACCGAACTCAATCGCATAAGTACTTGGTGTGATGAAGCTGGGGCAATGGTCAACCCAACAAAGGTAACAGTGACTTGGTTCTGGTTGAATAATCATATTGTCAACACCTCAACACCAGCTGTAAAGCTGTGTTCAGAGACGGTGGAAAGAACGCAGGCAATGAATTACCTGGGGATACGGTTTGATCGAAGCCTGGCTTATAATGAGCACATAGACCAGGTGATAACAAAGGCCAAGCGGGGTTTAGCTGCGATGCAGGTGATGGCGGCAGCAAACTGTGAGCAGCGCCATCTATGTCTTCTGTACGAGGGGCTGGTCATGTCTGTTTTTGAGTATGCAATGGCAATCCTGACTCTCAGCCATAAGCAGATAGAAAGGATGGAAAGGATACAGAATGAAACTATGCGCATTATTCTTGGATGTACAAGAGATATAGCATGTAGGGTGATGCGCCACCTTCTTGATTTTCCAACCATTGAAGACAGAATACAAGTTTGCAGAGCACGCGCCTCCCTCAGAGTTAACACAAACACACCACTTCCACTGCAGAGTGAAATTATGAAGGTGAAGGGTAGCAGGTTAAAAATAGGACGGTCATGGATGGGTCAAGCCGAAGGCATTCTTCAACAGGTGTGTTCACTCGAGGACTTAGAACCTGGCGAGGAGTGGGTACAAGTGCCAACAGATTTCTGCACATCCTTTTAAGTTTGCATCCAACTAGATAGAAAATGCAGACAAGAAAATCCGGCTGCTGTGGAGGCTGAAGTACAAGCGTTGATATTCAAGAATTTGCTAGACGGTGTTGCTGTCATCTACATAGATGGGTCGGTCGTCCGACATGTGAGAAGCTCATGGGCCTTTACGGCTCGGGCCGGAGGGAGAATTGTGAAGGAGAACTCTGTTGCTTTCACTGAAACCACAAATAGCCTGACTATGGAAGTCATGGCAGTAAGTAAGGCAATAACATGGCTCGAGACACAGACATTCACTAGGGCATGTTTCCTTAGCGACTCAATGAATATGATCAAGAAGATAGAGGTGGGGTTGATCAGAAGAGAATGGTTGGTGTCTCTGGAGCAGTCTCGGCTGGCAAAGATTAGTTTCATCTTCGTGCCAGGGCATGCGGGAGTACAAGGAAATGAGCGGGCTGACAAGCCATGGACCAGGCTGACATTCTGGATGCTCTATGAGAAGTAAGACTTTGCGTGAACCAAGTGATGACTGTGATTCTACAACCATGGCCAGACTGCGAGAACAGCAAATTAAAAGAGGGGTGGCCAAACAAGAACACTACGCAGGAAGCCAAAGAAGATTGATAAAGCAACACAGAACTGGTGTCATTAGCCGCTACACGCTGCAGGATTTGCTGAGGAGGGGATCCGAGCACTTATGGACTGAATGGTTCGATGTGCAATGAGGATGATCTGTCGACTAACTAATTAACTAAAGGGCTCCGCCTTTTAACGTCTGTGCTTGTTGTCTTGCTTTGGGCCCTGAAAAGGGCCCCGTCTATTAACTTCTGTGTTTGGTTTCTTGCATTGAGCCCCTGGGCGGGCTCGCCTTCTGGTCATCTGTTTTATTGTGTTTTTGTTCTTGAGTCTTGTGTCCAGTGTATGAGAGGGACTATCACATCTCTCTTATCCATTGTTGGGGAGGTTTCCTACCATCTCCTCTTTGTCCAGCATAGGAGGGGTTTCCTGCATGTCCCTCTTGTCCATCATTGGGGAGGTTTCCTACCATCTCCTCTTTGTCCAGCATAAGAGGGGTTTCCTGCATGTCCCTCTTGTCCATCATTGGGGAGGTTTCCTACCATCTCCTCTTTGTCCAGCATAGGAGGGGTTTCCTGCGCATCCCTCTTGTCCATCATTGGGGAGGTTTCATAATGTCTCCTCTTTGTTCAGCATAGGAGGGGTTTCCTGCGCGTCCCTCTTGTCCATCATTGGGGAGGTTTCCTAATGTCTCCTCTTTGTCCAGCATAGGAGGGGTTTCTTGCACGTCCCTCTTGTCCATCATTGGGGAGGTTTCCTACCATCTCCTCTTTGTCCAGCGTAGGAAGGGTTTCCTGCGCGTCCCTCTTGTCCATCATTGGGGAGGTTTCCTAATGTCTCCTCATTTATCCAGAATAGGAGGGGTTTCCTGCACATCCCTCTTGTCCATCATTGGGGAGGTTTCCTACCATCTCCTCTTTGTCCAGCGTAGGAGGGGTTTCTTGCGCGTCCCTCTTGTCCATCATTGGGGAGGTTTCCTAATGTCTCCTCATTTATCCAGCATAGGAGGGGTTTCTTGCGTGTCCGTCTTATCCCTCGATGGGGAGGTTTCCTACCACTTCCTCTAGTCCCATGTTGGAGAGGGTTCTTTCGCTTCTCTTTTCCATCAATGGAGAGTCTTTCCGTGTCTCTCTTTGTCCCCTCTTGTCATGTCTTTGTATGGTCAGCTTCTTCCTTCTTTATTGAATTTGTTTTCTACTGGTGTTGTCTTCATTTTATGTTGGTTATATTTCTTTTCCTGTTCTTGCTATGAATTGTTTTACAAGTTTTTGCACTTCTTTGTTGCCCTCTGTCTGTAGGCACTCCTTCATTGTCATCACAGTGTTTCTTGTTTGAAAGTACTCTGCTAGGTCCTTACACTCCCGTAGGTAGTGTTCTTTAGTGCTTTCTTTCAGGCAGTCTATGCAGAGTGATCTGCATATTTTGTCTTTCCAATATTTTATTCTCATCCCCCATAGTTTCTTATATGTTGGTACTTTCATGTTGTTTTTTTTTTACTTGACTTTTCATACTGGGCTCTTTTAGAATGTTGTATGCGTGTCTTCCTTTATTGCTGTCTCTCCATTGTTGATTCCATTTCTCAAGTACGTGTTGTTTGATTATGCTTTTTGCTTCCATTATGCAGAGTCCTGTGTATACTATATTCTGGCTGGTTGTCCCACGTTTTACGGCTTTGCCCTCTCATGCCAATTATGCCTCTGTGAGTCGGTCTCCAGTCTACTGTGACCTGGCATCTCATTTTTTTTATGTTTGTTGTCAGTGCCAGCATTTCTTCCTTCAGGTCTGGTCTGTTCCCCTTAGAATAGTTTCCTAGCGCTTGCACTGTGGATAGCGAGTTCGTCAGTATAGTTAGTTTTATGGGAGGGTTCTCTGTCCCTATTTCGGGTCCTTTCATGATTCCTATTAACTCTGCCATGTAGACTGCTGTGTTGTCTGTTATTTTGTAGTCTGTTTAGATGTTCCAGTGTGGCACTGCTACTCTTGCCCCAACTTCCCCCTTCTAATTCTTTGACCCTTCTGTGTATATAACGAGGTTGTCTGTGCTTGCTTGTCTTATGTATTCCTCCGACACGTTTTTTGCTTCCATGTCCTCTTTTGATTTACTAATTTGGCTCGCGAGTGTCGTATCCGTGAATGGTAGTTTTAGTTCCCATCGGGGTGTTGTTGGTCTGTGGACTTGATTGATTGATTGATTGATTTAGGAACCGACATCACAGCATTCGGGACATTCCCATAAGCGCTCCGTCCCCATCCTCAGCAGCCAGCGAAGAGTTCCAACACTAATAGTTCCAGTAGCAATCTGATTATATGTCCGTCTCGCCTTTCCTCCGAGCGCCGAGCGCCGGCCAGATCCCCTCGTCACACCTCGCTGTCTCATTCTTACCAGACTATGGTGATCCATCTGCTCCTCCGAGGTGTACACGTGCTCCCACAAGGCCGCAACCACGTCTGCCTTGTCATGCATCAATACTCCACCAAGTTTTGCCGAGCCAGCCAATCTGTCCGCCTGTTCACTCCCCAGAGAACCGGCATGCCCAGGAGAAAAGATCCAGGTGATGCTTACTACCCGTGACCTCCGAAGCGAAGCAAGCCACTCTGCACGAAGCTTGCCTGTTCTCACCCTTCTCAGCTTTTCTTTGAGCAATTGCCGCTGTTAGTTTCTCCTCGGCATTTATCTCCTCTGCTGCTGTCCACCCTGCTGGTGTTTAGGTCTTATGTATGGGTATTCCTCCCCATTTGCTTTTGTTTTCTTTGAATGAACTGAATGTGGGGTGCCTCCCATCCTGTGTCACCTTCACCCAGTAGTTATAGACCAGTTGCTGTCTTCTCAGCTGTAGTGGTAGTACTCTGAGCGCTACCTCCATAGATTCCTTGGATGTTCGTTTGCCTGTTTCCTAGTATGATGCCTAGGGCCTGGTTCTGGATAGTGTTCAGTTTTCGTTTGTTGTACTCTGATGCTGCATCGTATACTATGCTTCTGTATTCTATTCTTCCTTTGATCAGAAATTTGTAGAATATTAGCATTGTTTTTGTATGGGCTCCCCACCCATTACCTTTGATTACTCTTAGCAGATTTAATGCCTTTTTACCCTTTTCGATTGTCTGGACTATGTGTTTGTTCCAGTTTAGTTGTTCATGTAGTGTCATTCCCAGGAATCTTGTGTTGTGTGTTCTCTTTATGGACTTCCCATAGATTATTATGTACCTGTCAGGGTAATCTCGTCTTCTTTTCAAGTTAAATATCATGCTAACGGTTTTGTCCATGTTGATCTGGAATCCTCATTTTTCCATCCATCTAGCAATTCTGTTTATTTGCATTTGTAGTCGGTCTCTTGTAGTTTGTATGTGTCTTCTGCCTCTCCATATTGCACAGTCATCGGCAAACTGCGATATCCCTATTCTGTCTTCCAGTTTTTCTTCCTCTAGGTCATTTACTAATATTGCGAATATCGTTGGTGATGTTATTGATACCTATGGTAATCCATTTCTTGTTCATAGGTGCTGGATTCCTCATTTTGTATTTGTACCGAGAAGCTTCTATTTTGAAGAAAGTTTTCAATATCTCTGTATGTCCTGCCTACTATACCTATTTTGTTAATTTTGATCAGGGCTGCTGGTCTCCAACATTGGTCGTATGCTTTTTCCAGGTCTAGAAATACTGCTATTGTTTTTTTCCCCATTTTTTAAATTCCCTTTTCACATGATTTTTTAGCTTGATTATTTGGTCTACTGCGCTTCAGTTGGCTCTGAATCCTGACAATGTGTCCCTAACTAGTCCATTCTTCTCCAGATGTGTGATTCTTTTGTTCTACTTTCAACATGTATGTATGAGCAAGGCTATAAATGAGCATCAACTGTGTGAGAATTATGTTACATTTTCAGCTACACTTCCTTACTTTCTGACCATTGTCTATTCTTGGCATCCACTAACTCAACATTAGAACTGAGATTTTCTGTGCAAACACAACCAGTGACATTACATACACAACTTTATTATCTGTTTGCCACTAACTTCCCACTCTTTATTCTGTCTCTTTATAGAAATCAGCAATTGACTTTGGTTGTTGTTATGCACTACAAGTAGTTATAACAGATTTGTTAAACTGATACCTGATTGTGATATATCACTACCTTGTTTGACTCCACACAAATACAGTAGTTTGAAATCTTCATGATGTACACTTGTTGTATCCATGTGGTCACTTGTCCCAACATTACAAATTTGATCTTCTGTGCTGTTATCACCAGCCTGAGAGTGTTTGGATAAGAAATATATATACATATATATAAAAGGATGTGTGTGTGTGTGTGTGTGTGTTTGTGTGTGTGTGTGCGCGCGCCCGTTCTTTATGCTTTCGCGAACAGTCCATCCGATTGAGATGAAATTTTCTACACGTCTTCTTTTCATTCCTGTGCAACCAACTGTCATAGTATTTTTTTTTTTCCAGCTATTTACTTACTAAAATTTAATATTTAAATTACATGACTTAACATCAGAAACAATATATAAAGGGACATAACTTTTAATAGCATTGCTATATCTTAGGTTAAGTCCCCTGGCTATAGATAGATAGATAGATAGATAGATAGATAGATAGATAGATAGATAGATAGATAGATAGATAGTAGGTAGGTAGGTAGATGGATAGATAGATCTGACCCGATAGATAGAGAGGGTGGGATAGACGGAGGGAGAGACAGACGGACGGGCAGGCAGGCAGGCAGGCAGGCAGTAAGACAGACAGACAGACAGATAGTCGGGAACGGGAGCTTATATGACTACTTATATGAATTAAATGAGATGCTCCCCACCAGGAACTGGGTGAAGCCGGCCGGGTCAGACAGACAGATCAGACAGACAGATAGTCGGGAACGGGAGCTTATATGACTACTTATATGAATTAAATTAGATGCTTTCCACCAGGAGCTAGGCGAAGCTGGGCCGGGTCAGACAGACAGACAGACAGACAGACAGACAGATAGATAGATCCCCGCCAGGGCCTGGGCGAAGCCAGGCCGGGTCAGCTAGTATATATATAAATGGGACGTTCATTTGAAACCTGTTCCAAAGGCTTTATTACAAAAGCTTGAAAGAAACATTAACAGGTGTGGTAGAATTAAACAAAGCATTCATTCTGAATGAATTATGCACCATGGGTTGGTCAGACGAAGTCGCCATAGGCATTCAGGCAAGCATCCCATTGCTTAGGTAGGCGGCGAATGCTGTCCACAAAAAAGGATTTTGGTTGCTCACCAAACCAAGTGTTTACCGATTTCATTACGTCTGCATCTGTGTGAAATCGTTGCCCCTTGAGAACTTTCTTTAGAGGTCCGAACAAATGAAAATCACATGGTGACAAATCAGGACTATAGGCTGGATGTTGCAGAATTTCCATTGAGAAACAGAGGCACTAACAACTCAAGTGCCAGGAATACAGAAAGCACATGGAGGAAAAAAAAAAAAAAGAAGTACAAGAAACTCAACGTGAAACCAATGCCCTTCATCTCAATGATTCTACCGGATTTAACACTCACAGATGAATACGAATGGCATTACTACATTGAAGACGGAGAAATCATCCCATGGCTGAGCTCGGAGGAAGCGAGCAAAAGACAGCAAGAACAAACGGGGGAAGCGGACTGAAAGAAAGCGCAAGGAGGCATATCACATCGAAAGGCTTCTACAGCTACTTCACAATTGAGAAGACAAAGACCAAATAAAAAGTCCTTTTAAGGACTGCAACCAGTCAAGCCAGGAGCCTGCACCAACAACGAAAACAAAAGGAAACATGCATAAAGGACAGCCGCCGACCGATCCCCCAGCTGGAGTGAGATCACGAAAAGTGCTTATAAGGACTGCAGTCAATCAAGCCAGACGAGCCAGGAGCCTACGCAAACAAAGAAAACCAATAGAACAGACGAGCACAAAGGATAGCCGCCGACCGATCCCATCGCCGACGTCACAGATACAAACGCTACATAACCAGTCCGAAATAGAACTCACAAGACAAGAATTAGGGTGAATAAACCCACAAAAACCACGGACCTCAACAATAACCACAGCTGATGAAGCAGGTTAGACGAGGCCGAATTTGGAATTTTTGTTTTTAGAATTGGAATTGGAATTGGAATTCCAACTTCTTCCTTGCTAATGCTTCCTGAACAATCTTTGCGACATGCGCATGAGCATTATCGTGCAACAAAATTACACCGTGAGAAAGCATGCTGGGTCGTTTATTCTTGATGGCTTTTAGAAGCTTGTGTAATGTTTGCAAGTAGTGGGTAGAGTTGATGTTGAACACCAGGTTCTTTAAAGTTGGCCAACAATAGCCTTCCATGGTCAAAAAATGCGCTCAGCATAACCTTACCAGCGGAAACCTGTAACTTGAATTTTTTGGCTTTTGGTGATCCAGCATGCTTCCATTGCATGATCTCTCTTTCACTGCTCTGCTCAAAGTGGTGACACCATGATTCATTGCCTGCCACTATGCGGAAGAGAAATTCATCACCTTCCACTCTGTAACGCAGCAAGTGGTTCAAACACCATCTCATGCGGTCCTCTTTTTGGTGTTCGGTCAACATCCATGGTAACCACTGTGAACACACCTTCCGATAATTCAGTTTCTTATGAATTAAATTTTGAATTGTCCCAATTGACACATCAAATTCTTTCGCTAGCGAAAATATGCTTCGACAATGGTTCATCTGTACTGCTGCATTAATTTTGGTGATTTTTTTTTTTTGAGAAACAATATGCGCTTTACCCGGCCGTCGAAGATCTGTTGTGAACTGACATCCTTTCCGAAACATTCGTGCCCAGTCTGTCACTGTTGTCTTCAACACACATTTGTTACCATACAGTGCCTGCATTATTCGATGAATGTTCACTGGTCAACACCTTTCAAATGAAAGAAACTGAATCACCGTTCTTTGAGCTTTTGTGGACGGATTTTGGTTAAACCCGGCCATTTTCTCAACGGTCAGAAACAGAACCTATGCATCACGGGACGATAAGCATGTACTCTTTTATTCATTGGTCAGTACTTATCACATGACTATGACATAATCATGTTCAACGTACACAATTACGCGCAGTGCAGCACAAATGGATTTCAAATGAACTCCCCTTATATATATATATATATATATATATATATATATATATATATATATATATATATATATATATATATATATATTAATTCATTCATTCAGTAGCATGTCCTTTGCAGAACCTCGCTCCCATAACAACCTTCCGGAAAACTTCTCGATCACAAGCAAGATGTCCTGCGTCTGATACACCCATCTGGAGATCATCCGCCACATCCTGCACCCATCTTCTCTTTGGCCTTCCTCTTCCTCTCTTCCCAGGCATATACCCTTCCATTATTGTTCTCTCCAAACTGTTGTGACGTTTCAAGTGACCAAAATACTTCAATTTTCTTTGTTTTATCGTCTTTATTAGCCATCCCTCCTCAATATTCAACTCTTGAAGTATGGATGCATTTGTTCTTTTCTTTACCCAAGATATTCTTAGAACTCGTCTATAACATTTATATTCAAAGGCATGTATGCGCTGTTCAGCTTGTTTAGTAAGTGTCCATGTCTCACAGGCGTATGTTGCAATGGGAAAGATGCATGCTCTTAAAAATCTAATATATATCTATATCTATAAAACAGAGTGTATGTGGCTTTGTTTGTGGTCAGCTATGTATTGGATGCGTTCGATAACGGTACATCCGATTGAGATGAAATTTTCTACACGTCTTCCTTTCATTCCTGTGCAACCGACTATAATAGTTTCTTAGTGTAAAATCTTCTACTTATTTAATAACATTTACTTTTTCATTTTTCATTATATAATTTCTATATAGCAGGGGGACTTCACTCTAGAAAAGTTATTTCAAGGGGCATAACTTTTAATAACATTTCTATATACTTTATAGTCATATTGTTGGACTTACTTGCACTATTGTTAAACTCTTTGTCTACAGTTATTTTCAGGCATATGAGTTATAATAAATAATGATATAATCTTTAAGGCATTTTCAAAGTTTTCATAAAAATAATGCATAATGCATAACATTGTAACCCATCTTTTTCTGCTTAAAGAACTTATCAACTGTCATGTCGGTGATTAAAAACAGTTTTCATTAAAAATGTGTGGAAGGACATTCTTTTAAGTTACTGTGCGCCAGGAGCTGGGCGAAGCCACGCCGGGTCAGATAGATAGACAGACAGACAGATAGTCGGGAACGGAAGCTTATTTGACTACTTATATGAATTAAATGACATGCTCCCCACCAGGGACTGGGTGAAGCCGGGCTGGGTCAGACAGATAGACAGACAGACAGTCGGGAACAGGAGAGCTTATATGACTACGTATATGAATTAAATGAGATGCTCCCCACCAGGGACTGGGTGAAGCCGGGCCGGGTCAGACAGACAGACAGACAGACAGATAGTCGGGAACGGGAGCTTATATGACTACTATATGAATTAAATGAGATGCTCCCCACCAGGGACTGGGTGAAGCCGGGTCGGGTCAGACAGACAGACAGACAGACAGATAGACAGACAAACAGATAGTCGGGAACGGGAGAGCTTATATGACTACGTATATGAATTAAATGAGATGCTCCCCACCAGGGACTGGGTGAAGCCGGGCCGGGTCAGACAGACAGATAGTCGGGAACGGGAGCTTATATGACTACTATATGAATTAAATGAGATGCTCCCCACCAGGGACTGGGTGAAGCCGGGTCGGGTCAGACAGACAGACAGATAGACAGACAGACAGACAGATAGTCGGGAACGGGAACTTATATGACTACGTATATGAATTAAATGAGATGCTCCCCACCAGGGACTGGGTGAAGCCGGGCAGGGTCAGACAGACAGACAGACAGATAGTCGGGAACGGGAGAGCTTATATGACTACTTATATGAATTAAATGAGATGCTCCCCACCAGGGACTGGGTGAAGCCGGGCCAGGTCAGCCAGACAGACAGACAGACAAACAAGCAGACAGACTGATAGATAGATAGATCCTGAGGGTTCCAAATGTTGCTGTATGTAGCCGAGGCGCGGTGTTGGGGTGAGCGTCCAACATTGCTCAAATACCTCAATGGCTCGTGAATACATAACCTATGCAGCAAAAGTCCAACTCCTGGCCTTCACGTGGCGGACCTGTTTAAACTAACAGGAGAAGGGGCGACGGCGAGTCTCTGGCGCCGGAAAATAACCAGTATGCTCTAGATGTGTATGCACGTACATGCATGCGCAGACAGGTGTGTGCGCTCGTACACATCTACACTCGAGTGAGACCACAGTCTGCTCTAGCAAAGAAAGGTGCTGAAGACGGAGGCAACCAGCCAAGAGGCGCACCACAGAAATCAGGATGCCACGCAATCACGCAAAATGGAATATGTCGACTACTGCTAATCGTTATGGTTCTCGCCCTGCTTTGGACCCCCAGGCAGGTGCAGTGCCGGGCCCTATGTCTCGAAAGGGTCCAACCCCAACTACTGGAGGTCCTTCTCAGATGTCCTGTGGAGCCAGGGGACATGAGAATAGGACGACTGGCCATACGAAACGAAGACTTAAAATAATGCACTGGAATGCGGAGGGAGTCAGCAACAAAAAAATAGAATTAGAAAAAATCTTGGACCAAGAAAAAGTAAGCATATGTTGCTTGCAAGAAACTCACCTCAATGAAAATATAGCCTTCAAAATCAGAGGCTACCAGTGTTACCGATCTGACCGAAAGAACAGGCGAAAAGGTGGGATACTGACCCTTGTAAGAAACAACATCATGGCTTCCCAAATCAAAGTCTACATGGAAGGGGCTGAGTATCAGACACTTAAACTTAAGACAGGTAATACAGATCTACATCTGATCAATTACTACTGTCCAAGTGACCGCCCACAGGCACTGAACACTCTACCTCTAAAAGAAAAAATGATTGTGTGTGGCGATTTCAACAGCCACTCGCAGAGCTGGGGCTATGATCACATGGACCAGAGAGGAGAGAGACTGGAAGACTGGCAGGATGAGAATAGATTCATGTTGATTAACAAGCCGTCCGACCCACATACTTTCTACTCGAGATCATGGCACTCTACAACTACACCTGACCTGGCTTTTCATTCACCAGACCTGGAGTGGAACATTACACGAACTGTTGGGAAACAACTTGGTGGCAGTGACCATCGGCCAGTCTTTCTAACCGTAGAAAATGAGCTTGTAAGTGAAAGCAACACCCTCTCGAGGTGGAACTACAAGAAAGCAGACTGGGCAATGTACAAGCATCGCACCAGCATACTGGTTAGAAACCTGAACACTGAGAAAGACATAAATAAAGCAGTTGAAGAGTTTGGGAAATGCATACTACAGGCAGCACGAGAAACAGTACCAAGAGGAGCCCGTAAACAATGTAAACCCTACTGGAGTAGTGAACTGGAACAGTTGCATAATGATGTTGAAGTGTGTAGAAAGCAAGCAGAGGCCACACCCAGCCAAGAGCACCACAATAAATTCCAGCATGCAAAAGCCAAATTTCAAAGGGCCAAGCTGCAGGCTAGACGGAAAAGCTGGCAGGAGAAAACAGAGTCTCTGAACTTTGAAAGAGACACAAGGAAATTGTGGAAGCTAATAAAACAGCTTAATGACGAGGGCACATGGAGAAACTCAAAAATTGCACTACATAAAGATGGAAAAATCTTAACAAGAAAGCAAGCAGCTGACCATTTTGCGGACTAGTTCGCACAAGATAGCAATATCAAAATTAGTCCAGAGAAACAACAAGAGATTCGAGAGAAACGACAACATACAGGACAGAAGGAAATAGTACATGAGGTTCTGGAGGCACCCATCACAATCAGCGAACTGGAGCTAGCCATATCAAAACTGAAAATGAGAAAGTCACCAGGAGCTGATGGTATCTCCAATGAAATGATCAGGAACCTAGGAACAGAGGCCAAAACAAAGCTGTTGCAGATCTTCAATAACAGCTGGACCTTAGGCAGTGTTCCACAAGCCTGGAGAGAAGCAATCATGATACCCCTCCTAAAATCAGGGAAAGATGGTTCCATTGCCTCTAGCTACAGACCAATTAGCCTCACCAGCTGTCTCTGCAAAACACTGGAGGGCATCATCAATCACAGACTGCAGTGGTATATTGAAAGTAAAAACATCCTTGTGCCACAGCAGGCTGGCTTTAGCAGTGCTACTCTACGGAAGATCAGACAACCTACCTCTCTCAAGAAATTGAGGATGCATTCCAAGAGAAGAAGCTGGTGCTCGCGGCATGGATAGATCTGAAGAAAGCCTTTGACAAAGTCTGGAAAGAAGGTCTGATGAAGAAACTGAGAAACTGCAAAGTCAATGGAAGAATGTACAAATGGGTGAAAGCATACTTGCACAACAGAAGAGCCCGAGTACAGATAGACGGACTCAAGAGCAAGAAAGTACTACTGCGTCACGGTGTCCCCCAGGGCGGAGTCTTGTCCCCCACACTTTTTCTAATCTTCATCAATGATCTTGTTGCTCACCTACCGCATGGAATTAAAGCGGCAATGTACGCCGATGACCTGGTTCTATGGAGCACAAATGAATATGCATCAGTGGCCACCAGATTGCTACAAAGAGCTGTAGATACATTTGCTGCATGGGCAAATAGATGGTGTGTCAGCATAAACACTGACAAGTGCAGCACCACCCTATTTACCCTCTCTCCAAAACAAAAGGCAGGGATCATCCAGATAAATGGAACACCCCTAAGAGAAGATAAAGAACCAACATACCTTGGAGTAACATTTGATGGCAAGCTGACATGGAGAAAGCACATCAACAAAGCAGTAGCAAAAGCCAGAAGGAAAATAGCCATCCTGAGAAAGCTAAGTGGAACCACATGGGGAGCCAGTACGAAAATACTTAGCAAAGTTTACCAACAGAGCATACGACCACACCTGGAATATGGGTCAACTGCGTGGTGTTCAGCATCAAATACCACACTACAAGAGCTGGACAAGGTGCAAAATCAAGCACTTAGAGTCACCACAGGAGGGATGAGATCAACCCCTATAGTGGAAATGGAGAAGATGGGGAGGATACAGGCACTGAGTGAGCGCAGAGATACGAAAACGCTAATACAAGCAGAAAAGTTCCTCAGCTTGCCAGGCCACCCTATGAAGAACAGATTTGAAAACCTAGCTATGGGGCGGTTGAAAAGAAGTAGTTTTATCCACCAGGCCAAACGACTCTGCAGAGAAACCACTGATCTGCCCACAGTTGGTATCCCCCTAACAACTATTCCAGAGCGAACTCCATGGAAAGATGAGCATAGACTATCGTTACAAATCCAGACAAAAGTGAGAGGAATATTTGACAAGGAAGAACAGAACAGTGTGCAGCGCAGAACAGCCACTCTCAGCTTCCTTGATGAAGAATACCCACAGGACCTCTGGATCCGAGTCTACACAGATGGGTCAGCACAAAATGCTGTTCGAAATGGAGGAGCGGGAGTGTACATAGAATACCCAAATAATACTAGGGACACAGCCAGAGTACCGACAGGAAAGTACTGCCATAACTATGATGCCGAAATTGAGGCAATCAAGATAGCAACAGAGAAATTACTAAATAACAGCAATGGTACACAACCTGTGGTGCTACTAACAGATGCAAAATCAGTACTCGAGGCGCTCCTCTCTGGGAAATTGCCAGTACTAAGGACACTACTTTCTGAACTTAGCAGTCAGCATAAAGTCACCATACAGTGGATACCATCCCACTGTGGAGTACCCGGAAACGACAGAGCTGATCAATAGGCTAAGGAAGGAGCCAAAGAGGAACAGCCTGATGTGCCCGTTACATACCACCAAAAGAAAAGAATGATCAAATCAGTCAGAAAGCCACCAAAACCTGCTCAAGATGACTACCACATTATGGACAGACCAGAACAAGTCATTATTCTGCGCCTCAGAACAGGACACAATAGATTACACAACCACATGTATACAAAATTCAAGATTGGTGAAACAGCTATGTGCACATGTGGATTGGCGTCGCAGACAGCAGAGCACATACTCCAAGACTGCCCAAAATATAACATATCTAGGCAAACCTTCTGGCCTAGAGAGACGACAGTGGAAGATAAACTCTATGGACCACTGTGTGAACTGAAAAAAACAGTTCAATTCATGCAAGAGACGACATTGCAGATATAGACATATTTCAAGCGAACGAAAGAAGAAGAAGAAGATAGATCCCCTCCAGGGCCTGGGCGAAGCCGGGCCGGGTCAGCTAGTATATATATAAAAGACAATGTATGTCCATATGTTCTTTATGCGTTCGCGAACTGTCCATCCGATTGAGATGTCATTTTCTACATGTGTTCTTCTCATTCCCGTGCAGCCAACTGGCATAGTTTGTTAGTGTACAAACAGTTATTTACATAATAAAATTTAATTTTTTAATTTACATTATAATTAATATAAAGCGAGGAGACTTAACTTAAGAAAAGTTATATCAAGGGACATAACTTTTATAGCATTGCTATATATTTTATATATAATTGTTGCATTTTTATCAAAGCTTTATAAAATGTTTATCTACAGTTATCTACAGGCATATGTGTTATAATATATAATGCTAAAATCTTTAACGCATTTTTAAAGTTTTCATAAAAATAATGCATCTATTATAAATACGTGAAAATTTTCTATCTCATCTTTTTATTTTTCTTCAACAGTACATTAGATATGTATGGCAGTTACACCCAAGTTGGGTATTTATGATGCCCATCTTACACTGCCTCAACGAGTTATTTTTCATGCGTTTTGTTGTCAAAGAATTGCTTCATAAGAGATGTTGAATGAAAGAATGTATGAGAGGAAATAGAGAAGAAGGGCAGAATGTAGGATGGGCCTGCGTGCCCAATTCTTAACTCTTTGAAAATAAAGATTTTCGTTCGTTTAAAAAAAAAATGTAATTTTTTGTGAGAGAAAGTTAGTTGCATATCCTTTGCAGTACTCTGCAGTCAACCCACCGCCCACCATTTATTGGCTTTTCGTGATATCTTGGTAAGTTTACTTTCAGTACTATCTATTCTTCTACTACACAGACAGGCAGACAGGCAGACAGACAGACAGGTAATAGGTAGGTAGGTAGGTAGGTAGGTAGATAGTAGGTAGATAGATACCATAGATAGATAGATAGATATATAGATAGATGGATGGATGGATGGATGAAGAGGTAGGTAGGCAGGTAGGTAGGCAGACAGACAGACAGATAGATAGATCCCCGCCAGGGGCTGGGCGAAGCCGGGTCGGGTCAGCTAGTATATATATATATATATATATATATATATATATATATATATATATATATATATATATATATATATATATATATATATATATATATATATTTTAGTTTAGTCGATGGATCAACATCACGGCACACGGGTGCAACCCATAAGTGCTCCGTTCTCCTCCTAACTCAAACCTGAGTCTGGAGAAACTCAGCTTAGTGCACGAACTCCGTAGCACCAGCGAGGATCCTGAAATACTTTGGGTAGATTTTTAATTCAAAATTTTGCCCGGGCAGCGCCGTTAGGCTACTCTTTTTCAATTTCCAACTGCCAAGGGATTTTTTACGTGCGCAACAATACACACGGGCGTCAGATCTCACTACCCAGAGACCAGGGGAAATTTTATTACTAGAAGCCCACGTGAAAAAATCCCGGTCCTCACCGGGGCTTGAACCCGGGACCTCCAGCACTCGAGGCGGACACCATACCTCAAGACCACATATCCCCCATATATATATATATATATATATATATATATATATATATATATATATATATATATATATATATATATATATATATATATAATAGACCCTAAAAGTGTAAGAATAGCTCCTTCATGCAACAAATTAGAACCAGTAAGTAAGTATCAACAACTTTTGTAATGGTGATACAGAATAGAAATACACAGACTGCTCTAGAGACATTTCATGTCAATTATTATCAACAAAACAATTGGAGCATAGATTTATAGGTGTTGATAAACAGTTTTAGTTTGCCATTTTCTTGCATTGCTGCTTCTTGTTCTTCTTCACTAACTGGATATTTTATGTTTTGAACATATTACAGCGGAGCTGTGATGTGTGCACCTTCCCAGCATTTGTTGACTGGGTTATTTAAAGGGTATTTTTGTAGAACATTCCACAGCCTCACTATGACCTCCAGCATGAGAATGGAGGTGGAAGCAGTCACAGTGGCATTCCATTGGTTAGAGGAGACCACTACAACATACATTGTCTTCATTACAGACTCAAGGAGTATGCTTAGTAAAGTGGAGAAAGGAATGTTTTGTGTGGAATGGCTCACCTCACTTCAGAGGTCACAGATTGTGAGAATTGTATGGACTATTTGCCCTGGCCATGCAGGGGTGCGGGGGAACGAACAGGCTAATAGGCTGGCAGGGAATGCACCTCTTCTTGGTGGTTGATTACCTATGGACAAGGGATAGATGGTCGTGTGCCTGTGGGACTAGGTGGAGAAGGTGGAGGAACAGATTGAGAACCCCTATGTGGAAAGAATGAGATTGCAGGGGATCTGCAGGGGTTCTGAAAGAATCTCAAAAATGAGAGCGAAGACCAGGAGAACTTTCAATCAGATAGCGGTGGGAACTATTAGTAGTGTGACTCTTCGCTAGCTGTTGAATGAGGGGATGGCATTATGCATTATAAAGGCATGGGAAAAATGCAAAAATCAATACTACATGACTCACTAATATTAATGAATGATGTGGCATTTGTTATTAGCTATGGGGGACATACTGATCTAGCAAAAGGGGACTGGCTGTTATACTAGAGAGACAAGGGAAGAGCTAAATATCAGATCCTTGACCAGGGGTAGACAAATCCAGGTGTCTGATCGCCATGGTGCTGAACATTTTTAACTGGTGCCTGAATTTTCAATCATGTCTTGTAGTCTGCATCTGCAAAATTCTGGCACTGGCACATGAGAAAAGGCAACTGGTTCTTCAATTATGTTTTAGTTTTTTTTTTCTACCTCTGAACTAGACAACTGGACAAGGTAGCATGGAGGAACATCTATATCCACAATGATTGAACTAGACAACTGGAAAATGGAGGAACATCTATCTCCACAATGATTGAACTGGACAACTGGACAATGTATCATGGAGGAACATCTACCTCCACAGTGATTGAAAACATGTTAGGGTGTAGACAATATACACCCAAATCATTCAGTATGGACTTTAAGATGACCTAGAAACAATCATTCAGAATGGACTTTAAGATGACCTAGAAACAATCATTCAGTATGAACTTTAAGATGACCTAGAAACAAAACTGAATTATTTTCATTTAATGTTTTGTTTTGTTGTCGCTCGCTATGAGCTCTATTTCTAGTGCATTGGACTGCTGTTTGTGTGTGGATTAGCTTTCCCTATTACCAGTGTCCCTCGCCATCAAGTGACCCCCATTCTGACTTCTGAGGTACTTGTAATCTACAACCCCAAGTCAAGGATGAGAAGTCAACATTTTAGTCCAGCCAACCTGTCTAGGGGTTGAACCTGCTACTTTGGCATCAGCACATGGGAAGTTTAAGAGCAAGTGCTCTTATCCTTTTGACCATGCTGATGTCCTCCATTGAATGTGACCTGACCAGTCAGTGAGACACTGAAAGTGACACAAATGTGACCTGACCAGTCAGTCAGAAACTGAAAGTGACACAAGTGTGACAGGACCAGTCAGTCAGAAACTGAAAGTGACAAATGATTTCATAAATTGAAACTTCACTGTTCAGTTGACATCTTTGTTACATTTATAACTTGTCCTGCACAGATAATGGAGAATCTGCTGGAGATATAATACTGAAGTGCACTGTTAGAAACAGGACAACACAAAAGTATTCTCCAACAAATACTACTTCAATGTCATGTGCTGTTGTCACGACAAACTACACCAATAACATGATCTGTATTTCCACACAAATGAATGGTCACATTCTGATTTGGTTCAAACATTGTCAATGTAATAATTTCTGAAGAATGAAACAAAACAAAATGAACTCACATGACCATTTGATTCCAACTTCACTATTTCAGCCTTAAATGGAAACCATGATTGAGTGCTGCTTGAGGTCTGAAAAATAAATCATGCTATGTTAATATACTCCAGAGTGGGGGTTTCAAGATCAAGTGATCAGTTATGTTGTATTTTTGTGATATAATACTTGCACCCAGAAGAAATAATCAGTTCTTTTACACTTCAAAAAACAGAGTAGGACACCAAGAACAAGTAATCAGCTCTCTGATAACATTATAATACAGTGGGACACTTAGAGCAAGTAATCAGCTCTCTGATAACATTATAATACAGTGGGACACTTAGAGCAAGTAATCAGCTCTCTGATAACATTATAATAGTGTAAGAACATCCAAAATGAAGAACAATATAGAACTGAATGTAAAGAGGCTACAAAAATAGTTCGACAGCAGAAGCAAGAATATATGAGTAATATAATCAAAGATATGGAAACTACATTGGCACCTTGCCGTCTTGACAGACGATAGTTTGTGCTTTAAAAAGGCATAATAACTTTTAACTATGGCGGTAGCGAGTGTGACTGATAAGGCCAATTTGCGCTGTAAATGTCCGTTCACAGTGGGTGCATGTGAACACGTGGTCATTTCCACCATCATGCACCATCTTACGTCTCAAACGCTTGGTGTGTGACTTTTCTGCAATAATTTTCTCCTTTGACTTTATTCCATTTCTGATATTTGCCCTCCATGCAACACGTTCAGCGGCGACTTGCTCCCAATGTGCATTATCAATGCCTGTATCAATCATGTCCCGCTTACACACATCTTTGTATCGTAGTAGAGGCCGACCCTGAGATCTCTTACCCATCTGTAATTCACCAAAAAAGATATCCTTTGGTATTCTACCATCATCCATCCTCCTAAGATGTCCTATCCATCTAAGTCTACGAAGACTGAGCATGGAATAAACTGTCACACAACCTGATCTTTCCAATACTTCAGTATTTGTGATTTTGTCTTGCCACTTAATACCAAGAATTCTTCGCAGACACCGCATATGAAAGCTGTTTAAATTGTTCTCTTGGTGTGAGTAAGTTGTCCAGGTTTCACTGCCATAGAGAAGAGTACTAAGGACACAGGCTTGATAGACAAGGACTTTTGTTTTGGCAGTAAGCTTCCTGTTCTCCCAGACTCTTTTTCTTAACCTGTTCATTGTTGTTGCTGCCTTACCAATCCGGATGTTGATTTCCTGATCTAGGGATAATTTGCTATTTACCACTGATCCTAGATATGTAAAATGGTCTACTATCTCTAGTTCAGCGTCGTCAATAAAGATTGATGGTACCCCATGTGCACCTTGTGACATAATCTGTGTCTTCTTTTTGCTAATTGTTAAACCAAATTCAGAACAAGCATTGGAGAATGCAGATAGTAGACATTGCAATTCTTCCTCAGAGTGGGTCGTAACTGCAGCATCATCTGCAAAAAGCAAGTCTCTGATCAGTACCCTCCTAATTTTGGTCTTAGCCTTCAATCTCTGAGCATTGTAGAGGCCGCCATCTGAGCGTGAGTGAATGTATATACCACCATCCTGATCACGAAATGCATATTTCAGTAGAAGTGAAAAGTATATTCCAAAGAGGGTGGGAGCTAGTACACAACCTTGCTTAACTCCACTCTTGATTTCAAATTCTTCAGAAGTTGCACCATCAAACTTGATTATACCCTTCATGCCTGTGTGGAACGATTCCACAATGGACAGAAGAGTTGGTGGGCAGCCAATCTTCTTTAGTGCCTTGAACAGACCCTCACGACTGACCAAATCAAATGCCTTTGTAAGGTCGATGAAGGCAATAAACAGTGGTTGATTCTGTTCACGGCATTTTTCTTGCATTTGTCGCAATGAGAATATCATATCAGTGGTAGACCGGTTCTGTCGAAAGCCACACTGTGATTCGGGGTAGACTTGATCTCCTAGGACTTGAAGTCTGCGCAGAACAATTCTGGCAAATACTTTTCCAACAATACACAGAAGTGAGATACCCCTATAGTTGTTGCAGTTGCTCCGATCGCCCTTGTTCTTGTACAGTGTTATGATGCTTGAATCTTTGAAATCCTGTGGGACTTGTCCTTCACGCCAGCATAGCTCTATTAGCTGGTGGATCTGTATAGTGAGTGTGTCTTGCCCACTCCTGATAACCTCTATTGGAATCCCATCCTTACCTGGAGCCTTGCCAGATGCAAGTTCATTTATAGCACACTTAACTTCTGTTATGGTGGGAAGTGTGTCCAGGTGGTCAAGAGTTGGTAGAGCCTCTATGGCGTTGAGGGCATTATCCGCTAGTTTGGTCTCACTTGAGTAAAGCTCCAAATAGTGCTCTACCCATCTGTCCATCTGCTGTTTCTTATCAGTGATGACTTCTCCAGTCAAGGTTTTCAATGGTGCACTTCTTTTGATCACTGGACCACAGGCTTTCTTTATTCCTTCATACATGCTTCTTATGTCTCCCTTATCACTTGCGATTTGAATGGACTCACATAACTTGATCCAATAATCATTTGCACACTGCCTGGCAGCCTTTTGCACATCCTTCCTAGCTTGCCTTAGCTCACTCAGAGTGTTACGCGTTGGTCTTTCCTTGTTTCTTAAGAGAGCTTTCTTCTTCTTATCAATCAAGGGCTGCAGAGTCTCGCTGTTGGCCGCAAACCAGTCCTGCCTCTTATGATCCACAGTGCCGTAAACCCTTACGGCAGTTTTACAAAGAGTTTCCTTAATTTGACCCCACTTTTCATTTACTGTACAATTTTCTGGCGTATCAGTGAAAGCGTCTTCAAGTTGCTGTTGAAACTGAAAGCACTTTTCAGGATCATGAGTGTTAATAATATTAATCCTGGGGCTAGATTTGTGTTTAGCTGTGTAGATTCTCTTTGGTCTCAGTCTAACCCTTGCAACAACCAAAGAATGATCCGTATCACAGTCAGCACTGTGGTAACTACGAGTCAATGATACATGGTTCAGATGTTGTCTCCGTGTGATGATGAAGTCCAGCTGGTGCCAATGGCCGGATCTTGGATGTTTCCATGTGACATTATGCATCTCTTTTGTTTTAAAAAAAGAGTTTGTAATACATAGGTCATTACTGGTGCAATGCTCCAGCAGCCTTTGCCCATTTTCATTCATGCGACCGATGTTGTATTTTCCAAGGCACACTGGCCATGAACTCGAGTCCTTGCCCACACGAGCATTGAAATCACCGAGCATATAAATGTAGTCGGATTTTGGAACTGCCTTGATCACAGTGTCTAACTCCTCATAGAACAAATCCTTCACATCATCAGAGGAATCGAGTGTCGGTGCATATGCAGTAATAATGGTGGCAAACCCACAAGAGGTTGCCAAGCGCAGGGATAATAGTCTTTCATTTCCTCCTGCTGGAATTTCAATCATTCCCAGTAGCGAATTCTTCACTGCAAAGCCCACACCGTGTTGCCTTTTTTCTGCCTGCCCTTTACCCTTCCAGAAAAAGGTGTAGTTGTTTTCCCTGAGTGACCCTTCCTCAGCGAGGCGAGTCTCCTGCAGGCCAGCAATATCAATGTTAAGACGATTGAGTTCAGCATCAATCACAGCCGTTTTTCTCACATCGTCAATATTGGTCAAGTCAGTGGAAAATCCTGGACACATGGTTCTCACGTTCCAGGTTGCAAGCCGTAGCTTGAGGTTTCTATTTATATTTTTGTTTGTACCTGGTGCATTGGTTTTACAGCCTGCGATTCAGATTTTGTCCTAGCCCCAAGCACCCATTGAAGCAGGCAGGCTGTGGCGGATCAGCACCCAATTGGCTGGGGGCTGCCCAGCTTGAGGCGGGCGGTAGCTGATCAGTGACACCTATAGGTGTCTCCCACCGTCAGAGGCAACGCGTGGCGCCCCATGTCTACGCCAACTGACAAGGACTTATAACCCGTAACAGTTGCCTCTCGCTTTGATTCCGAGACCAGTTAAGACCAGGGATGGAGTTATTGCCTCTCCATAGCACAAAGCCTGGGCTAAAATATAGAGATCATGTGTTGCCCATGCAGCATGATCCCTCTCTCGGCCTGCCTAGTTCACTCCAGAGGAAAGGTAACACCCCTACATCTGGAACAAGACAAGCTGCAGAAGCTGCCGGATCAGCAAAGCAATGCTCTAACTGTCCGCCTGTCGGAGCTTCGATCCTAGACCAGTCGCCAACCAAGGCTTAGGGCCTGGTCTGCCCTGCCATGACAATTTTGTCTTTAGCTTGCATTTCCTCGCACCAGGGTAAGGCTTGTACCCTCCAAATTGCGCTCTTCCGCCCGAAGCCGTTGGCACAATGTGGGGTGTCGGGTTTGGTAAGCGCCGCCCAACGCTCGGCGCTAACAGAAACCAGGTAGTACCGTCTACTGGAAACTAATCACCAGAAAAACGAATCCAGAAAGTTTTTTAAAGAACTGAAGTCAATGAAACCAACACAACACATATGGTTTAAAAGACAAAAATGGGAATATGATAAATACCAATGAGGAAATGTGCAACACATGGAAAGAATATTTTGTTGAATTACTGAACTGTGAAGCTCCAAGTAACACTTTCCCACAGGAAACGGTTCTAACATGTGAACCACAAATTGAAGAACCTGCTTTTGAAGAAATCCTATATGTAATAACACGACTTAAAAACAATAAGGCAACTGGGGCTGATGGAATTGCTGCTGAATTTATAAAAGCAGGTGGCCATGCATTACATCTAAAGCTATACGAACTAATAAAAATCTGGAGGACAAAAGAATTACCCCATGACTGGAAAGAGTCATTATTGATACCTATCTTTAAGAAAGGAAACAAGTTCCGATGTGAAAATTATAGAGGAATATCACTCCTGTCCATAAGCTATAAGATACTATCCGCAGTATTACTAAATAGACTAAAACCATATTCAGAAGACATATTAGGTGACTACCAGGCGGGTTTTAGACAAAACAGATCAACAATAGATCAGATATTTATCTTACGACAAATAGCCGAGAAAAATTGGGAATATAAAAGAGATCTCCATAATATTTTTGTGGATTTTAAAAAGGCTTATGATAGTGTCCATAGGAATAGTCTATGGAATGCTATGCAGGAATTTGGAATACCAAGGAAGTTAATCAACATGACCAGACTATGCATGGAAGACACTTATAATATAGTAACATATAAAGGCAGGAAATCAGACCCTTTCCAAATAACATCTGGCTTGAAACAGGGTGATGCACTATCGCCGCTCCTTTTCAATCTGGCTCTAGAGAAAGTTGTAAGGAAGGTAAAGGAGGAATGTGCTACTGGAGGAACATCCAAACTGCTTAGTTATGCAGATGATATAGATACTATAGGGGAAAATTAACAAAAGACATTGGAAATATTGACTCACTTAAAGGAAAAAGCTCAACAAATGGGGCTGATTATCAACCAAGATAAGACAGAATATATGTTAATTTCAAGAGAAGGAACGGCTAAAAAATCTGGCCTTATACAAACAGATAATATGACCATTAAAAGAACGGAAACATACAAATACCTGGGTATAATCTTCAACTGCTCCAACATAATAAGGGAAGAAATACAAGCTAGAATCAACTCTGGAAATTAGATATACTATGCACTACAACATTTGCTAAAATCAAATGTACTATCTTGTAACACCAAGATGACAATATACAAAACACTTAACAGACCAGTTGTACTGTACGGCTCTGAAACCTGGAGTACAACGAAAGGAGACGAAGCCTTGTTACAAACCTTTGAGAACAAAGTTTTAAGACACATTTTGGGCCCATTAGGGATACACAAAGTGCAGAGTGGAAAAGAAGAAGTAACAAAGACATTTATGATCTGTTTAAGTCCCCGCTAATCACTGGTATCATGAAGGCTAATAGACTACAATGGCTGGGGCATATAGAAAGAATGGAAGATAATAGGGAAACAAAACTCGCTTACACTCAGGAAATAAATGACCGTAGACCCCGAGGTAGACCAAGAAGGCGGTGGAGAGATAATACATGTACAGACCTACAAGCACTTGGAATCAACGACTGGCAAGAGAAGGTCAACCAGAGAGACGAATGGAGATGGCTTGTATCTGCAGCAAAAAACCTCAATGGCTCAGAATGCTGAGGAAGAAGAAGACACTAAGAACAAGAAATCAGTTCTCTTATGTCATTATAATACAGTGGGACACCAAGAACAAGTAATCAGTTCTCATATAACATTATAATACAGTAGAACACAAAGAACAAGTAATCAGTTCTCATATAACATTATAATACAGTAGGATACCAAAAATAAGTAATCAGTTCTCATATAACATTATAATACAGTAGGATACCAAAAACAAGTAATCAGTTCCTTCATAACAGTATAATACAGTGGGAAACTAAGAACAAGTAATCAGTTCCCTTATAACATTATAATACAGTGGGACACTCAGACATGTGGACATTGAGGGATAACAATTGGACAGCCAGAACAAGTGCTCAGATCTCTAACATTTACACAGCTGGGCACAATAATGTAAATAAGATGTTTTAGACACTACAGTGAACTCACCTCACATTTCGGTTCCTGTTTCACAGTTGTTATTTCATGAAACTCTTCCATGCTTGTACAGTTCCTCAACAGAGTTTCTCTTGGGGTACCAGTGTCATTGATGGAAGAGGAAAGTGAATCTGCAAAAATATTTATCATCATCTTACTATACAATCTAACTGTAATAATCTTATACAATCTCATTATCACTTTACTTTACAAACTTGTCTCCCGATGTTCATGTGTAGGGTATTTTATTTATTGTAAATATGATGTTGTCATGTGCAATTTAATCGGCACTCTTCCGACAGACGGGTCTAAATAGTTCTGCAGTGAATAAGTTAGGGTTTAGGGTTAGGATTAGTGTTAGTTATATAAAATTATTCACTGCAGAACTATTTAGACCCGTCTGTCGGAAGAGTGCCTTACAGCAGCAAATCAACCTTTAGGTTTGCTTTCTTTCCACCTGCACAAAAATACATAGTTCAAATGATTAATTTAATTGCTTTTTAATATTTCAAAGGTTAATTACTTCACAAGTTAAATGGCTGACATTTTGAATCTTTAATCAGGCCTACAAGGCCATGATGATGAATCATGTCAAAATATAATATTCAAAATGGAAGGTCATGTGACCTTTAGGTTTCAATAAATACTTCCCAATAAAACCTATGGTTTCAATGGCATATAGTTCAATTTAGTTGTCTAAAAACATGTTGCATTACATTGATCTAGTTATGCAATCTGGTCACAAAAACACATTGGTATATGGTTGCTAAGGTGTGTGTTAACAAACATAAAAGACTGCATAGCATAATCAGTCATAATCACTGAAGAAGACACTATTAATATTATTAATTATTATTATTATTATTAGCGAGGCCTATCCACTATCGTAAGCATACTTTAACCGGAAGCCATTTTCAGCGCTTGCGCAGAAGGGTTTCGTCGTGTCGCCGCATCATGGACTATTAACATACCCTTTGTGTATCTGATTGGATATATTTAAATAACTTGTGGCAATAACGATTGCCATCTCAACTTCTGGTAAAATGGCCAGTCTAATCATTGTGCACATAGCCGGTGGTTAGATTTGAATTTGTCTTTGACAAAATTTCACTATTTGGCATACCATAAATAATTATAATTTTTTTAGTACAATTAATAGATATATTTTAATTTTAGTTGCATTTTCGAATTGTGCATCCAAAGATACATATATTTGGAAAGTTTCATTTAAATATATGGGTAATTTCTGGTAGAAAAAAAATTAGTTTTGCGGACATGATAAATTCCTCTTTGTGATTGTAAATCCACATTGTCGGCACGCAAAAAAAAAAATGTTTTTAGTACAATTAATAGATATACTTTAATTTTAGTTGCATTTTCGAATTGTGCATCCAAAGATACATATATTTGGAAAGTTTCATTTAAATATATGGGTAATTTCTGGTAGAAAACAATTAATGAATTATTTTTGCGGACGTGATTAAAATTTCTCTTTGCGATTGGAAATCCACATTGTCGGGACGCAAAAAAACAAATGTTTTTAGTGCAAATAATAGATATACTTTAATTTTAACTGGATTTTATAATTGTGCATCCAAAGATACATATATTTGGAAAGTTTCGTTGAAATATACGCGTTATTTCTTGTAGACAAAAGTTATTTTTGCGGACGTGATTAAAATTTCAATAGAGCTGGCACAAAAGAGTACACAGTACACAGTGAGTACAAGAGGTGCGGGAAGAAACGGTGAGTACAACTGTGGTCGATCATGCTGTCTTTCTGTATTTCTTTCTGCAAATCTTTTTCATATCGTGGCCAATCTTCTTCTTCTCTTCTTCTTCTTCAGCGTTCCAAGCCATTGAGGTTCTTTGCTGCAGATACAATCCATCTCCATTCGTCTCTCTGGTTGACTTCCTCTTGCCAGTCGTTGATTCCAAGTGCTTGTAGGTCTGTATATATATTATCTCTCCACCGCCTTCTTGGTCTACCTAGGGGTCTACGGCCAATCTGCAAAAAAAATTTTTTATTTGTTAAAAATCTAATAGTGATAGCACGAACCATCAGATTTTAAATTTGCGTATTTACTAATGGGACCACCACCAAAAGATAAGCCTTGAGAAACCGAATCTAATGGTATCAAGATGATGCATGTATGTCAATTAGAAGCGAAGATATGCAACTTTGAGTGTCGTGATCGTAAACACAGAAATTAATTAATATAACTAAAAATTAGCGGCCATTTTTATATGCTAATTAGGTAACATTGCATACTATCTAAACAGGATATAACACATATCGTGCGTTGCACAATTCTGCAGAATACAAGATACAACTTGCCAGGGTTTAAAGCTAATATAAAGAATGCTCGTGGTAATTAATTAATATAACTACTAAGTAGCGGCCATTTTTATATGCTAATTAGATAATGTTACATCATATGTAAAAATAGATGACATGAGCAGTTAGGCTTTGCTACACCGATCGCAATGATGTATGGTTGCTAGAATGTCGTTTAAAAATAAACAAGCTACGCCAGTAAGAACATAAATTTTGATAACTTCTGCTGTGACCTTGGTTCGGACACGAAAAAAAGATGCCCGGAGGAGATCTTTTGTGTCAATTTCTGCGTTTATGATCTCGACACTCAAAGTTGCATATCTTCGCTTCTAATTGACATCTTGGTACCATTAGATTCGGTTTCTCAAGGCTTATCTTTTGGTGGTGGTCCCATTAGTAAATACTCAAATTTAAAATCTGATGGTTCATACTATTAATAATATTATATTTACTTTATATTATGGAACAATCAATTTTTTTTTTTACTTTAAAAAAATTTCTTCTCATACTGTTCTTATGCCTTAATGTAGTCACTGAAGGGTCTTCTCCGTGATTATATGTTGTATTTTGTGTATGTATTTGTGTGCTGACTAAGGCTAGCCGCCGCAACGTCCTAGTATTGTTCATAATTCTGTTCTGATCTGAATAGCTACGTTACTTTGTTATTTTATATTGTTTACAATGCCAGAACAGTTCCACAGCACACATCGATAGCTGAAGATACTGAAGAAGAAACTTCTGTTGTATCACTGATGAAGGATCTGTCATATGTTGTTATTATCAGTGCCATCTAAACTAACTAATTTACTCATAATAATTAAATATATCATTATTATTATTATATGCTACTACTATTACTAATCTTTGCCAGCCGAGATCGCCCCAGAGACAGCAACCACTATCTTCGGATCCGCCCCATCTCTATCTTATTCTTAGGTGTACAATCAATAATAATATATTAGCGACTCCCATCATCAATTTAATTTTGAGTATTTACAAATGAGACTGCCACAGTAGATAGGCCTTGAAATTTAAAATCTAATGGTACCTCAATGATGCCTATGTCACTTCTAATTGAAGATATTCACATCTTTGTGAAGGTGAGACAAGTTGCGATTTTTCATCCTATTCATCCCTAATGAGAACTACTCTAATGTAATATTAATTTATTATTTTGCTCTGTCATGTTATACTGTCACTCACACAGACACTGGCTGGATGTCTGGACGGACACAAGCTCACACTGGAGCCCGTGTCTAGTTGGGGTAATTTCGTTTCGTTTACCACCCGGTTACAGATTTGCTTTTGGTTGGACGGTCATCATCATCACCGTGAAGTTTTGTAAATGTTGGATTGGCTGAATGTTCTTGTATTATGTTTTCTTATCTTGTAACAATGTCACTGCCAGCTCCATGGCCAAGGTGTGACGGACGCAGTTTGTAATCCCGTATACCTACGATCGAAACACAGCTGCGGGAGATTTGGCAGCAGACCGCCTTGCTTTGGTTTTTACGAAATGGAATGGGTGCCGGTCGTTCAGAAAGCAATGGCAAACTACTGAACGTAAACTTGCCAAGCGATCACAATCGCACAAATGCTGGTGTTTACTGCGACGTCCTGTAAAGGATGTCCAACTAACTTTAACATTGTTACTAACATTGTAGTAACAGAGAGTGGACATAGAAACTACAACTATCCTTGAATGTCAAGAAAGCATAGACAATGGTTATATCAAAGCAAAAAATGATACAAACATGTGAATGTGATACCGGGACAACCTTAACAAAGGTGACAAATTTAAATACCTAGAAATTAGAAGCAATGATGACAGAAGATGGAAGATGTGTCGCAGAGATTAAGAGTAGAGCAGGTCAAGCAAAGGCTTCATTTCAGAAGATGAGAGGGATCTAATGCAATAAGTCACTATCATTGAATGCCAGAAAGAGAGTACTGACATTTTTATATAGAACGTATTTTGCTGTACGGCAGTAAATCATGGAACGTGGATGAACAAACTAGGAAGAGATTAGAAGCAACAGAGATGTAGTTCCTAAGATGAATGGTGCGAATACCCTTCACTGACAGGGTAACCAATAACAGTTGCCTGGAAGAGGCTAATGAAACTAGAACATTATATTCACCGATAAGCATGAGACAAATAGCTTTCTTTGGTCATGTGATGAGAAGAGAGGCACTGGAGAACAACCTGACAACTGGAATATTCAAAGGGGAGAGAGGCAGAGGTAGACCAAAGAGAAATGATGCTGGATGGGTTGAGACTATATATGGAGGAATACCTTCAGCAGAGTTGCTCCAGAACACCAAAGACAGAGATCTGTGGAGAGCCATAAACGCTTACATCATCCGGCATGATACTTGATGATGATGGTTCGGCAGTGAATATTGGATTTAAGGTTACAGGCTCACGTGCAGTGTTGCCATTTTGACGCTTTTCGCACCAAATTTAGTGTTTTTCAAGTCATTTAGTGCCAAAATATTACATTTAGCGCGGTGACGCGAATTTGGTGCTTCACAATTTTTTTGGTGCTTTTTTGGTGCTTTTTGGTAAAAATTACTGTAAAAATCATTTTGGGCACACTAAAAAGCCGAATTTGAACTGAAGTGTGGGAGTAAAACAGTCTTAGTACATTACCGCGCAATATTCAAGTAATTTAACTCCCTTTAATACGATTTAGTTGAAGTGAGTGACTGCAACGCGCAGGCAACATGCAATGCGTTAAAAGACTGTTTAAACAAGAATGCACTTGAGTTGCAAAGACTAGTTGCACTCGGCACTGACAATGCATCTGTCATGACAGGTGTAAACAATGGAGTGTATACAAAATTAAAATCCGAAGTTCCTCATCTGGTACTTCATTCCCTTCAGCTGGCAGTGTCACAGGCTGCAGCTGCTTGTCTGTCCAAGAACATTGAGTTCATGATTAGAGAAACATATAACTAGTTTTCTCACTCAAATCTTCGTCAAGCAAAGTACAGGGAGCTTTTTGCTTCAATATATGATGGACAACATCCGCTGAAGGTTGTTCAATTAAGTCAGACACGATGGATGTCCATTCAATCTGCCATTGTCAGAATTTTGCAGCAGTGGGTCGAGCTCAGAACTCATTTTGAAATAGCAAGACTCAACGAGCGCTATTATACAGCAGAACTTCTAAATTCTATGTTTAGCGACATGAAAAACTATGTGTATCTCATATTTCTCAGGCATATTCTCGGAGAGAAATTCGAAGCAGATATACAGGATCCAACAAAACTACTCAGCGATCTTGTCCAACTCACTGATTCTATCAGTTCAAAGATTGCTATTCCTGGGAAATAAGTAACAGAAAGTGATGCTATTCAAGATTATTTAGATCCTAATCCCATTCTAGGTTATGAGTTTGAGAAAGAAATAGCAGGCTAATAGTTTCCTGATGAGAAAGAAATTCGTGGAAGGTGCATTCAGTTTTTAATAGAGCTATTGACACAGCTGCGTTTACGTACACCCGATAACGTTCGAGTGTTGCAGTCCATGTCATGTCTTAGTGGAAGTGAATGTCTACAGCCAATGAAGCCCTGTATATTGGATCTTGCTAAAATGTTTGTAGAAGATGCAGCTATTCTCACCCGCATCAATTTCCAGTGGAGAAAACATCATCATATGCAGTGGACACAGACCTCTGACACACTTGGACTGTGGGCAGAAATAGCCTCATACAGGGATGCCACCTTTCCAAGATCTTACAGATTTAGCTTTAACTATGCTTATTTTACCTCATTATAATGCGGACGTGGAGCGTATCTTCAGTCAGATGGGAGTTATAAAATCAAAATTGCGGAACAGACTGAGCATCAAGAGTTTGACAGCTGTTTTGACTATTGGATATGAAATGAAAAGATATGGCAAATGCTGTCATGATTATAAACTACCTAAGGATATTCTACGAAACATTGGATCACAGGAGGCATATACACGTTTCTTTCAATCATCATCATCATCATCATCATCATCATCATCATCATCATCATCATCATCATCATCATGGCAGGAGCAAACGCAGCAGGAAATAGCCACAGAAACTGAAGAGGAGTTGTCTGACTGGGATTTGACAGATCTGGAATAAATTTCATTCTAATATTCAGTGATAATAATAAATTATAATGTGCTACTTTATAACATTTTGAATGAATACCGGCAGTGCTTGTTTTAGTGCTTTCCCAAAAAAATATTATTGCAAATTAGTGCTTTTTTCAGATTCAGAAAATTTAGAACTCTTTACTCCAGATGAAACAACTGACCCACAAGGAATAAATGAACTTCTATTTGCAGACGATCAGTGCCTGTTTTACAGCGATGAGGGCAGACTACAACATCATATTAATAATCTGAGTTCAACCTGCAGCAGATACAATATGAGTATAAACACAGCCAAAACCGAAGTAATGCAAGTTAGCAGATCGCCAGGCCCACTAAGTATACAGATAAATAACACACCTCTGAAACAAGTTAAAGAATTCAAATACATTGGAAGTATGATCACAGAAGATGGCAGATTGGACAGAGAAATTGAAATCAGATGTCAAAAAGCTAGTGCACTTACATATCAACTATCACCCTTACTGAAGCATCCAAACCCATGTCCGCAAAACGACAGATAATAAACAGCATATTCACACCATCCCTATGCTATCAATCTCAAACCTGGACTTTATCCAAATTACACCTTCGAAAATCAACACCTGCGAAATGAGATGCCTGAGGAGAGCTGCCAACTTAACAATCCGAGACCGAGTAAGAAATGCTACTATCAGACAGACTGTGGGATCAACACCTTGTGCCACATTTATTGAAAGACAGAAGATCAAGTGGTTTGGCCATGTCGTTAGAATGCAACATCAGCAACTACCATCACTGGCCTTACATCAAAGATCATCTGCGACGAGACCACGAGGACGTCCAAGAAGAAAATGGATTGACGACATCAGAGACATTGTACAACCACACGGAATGACACTAGCCAGTGCCGTCCACCGGGCGCTGGAACGCAAATTATTCCTCCCCACGACGCTTGACGGCATAAGTGGAAGCTGATGATGATGATGATGAGTGCTTTTTTGGCTCGAGAGTAGTTCTGATTGGGATTTGGCGAATATTGAATAAACTTCATTGTAATATGAAGTGATAATAATAAATTATAATGTGCTACCTTTGTTTAGCTCTTTGGAATAGCCATCGATTGGGTCAGGTGCAAATGCACAAACAACACAAATAGGGGTATCCATTGGGTTGACAAAATTCTAGAAGACCTGGACTTTGCCGACGACATAGTGCTTTTAAGTTCATCACACCCGGATGCCCAAGAGAAAATAAACCATCTCCAAAATATTTCAGGACAAACTGGTCTCCAAATTAACACCGCAAAAACAAAAACTATTGATCTTACCAACAGTTCAGACGACACCAAATTAAACAACCATGTTCTTGAAAAAGTCAACAGCTTCACATATCTAGGAAGCAAAATGACATCTACCGGGGGCTCAACACCAGAAATATTATCTAGAATCGCACTGGCATCTGGTGCCTCAATAAACTGTCAAACATCTGGAAGTCAGAGACATTGCCATCAAAAGTTAGACAATTTTGAGAACAAATGTCTTAGAAGAATTCTAAACCTCCACTGAGCAGATTTCAGAACCAATACGCAAATAAGACAAGAGACTAAGAAAAACCCGTTGGAACTACATCCACCAAGCCCTCTTATGGTCACCAGTAGGGAAAAGAAAACGGGGAAGACCAAGAGAGACCCTGCGTAGAACCATCATCAGAGAAGGCTCATTCAACGGTCAAGCGAACATCCAGGGTCTACAACAGGTAGCAGCGAACCGCCAGACATGGAGAGCCATGACTTCTGCACCATGGCCTGCCAAGGACAGCGACAGCGAGGTGTGACGAGGGGATATGGCCTCCGATCGACGCTCAGAGGAAAGGCAAGACGGACATATAATCAAATTGCTACTGGTACTATTAGTGTTGGAACTCTTCGCTGGCTGCTGGGGATGGGGACAGGGCGCTTATGGGAATGCCCCGAATGCTGTGATGTCGGTTCCTAAACCAATCAGTCAATCAGTCAATTCTGCTCTATGCGCCGCCTTAGGCTCAAGAGGAAAGACTGACTAACTACCTTGTTACATTTGTAATACAAACAGTTGGTGCTTTTTTTTGTGTGTGCCTTACAAAAATTGTTGGTGCTTTTTGGTGATTTTTGGGTCGACTTTGATGCTTTTTCATCAAAAGGAGATGGCAACACTGCTCGCGCGTATGTTATTTGTTATTTGAGTTCCCCCACCAGGGCTGCCATTCTAGATGTTTTACATCGCATCTAGATGTTTCTGTCGGCGTCTAGATATCGTTTTCTGATGTTTGGATGTTGGATGTAATTCTAGATATTTTTCATTTGAAATTGGATATTTTCTAGATTTTACTTTTCTTTCGGTGTCATTTAATTGAGTTGAGTTGAGTTGAGAAAAGAACCGAAATCACTGCACTCAGGACATTCCCATACGTGCTCCGTCTCCTCGTTCAATAGCCAGCGAAGAGTCATACTACTAATCGTACCCACCGCTATCTGATTAAAAGTTCTCCTGGGCTTCCCTCTCAGTTTTGAGATTCTTCCAGAACCCCTGCCAACCCCCGCAATCGCATTCTTTCCACATATGGGTTTTCAATCTGTTCCTCCGCCTTCTCCACGTGGTTCCACAAGCGCACGACAACCTCCCCCTTATCCATAGGCAAAATTCCACCAAGAGGTGCCTTCCCTGCTAGCCTATCAGCCTGTTTATTTCCCCATACACCCGCATGGCCAGGGCAAAATATCCATACAATTCTCACGATCTGTGACCTCTGAAGCGACGAGAGCCATTCCACATGAAACATTCCTTTCTCCACCTTGCTAAGCATAATCTTTGAATCCGTAATGAATACAACGTGTGTTGCAGTAGTCTCCTCTAGCCACAGAAATGCCGCTGTTACTGCTTCCACCTCCATTCTCATGCTGGAGGTCGTAGTCTCATATGCCAGACTCTCCTTTTTCAAGACTCGCCCATTAGCCTTTGCAATAAAGCCCCAGCCACTACGTCTGTTTCTCACCACTGACCCATCAGTGTAGATGACTATGTCACCTTGATGTGTGTTGCTCTGGATCAGCTGTTGCACTTCAAACTCAGTGCGGCCCGCTGCACTCACGACCCAGTGTTATTATTATATTGTGCCAGTCCGACATGTCTTCCTGAACTTCAACCCACTCTCTTTCACGATTGATGATCTCTAGATCACACACCAGACTTATAGAAAGTTCTGTCTGTGCCATCCAGGACCTGCCTCGTCTTAGTCTATGACCCTTAACCATATCCATTGCTGCATGCAGCGGGTGATCCCTGTCTGCGGCAACTCTCAGGTACCATTTGGCCTGAAGGACCCTATGCCTATCCGTCATTGTTGGTAGCGCAAGGATATGCCTCATGCATATAATTGGTGTGTCCTTTGTGCACCCCAGGATTAACCGCATGGCAGCATTCTGTATGCACTCCAACCTTTCAAGCTGGCTATTTGATACTGTCAGCAGCCCGAAACCATACTCATTGACAGAAATTATTAACTGCTGAAAGAGCCTGTACAACATCCTCTGATCTACCCCGGTTGCTGCCATAGTCCTCAATGCATTAAGTCCCCTACCAGCCTTCACCACCAAAGCCTCCACATGATCCTTAAAAGACAAACACCTGTCAAAGGTGATACCCAAGTACTTAAACTTACTCTCTCGACTAAGAGGACACCCATTCAACATAATACCTGGGACGTCTGCCTTGACGATCCGGTTATCCAAGGAGTACCACACAACCGATGCCTTGTCTGGGTGTATAATGGCTCCTGCGTCCCTGCACCACTCCGCCACCCTGTCTACCGCGACCTGTAAGTCTTTCGCCAGACTGGCTCTGTCTCTGCCCTGACTGTACACCAGTACATCATCTGCAAATGTCAAGATTCTACCCACACCTGGTGTCTCAATAGCTACGATTTTGCCGGTGTAGACATTAAAGAGCACCGGGGACAAGGCAGATCCCTGCGGCAACCCAGGTGTAATAGTACAGGGGTCAGAAGTCCAGGAACCCATGCGCAGTGCAACCTTACGATCATAAAGGACTGCCGCAACCCATCTAACAAGGCAAGGGCGGACTTCCATGTCCAACAGTGTGTGTATTAACCGATCATACCTAACCCTGTTATACGCATCCTCCAGGTCAAGAGCTACCACCACTGTCTCCTGTTTATCCTGGAAGCCCTCGTAGACATCAAATGCAAAAGTTGCAGCATTGGCCCAGGTGTCCTTTCCCGGCCGGTAGCTCCCGAGTCCTTGGGGAAGCAGATTCAGACTTTCCAAATGTTGCTGGAGCCTGCATGCTACTATTTTTTCGAGGACTTCGCCATACGTGTTTTGCAGGGTTATGATTCAGTATCCATTAAGTCTGGAGTGATCCTTACCTGGCTTTGGGAGGGGGACCAGGTAGCTATGCAGCCAATCGTGGGGCATTTCCGCCGTATTGATGCTTAAGTTGAAACAAAGACCCATCGCTTCCAAGTCTCCATCATTTATGCTCCTCATATGGGAGTACCTCACCCCATCCGGACCTGGCGCTGTGTCTTTAGCCCGCTTCAGTGCCCGTCTAATGTCCTCCACTTTAATCTCACAGTCCTCCCTCCAAGTGACCCGTGACAAGGCTTCTCTGACGTTATCTCTAATAGCCCTATCTTGCTGATCAGTCTGTTTTAAAAATCGCGCAAGAAAAGCCTCCCCTTTGTCCTTGTCAGTTGTCATGGGTCGGTTGTTATCATCATAAACGGTACCATGTGTACCAGGCATCACCTGTCTATTCATCTGCCGGTGCAGCCTCCATAATGTTTCCAATGTCACATCTCCACCGATTTCATTGATAAACTGTTCCCACTTAATCCTATTTGCCTCAGCTGCCTGGAGTTTAAAATCCTGCACCTTTACTTTTTTTTATACCTTTCAGCCTCTTCCAATTCTGTGTCAACTGAATTGGTTGCTCTCCGCACCCTCTGCCAATTCCTTATGGCCGCCATCTTTTCCCTCCATGAATTCTCGACCTCTGGTGTCCACCATGGTGGTTGGGTAAAGATTCTTCTTGTTGGTTTAGATCTTCCCTGTGATCTAAGGCGCCCCAAGAGCGAAGAGTGGTCGCGATCATAACTGAATGCCCTGCAAGCTCTTATAGTCCTGTGCTGGACTCAGGTATCAGCACAGACCAGGGGAGATGGTCACTTTCATGGTCTCCAAGGACGCTCCATTTTATATCTGATGCCGCCTCTTGGGATACAAGCGCCAGGTCGATGGCCGTGTCAGGGTCTCCCGATCTCATTGCAAGCCTAGTAGGTGTCCAGTCATTTAGACAGACAACATCCGTCTCAAGCAAGGCCTCAGCAAGAGCAGTACCCTGTCTGTTCTCTCCCGACCTGTCCCATTCCTTGGCGCGGGCGTTGAAATCACCACATATCAGATACTTGGTACCTGGGGTGTCCACTGAACCTTTCAGCCAGTCCCAACTCTCTCTCTGCTTATGGAAGATTCCCCACTTACATATACATTTATCAGGTTCCAACTGTATCGGCCGATTTTTATCCGCATTCCCTGCACCTCTTTATTCTCCTTGCCCCACCCACTCATATTCAGTGTCGAATGCTGTAAACCATCCTTGACCACCAGAGCCTGCCCATGCCTTCCCTGCCAGGTTGGGTTATGTAACACGCATAGCCAAGGCACTTAAAAGAGTTTGTATTCAGTTCTTGTAACATCGGCACATCAAAATCGTAGACCAGTTTCTCCAGTAATGGTCCTCGTTGCTTTGCTTGCAATACCCAACCCGTACATTTTTGAGTCCCAAACGATCCATTTTCCTTCTACCCCTTCTGGCTCCAGCCCTCTTCTTTCTTTTCCTCCTTCCCTCTCCCCTACCTCTTCTTCTCCGCTTCATTCTCTCCCTGCTGGCTGTTGTCAAAGGTATCGAGCACATTTAATTATTACTGTCTAAAATATTTATTACCCTTTTTTGTTTGGTCTGGACGCGCGTAAATTATGGTAACTGCCATTAAACTTTGAACTGACTTAGATCAATTCCCCCCCCCCCCCCCCACCCTCCCCCTCCCCATTAATGAGTAAAAGCGCGCATAAATTATAATAACATTATTTGAACTGTAAACTCACCGTGTTGGGAATTATTGCCGTGATGCCGACTTTGTGATTCTTTTTCATGTGATTTTGTTGTTGTTGTAAATAATTGCTCACCTTCATATGTGTTTTCCACTTTGAACAAATCTTTCAACATGCCAATAGTAAAGCAATATGAACAAAAATTTCGGAAAGAGTGGCTGCAGGATGACATATTTAAATACTGGGTGATGCCAATTCATGGAGATGCGACTATATGACATACGCCCATGACAGAGGGTTAGAGACAGGAATGTGCCCTTGAGTGACAGGACAGGTTCATCTTGGACGGGATGAGGCAGTACGCCTGCCTCAACAGGCGAGTGCAGGACAGACTCGACTAGCACGACCTCCACGAGGATCAAGTACCTCGTGACCACCTAACTGAGTAGGAAGCGGCAGACGGAACTCGGACGTGGTTGAGAGAGGATGCGTGGCTGTGTTTGGGAGAGATAAATAGATCATTTACTTAGACTTAAGCTTCGCAAGTGCGAACTAATGGGGCCGCTGCTAGTTGTGTGTTAGTGTGTTAATGGAGCCGCTGCTAGCTGTGTGTTAGTTGTGTATGCTGAAGCACAATTATGTGATGCACCGAGCAAGTATGGTGGGAGCGTAGTGTGAGAGCTGTGCGAGTTTTGTGAAATGATCTTTGTAGATAATGTTATGAGGATGTATGACCATTAAAGATGTTTAATGATATATTCATGCTTTTCATGCCTCGTCTGTACTCGCATCAATTGCCTGTCTGAACCTTTGTTTATAAACCCCTAGAGACGCTGACAGTGCCATTTAGGGATATTACACTGATGACATCTGTTTTCAGAACTACACAGAGTAATGAATAATCAAAAGTTGAAGGATCTGTCGCAATGTTTTTAAGTTGTCATTGCGCAATTGCGAACTGCGACCATTTGATTGATTTGTTTAAAAACACTTTCTGACAGTAAGGTTCTAAAGGACGTAAAAATGCATCGCAGCAAGTGTACAAATATTATTAGAAGTATTTTGTTTTCTCATTTTGAAAAAGGTTTGATCAGTGATATTTCTGCAAATAAATATAATTTATTATTAGACGAATGGAATGCCATTTATGTTCTGAAAGTGCTTGGTGTATGTGTTATATATTATAGCAACAGCAAAGACAAAGTAGTTTCTATATTTCTTGGACTAGTTCACTTGGAAAAGTGTGATGCTGAAAGTATAGTTCAGGAACTGAAGAAACTTTTGGTTATTAAACATTAAAAATGGAAGAATTTGGCTGCAATTGGTACCGATAATGCCTCGGTAATGGTTGGTATCAACCACGGCGTTTACGAAAAATTTAAAGAAGATATCCCATCTTTAATACTCATAAAATGTGCGCGCCATTCCTTGCAGCTAGCATTATCACATGCTTCGTCAGAAAGTTTAACAATAAAGACTTAAAATAATGCACTGGAATGCGGAGGTTATCCAAAAAACAAAAAAAAAACAAAAACAAAAAAATGAATAGAACCAGAAAACATCTTGGCCAAAGAAAATGTAAGTGTATGTTGCTTGCAAGAAACTCACCTCAACGAAAATATAGCCTTCAAAATCAGAGGCTACCAATGTTACCGATCTGACCGAAAGGACAGGCGAAAAGGTGGGATACTGACCCTTGTCAAAAACAACATCCCTGCTTCCCAAACTGAAGTTTACATGGAAGGGGCTGAGTATCAGGCACTTAAACGTAAGACAGACAATACAGACCTTCACCTGATCAATTACTACTTGTGACGAAACGGATAAAGATCGACAGATCTCTTCATAATACCCCTTTGAAGGGAGTGCGAGGCGTTGGTCTCCCTTGAATTAATATCAATTAATAGGGGATTCCCCATCGAAAAATAGTGCGGGGCGGAGCTATTCTAGTTATTTATAGAAATCTAGAATGTTCCCTCAAGTGCGTACGTGGTAGAGATCTCTAAGTTCACGCGTGCTTCATGCAGCACGGGGTGGGGAAACTTATCGTGACTCTGGTTTTCTTCATGTATCATGAAAGTCACGCGGCCCGTGTAGGCGAGTGGAAGGCGCACTGACTTTGTCGTGAGCAGTCGCCCACCAAACCTCAGCGTAGACAGATCGCAGCCAAGAGGCTGAGGTAATTGTGATGTCAATATTCGCGGCCAGTGCGGACATCTACAGTCAAGGTTGTGATTCTTCAATCACAGGTTAGTTGAGTACTTATTCTATGATTTAATTGTTGTCGTAATGCCGTGCTGATTCCCGGAATGAATTAATTGCCGTCGTAAAATTGAGTTGTCGCGTAGCGTTATCCGTTACAGTTGGCGGTTTGCATTTTTAAGTAGGCTTTATCGATCAGCAATGTAATGTGTTACCTGACGGAACAAGCCGTGTTCCACCGCGAGTGATGGGTAAATAAAATAGGCCGAACGATGTGCTTTACAGTGTGTAGCAGTTACGGGTTTGGTTTATTCATTACGCAGGCAAGGCGACAGTTTGTCCGTCATGACATCAACATGCTAGACGCTGTAAATGATAAGGTATAGCTTATTATTAGAAATGTGTAATGTGCTTCGTGACATTAGAAAGGTAACGTACTTGTTCTATCAGTGAGGGTGATTTTTCGAGGAATCAAGGTGAAATCAGCAGTGGTGTATTTGCTGTGTGCAGATAGCAGTGTTATTCCGCGTAAGCCGAATGGCGTTGCATCGGTAGGATAACAATTGATAAGAAGTATTCAGGATACTCTTGTTACTGCTTGTTGTCATGTCCGTCCGCTAGGATGACCGTGCGTGTTCCATCTTACGTTTGTCTAGGCAGCGGGAAGTAGGCCGGTACCCCCAACCCGATCGGTAATAGGTCCGACCCAATGCAATCGTGCATATCCGATGGATGAACATACCCGATCGAGGGTGATGCGGCGCTCCGTAATTCGAGGCCGAGGTGTCTAGATAGATCGAGGTTTGAACCTAACCGTTTCTGTCTCTAATATTCTACTCTTCTGGAACCCTGACTCGGTTCATGGAGTACTTGGAGTACTGCCGTGAAGTATTAGTATAGGAGGGGCATAACCCCTCCCAAAGAGGTGGAGCCAGAGTTTGGTCGTGGAGTCTGGAGGTTTGCTACATTGGATGACGTGACTTAAGTCGTCACGGGACAAGGTACACGAGACCCACAGTAGCTGTGGGAAAGTGTAAGGGTGGATGGCCACCACAGCTGTGCTCGACCGGCACAGGGATGACTGACCTGAAAGATAGTCAGTGAATACAAGGGCAACTCAGGATCTGGGGCAGGGATCCCAGACCTGACACTATGGCTGTGATATGATTTTGTTAGTTAAGTGTAACAAGTCATGAGTTCTCCTTAGTTAAGGCTATAGTAATGAATTATCAGGAGTATAATTCATTATGGACATATAGTTATTAATGTGTGTAATTCATCAGTCCATGGGTGAAGGGATTGATGAATTGATGAGTCTGTCAGGAAGGAGATGTCCGGCTGGACACCTTCTCGATACAGTAATCCCTGCACTGAAAGGAAAGTAAGTGTATATGTTGATTGAGGATGGGAGATGAAACCGGATTGGACTGGCACCAGGCGAAGGATGCTTGACAGAGTCATACAGTCGACTCTGGTGCTAGGGGTTATATGTAGCCCAGAAGTGTTACTTGACTGAACAGGTGTGCTATTGCTGTTTCTACCATCATTATGCCTAAATATTATAGTGACTAAGTAGATCTATGATGTGATGATTTCATACTCATGTTGGTAGACATGAGGAATGTCTGAGAGGCAGGTGACAGGGTGGAGATGCTGGTAGTCTTTGTTGTAGTTGAGTACTCACACCAACCTCTCCGTGTTTCAGGATCTGTTATTACTATACAGAAGAAGATTCAAGAGCTGCACCATGAGCTCTATGGGCCCACTCATTCCAGTGCCTATCCAGAAGTTGATTGAGGCCATACTGGGAGTGGTTGTCTGATTCTGCGAGATCAATGTTGGAAGGAGCTGAGTGCTGAATAAGTCGGTAGGTCTAGGTTAGGACCTCCGTCAAGAGTCCGACGAGTGTCATCCGATCCTGAGAGGATCCAACACTGAAACGTCTGGTGATTCAAGCCAGTGAAGCACTGGTGACATTCAGTCTCTGTGTAAACCTTGGTAATTGCAAGGTAGTGACCTTTCAAGTTGTGCAGAGTGATCATTGTTACCGGTCGCCATGACCTGTGTTATATGCTTCTGGCCCGGCTGGGTTATGGGACACCATGTATCAGTTGATGCTTAAATAGTGTTTTTACATTGGTCAACTGTATGAAGCCAACATGTGGTCCAGTGAACTAGGACATTGATTACAACATGGGTGGAAACACCAGAGTGAAATGTGAAGGTAGGGAGCTACCTCATGCCAACGTGATGAACTGTTGACATGGTTGTGAAGGTAGGGAGTTACCTCATGCCAACGTTATGAACTGTTGACAATGTTAGTGAAGGTAGGGAGCTACCTCATGCCAACGTGATGAACTGTTGACAGTGTATGCTAGGTTGTGATTACTACCCATGGATCAGGGTAGGTACATGATACTGTGTGAAGATCTATTGTCCAAGGACATGGAACTAAGGTGAAGTGTTTAGTCACCTGATAGACTTTCCCAGTGACATTGTGTGTTCGTGTGGAGCAACCGCTTATTGTGTAAGTGACATATCAGTGTGTGGGTCACTGAGGAGATAGAAGAGTGACCGGGCTCTTGTGTATTTTGAGACGGTGCTACATGTATTTTTTCTGCAAGTGGGAGACCGCTAATGGTATAGGGTCGGCCCAGACTTCATCAGGAGTGTGACGAGGGAAATAGTACGACAGCAAGGAAGGATCCTTGTTCATCAGTGCAGTGTCAGTCAGGCAGTGGTACTGCGCTTGATCAGCCCTTGCTTGGTTCTCTGGGTGAAGAGGGAACTTTGGAGAGGCAGCAGACCTTGGAGTTCCAGTCCACTGGAGGAGCCTGGGTGAGTTGCTACCACGACTTGACAACCGCACGAGCTATCGTCCGCCTCCATGATGAATACTCATCTGCGTCTTTGATCTTGTACATAGTTCTTCTAGTCTGGCTTCCAGTCATCCTTCTCTGTGTTGTGGTTGACGTAGTTCAGAATTAAATTTTGTTCTCTTAGCTATGACTTTGTGCAGTGATATGACTGGTGTCTGGTCCGAGCCCCCTTGGAGTTTGGAACCCTAGGTGAGGGAGGGAAGGTTAAAGCTGTCCCGGCTTGTGTGGGGCCTGGTAGATGTAGAGTGCTATTGAGGTGGTTGGAGCAAAGGCAGGGGATAGTATCTATCGTGGCAAACCAGTCCAAGCCCCGGCGGTCTTGTCACAAGATAGAGTGGGGGCTCGTCCGGGATCTTCTCTTTGTTCTGACATCTCGTAGGAATAGGTTATAGTGTCATCTGTCCTATACCTATTATCTACTTGACGAGTAGGGCTACTGAAACCTTTCTCTTCGACGTGGACAGACATTTAGTTAAGTTAGTATAGATACATAGTTACAGTGTTGGTTGGAGTACAGTTAGCATTGTGATTGGGTATTGCATATCTATACTGATACTAAGTTACCCTAAGCATGGCTACTCGTACTTTAGATTTAGCTAAGGTGCGGGCATCTGCAACTGAGATGGGATTGGAAGGTGAGGAGTTTAAAGCCTATGTACTGGAAGTAGAGAGAGACTTCAGAGCAGAAGAGAGGGAGAGAAGAAAGTCAGAAATTGAGCTGGAAGCTCGAAAGGTAGCACTTGAAGAGCAAAAGTTGGTGGCAGACCAACAGGCACAAAAACTGGCAGCTGACATAGAGTCTAAGAAATTAGATGCTAGGAAGTTGGAAATGGAACATGAGTTCCGTATGAAGCAACTTGAGGTAGAGGCTAAATCGGTTGGTGAGTCTGAGGGAGCAGTAGGTGGAGTAGCTTTACCTAGCTCATCAGTAGCCAGCAGACCAGCTTACCATGCTATGAAATGGCCGTTTCCACCATTTGACCCGAACCAAGAGAAGATAGATCAATTCTTAGAGAAGTTCGAGGCAATGTGTAAAGCTATGGGTTTAGAGCCTGAGCGTTGGAATCTTAAGCTTTCACAAGGACTCCGTGGCACCGCGTACGAAGTGTATGCGCGTCTTCCCCCAGGGATGGAAAATGATTATCCAACCCTGAAATCGGCTCTTTTGAAAAGATTCGAAATGACAGCCCATGCTTACAGGCGGAGGTTCAGAACTTCCAAGAGAGAACCAGGTGAGATGTTCTCGGCCTATAGTGTGAGGTTGAACTCATACCTGTTGAAGTGGATGGCCTTGGCCAATTTCAAAGAGGATTATGAGAGTCTGAGAGAGTTGATGGTGGTGGATCAAATGAAAATGCAGATGTCCAAGCCTTTAAGGAATTTCTTAGGGGAAAATGGGGCGGAAAGGCTAGACATAGTAAATAAGTTAGCTGAAAGGTATGTGGAAGTCTATGGTGAGACTGGGGATTCCAGTCAGACTGATTCACAGAAAAGGCAGAAGGGGCTTGATCAGAAGCCCAAGACCAAAGGTCCCAAAGAATCATCCAATGTAGCAGATCCTGTGGTAAAAGACTCTGGTAAGAAACCCGATAAGCAAAGCCCTCCCGCCTCCCCAAAACGGAAGTGGAGTAAGAGGTGGTGTAAGCACTGTAAGTCTCCTTCCCATAATACTGTAGATTGTCTGAGGAAGCCAAAGGACTTGCACTTTGCGTGTCTCGCCTCTACTAGAGGTAGACCTAGCGAGGCCACACCTAAGGGTCGGGAGAAACCAAAGTCTGAGGAATCACCTGTGATCGAAACGATAGAGGTGAATGGGAAGCAGGTGGAATGTCTATACGATACAGGATTGCAGTTTGAGGCTGTAATCTCATCCCACCTTGTGAGCCCAGGGCAGCTCACCGGCGAGACAAGAGAATTTCAGCTGGCCATGAGGAGCTCCGTAGCTATGGACTTGCCGATTGCTCGGATTGACATTCGGTGCAGGTACGTTACGGGTAGCATCCAGGCGGCTGTGCTGCCTGATCCTATTTACCCTTTGATCCTTGGTCGTCCGCATGTATTCCTGGGGGACCCCAGGGAACATTGTCTAGTGAGCGCTAGGCAGGCCAGGGCTAAGGATGGAAAAAGGCAGTGTGGTAAGGAAATAGACCATTCTCTTGCGAGGTTAGTGAGCAGTGCTCAAAGTGGGGACCAGACTTTGCGTCCTTACTTACTGGAGGTGTCCCAAAGTTCTGTCCCGCCAACTCCGGGTCAGTTCTATGTAGAAAACCGGTTGCTTTATCGTAGAGCCGGGCAAGGGGATAGCCAGTACGGTCAGATGGTAGTCCCTACTGACTACAGATCCCGCTTGATACATAGAGTGCATACCTTATCCTTAACCGGACATAAGGATGTGGGGACAACAGTCCAGTGTCTTTCCAGCCACTACCACTGGCCTGGAATGACAGGCGACGTGCGGAGATATATCCGGTCGTGCCCAACGTGTTGTCTGGCAGCACCAAAGCACAAGACCAAAAACGGTTTATCTCTGCAGATTGGAGATAGGGTTCTCGCGCTTCTCCCAATCGAGGGGGCGGAATTCGAACTCGGATGGCAGGGCCCTTTTCCTGTGGAGCGGATAATGTCCCGATCCACGTATGAGGTGAAGGTCCGCGGGGAATTGCGTAAGTTCCATTGTACTCTCCTTCAGAATTTGGAGAGGTCCGAGGTAGTTTCTCCACAAGATAGTGCGACTACCATCGCGCTAGATTCGGTTCTGGGTCCAGACGAGGGCGAGGAAGACTCAGTCCTACGCAGTACATCCTGTGGGGAGGGTCTGCGGTCTCCTGAGCGTTCAACCGTAGATAGGGCGAACGGGCTCCGTCGGAAAGAGGCCCATGGTGTTAAGCACACTGGGAATCGAGGTCGGACAGGCGATGTCACAACTGGCACGACGGGATCGTCGGGTGACTCGATACGCCGACAGGCTCACTGTCCTTACTCGCGGGAGAGAAGGCAGGAGCAAGGGTACTCCAGACGAACCTGGAGTAAGCGACCATTCATTTCGGTCGACATCCGCGAACAGTCCACGAAGGTGATGCCTAGTCGGGATAGGAAATATCCTATTGTCGGAAGGGACGAACGAACCTTCAGTAAAGTAACCGATGGCCTGCAACAGGTGGATGCGGAACAGTCCAGTGTAGACAGATCCTGTAAGCCAATCACCAGGCCGTTACGTTTCGGGCCTAATCGCTGGAGATAACGTATGTTTGAGGCGGTGGTTGGTGATCCAGCATCCATACCATTCTGGTGGATCTCCGCAGGGAAAGTGAATGTTATGGAACGTCTTTTCCTGGGACATCCAATCTCGATAGAGTAGAGGTTCAGAGTTCAGACCGATCTTTGTCTAGTGAGTTCGACCGGGTCGACCATCTTAAGTGGGGGCCTATGTGACGAAACGGATAAAGATCGACAGATCTCTTCATAATACCCCTTTGAAGGGAGTGCGAGGCGTTGGTCTCCCTTGAATTAATATCAATTAATAGGGGATTCCCCATCGAAAAATAGTGCGGGGCGGAGCTATTCTAGTTATTTATAGAAATCTAGAATGTTCCCTCAAGTGCGTACGTGGTAGAGATCTCTAAGTTCACGCGTGCTTCATGCAGCACGGGGTGGGGAAACTTATCGTGACTCTGGTTTTCTTCATGTATCATGAAAGTCACGCGGCCCGTGTAGGCGAGTGGAAGGCGCACTGACTTTGTCGTGAGCAGTCGCCCACCAAACCTCAGCGTAGACAGATCGCAGCCAAGAGGCTGAGGTAATTGTGATGTCAATATTCGCGGCCAGTGCGGACATCTACAGTCAAGGTTGTGATTCTTCAATCACAGGTTAGTTGAGTACTTATTCTATGATTTAATTGTTGTCGTAATGCCGTGCTGATTCCCGGAATGAATTAATTGCCGTCGTAAAATTGAGTTGTCGCGTAGCGTTATCCGTTACAGTTGGCGGTTTGCATTTTTAAGTAGGCTTTATCGATCAGCAATGTAATGTGTTACCTGACGGAACAAGCCGTGTTCCACCGCGAGTGATGGGTAAATAAAATAGGCCGAACGATGTGCTTTACAGTGTGTAGCAGTTACGGGTTTGGTTTATTCATTACGCAGGCAAGGCGACAGTTTGTCCGTCATGACATCAACATGCTAGACGCTGTAAATGATAAGGTATAGCTTATTATTAGAAATGTGTAATGTGCTTCGTGACATTAGAAAGGTAACGTACTTGTTCTATCAGTGAGGGTGATTTTTCGAGGAATCAAGGTGAAATCAGCAGTGGTGTATTTGCTGTGTGCAGATAGCAGTGTTATTCCGCGTAAGCCGAATGGCGTTGCATCGGTAGGATAACAATTGATAAGAAGTATTCAGGATACTCTTGTTACTGCTTGTTGTCATGTCCGTCCGCTAGGATGACCGTGCGTGTTCCATCTTACGTTTGTCTAGGCAGCGGGAAGTAGGCCGGTACCCCCAACCCGATCGGTAATAGGTCCGACCCAATGCAATCGTGCATATCCGATGGATGAACATACCCGATCGAGGGTGATGCGGCGCTCCGTAATTCGAGGCCGAGGTGTCTAGATAGATCGAGGTTTGAACCTAACCGTTTCTGTCTCTAATATTCTACTCTTCTGGAACCCTGACTCGGTTCATGGAGTACTTGGAGTACTGCCGTGAAGTATTAGTATAGGAGGGGCATAACCCCTCCCAAAGAGGTGGAGCCAGAGTTTGGTCGTGGAGTCTGGAGGTTTGCTACATTGGATGACGTGACTTAAGTCGTCACGGGACAAGGTACACGAGACCCACAGTAGCTGTGGGAAAGTGTAAGGGTGGATGGCCACCACAGCTGTGCTCGACCGGCACAGGGATGACTGACCTGAAAGATAGTCAGTGAATACAAGGGCAACTCAGGATCTGGGGCAGGGATCCCAGACCTGACACTATGGCTGTGATATGATTTTGTTAGTTAAGTGTAACAAGTCATGAGTTCTCCTTAGTTAAGGCTATAGTAATGAATTATCAGGAGTATAATTCATTATGGACATATAGTTATTAATGTGTGTAATTCATCAGTCCATGGGTGAAGGGATTGATGAATTGATGAGTCTGTCAGGAAGGAGATGTCCGGCTGGACACCTTCTCGATACAGTAATCCCTGCACTGAAAGGAAAGTAAGTGTATATGTTGATTGAGGATGGGAGATGAAACCGGATTGGACTGGCACCAGGCGAAGGATGCTTGACAGAGTCATACAGTCGACTCTGGTGCTAGGGGTTATATGTAGCCCAGAAGTGTTACTTGACTGAACAGGTGTGCTATTGCTGTTTCTACCATCATTATGCCTAAATATTATAGTGACTAAGTAGATCTATGATGTGATGATTTCATACTCATGTTGGTAGACATGAGGAATGTCTGAGAGGCAGGTGACAGGGTGGAGATGCTGGTAGTCTTTGTTGTAGTTGAGTACTCACACCAACCTCTCCGTGTTTCAGGATCTGTTATTACTATACAGAAGAAGATTCAAGAGCTGCACCATGAGCTCTATGGGCCCACTCATTCCAGTGCCTATCCAGAAGTTGATTGAGGCCATACTGGGAGTGGTTGTCTGATTCTGCGAGATCAATGTTGGAAGGAGCTGAGTGCTGAATAAGTCGGTAGGTCTAGGTTAGGACCTCCGTCAAGAGTCCGACGAGTGTCATCCGATCCTGAGAGGATCCAACACTGAAACGTCTGGTGATTCAAGCCAGTGAAGCACTGGTGACATTCAGTCTCTGTGTAAACCTTGGTAATTGCAAGGTAGTGACCTTTCAAGTTGTGCAGAGTGATCATTGTTACCGGTCGCCATGACCTGTGTTATATGCTTCTGGCCCGGCTGGGTTATGGGACACCATGTATCAGTTGATGCTTAAATAGTGTTTTTACATTGGTCAACTGTATGAAGCCAACATGTGGTCCAGTGAACTAGGACATTGATTACAACATGGGTGGAAACACCAGAGTGAAATGTGAAGGTAGGGAGCTACCTCATGCCAACGTGATGAACTGTTGACATGGTTGTGAAGGTAGGGAGTTACCTCATGCCAACGTTATGAACTGTTGACAATGTTAGTGAAGGTAGGGAGCTACCTCATGCCAACGTGATGAACTGTTGACAGTGTATGCTAGGTTGTGATTACTACCCATGGATCAGGGTAGGTACATGATACTGTGTGAAGATCTATTGTCCAAGGACATGGAACTAAGGTGAAGTGTTTAGTCACCTGATAGACTTTCCCAGTGACATTGTGTGTTCGTGTGGAGCAACCGCTTATTGTGTAAGTGACATATCAGTGTGTGGGTCACTGAGGAGATAGAAGAGTGACCGGGCTCTTGTGTATTTTGAGACGGTGCTACATGTATTTTTTCTGCAAGTGGGAGACCGCTAATGGTATAGGGTCGGCCCAGACTTCATCAGGAGTGTGACGAGGGAAATAGTACGACAGCAAGGAAGGATCCTTGTTCATCAGTGCAGTGTCAGTCAGGCAGTGGTACTGCGCTTGATCAGCCCTTGCTTGGTTCTCTGGGTGAAGAGGGAACTTTGGAGAGGCAGCAGACCTTGGAGTTCCAGTCCACTGGAGGAGCCTGGGTGAGTTGCTACCACGACTTGACAACCGCACGAGCTATCGTCCGCCTCCATGATGAATACTCATCTGCGTCTTTGATCTTGTACATAGTTCTTCTAGTCTGGCTTCCAGCCATCCTTCTCTGTGTTGTGGTTGACGTAGTTCAGAATTAAATTTTGTTCTCTTAGCTATGACTTTGTGCAGTGATATGACTGGTGTCTGGTCCGAGCCCCCTTGGAGTTTGGAACCCTAGGTGAGGGAGGGAAGGTTAAAGCTGTCCCGGCTTGTGTGGGGCCTGGTAGATGTAGAGTGCTATTGAGGTGGTTGGAGCAAAGGCAGGGGATAGTATCTATCGTGGCAAACCAGTCCAGGCCCCGGCGGTCTTGTCACACTACTGTCCAAATGACCGCCCACAGGCACTGGACACACTATCATTAAAAAGAAAAAATGATTGTGTGTGGCGATTTCAACAGCCACTCGCAGAGCTGGGGCTATGATCACATGAACCAGAGAGGAGAGAGACTGGAAGACTGGCAGAATGAGAATAGATTCATCCTGATTAACAAGCCGTCTGACCCACATACCTTCTACTCAAGATCATGGCACACTACAACCACACCTGACCTGGCTTTTCATTCACCAGACCTGGGGTGGAACATTAAACAAATTGTTGGGAAACAACTAGGCGGCAGTGACCATCGGCCAGTCTTTCTAACTGTAGAAAATGAGCTTGTAAGTGAAAGCAGTGCACGCTCTCAAGGTGAAACTACAAGAGAGCAGACCGGGCAATGCACAAGCATCGCACTAGCATACTGGTTAGAAACCTGAACACTGAGAAGGACATAAATAAAGTATTTGAAGAGTTTGGGAAATGCATACTACAGGCAGCACGAGAAACAATACCAAGAGGAGCCCGTAAACAATATAAACCCTACTGGAGTAGTGAACTGGAACAGTTGCATAATGATGTGGAAGTGTGTAGAAGGCAAGCAGAGGCCAAACCCAGCCAAGAGCACCACAATATATATCAGCACGCAAAAGCCAAATTTCAAAGGGCCAAGCTGCAGGCTAGACGGAAAAGCTGGCAAGAGAAAACAGAGTCACTGAACTTTGAAAGAGACACGAGGAAGTTGTGGAAGCTAATAAAACAGCTTAACGATGAGGGCACAGGGAGAAACTCAAAAATGGCACTATATAAAGACGGAAACATCTTAACAGGAAAGCAAGCAGCTGACCATTTTGCGGACTCATTAGCACAAGATAACAATATCGAAATTAGTTCAGAGAAACAAGAGATTCGAGAGAAATGGCAACATACAGGATAGAAGGAAAGAGTACATGAGGTTATGGAGGAACCTATCACAATCAGTAAACTGGAGCTAGCCATATCAAAACTTAAAATGAGAAAGTCACCAAGAGCTGATGGTATCTCCAATGAAATGATCAGGAACCTAGGAACAGAGGCCAAAGCAAAGCTGCTACAGATCTTTAACAACACATAGACTTTAGGCAGTGTTCCACAAGTCTGGAGAGAAGCAATCATGATACCCCTCCTAAAATCTGGGAAAGATAGTTCCATTGCCTCCAGCTACAGACCCATTAGCCTCACCAGCTGTCTCTGCAAAACAATGGAACGCGTCATCAATCACAGACTACAGTGGTTCATTGAAAGTGAAAACATCCTTGTGCCACAACAGGCTGGCTTTAAGCAGTGCTACTCTACGGAAAATCAGACAGCCTACTTCTCCCAAGAAGTTGAGGATGCATTCCAAGAGAATAAGCTGGTACTTGCGGCTTGGATAGATCTGAAGAAAGTTTTTGACAAAGTCTGGAAAGAAGGTCTGCTGAAGAAACCGAGAAACTGTAAAGTCAATGAAAGAATGTACAAATGGGTGAAAGCATACTTGCACAACAGAAGAGCCCGAGTACAAATAGATGTGAGGATACGGCAAAATACGATGGTTGATGTAGTGACATCAAAAGACAACGAAGGATTGGACACTGAGTATAAATGAGTGGAAAACGGGTTTTGAAGCAGTGTGTGTTCCAAAACTGGGCCGAGATATTTATATATCCTGAAATAGTAAAGAAATCATCCCTTGCAATGGGATAGAGTGCTTATGTGCTGATAGATTTCAATTCTGGGATTTACATAAATTCTATATATAAGGTCACCTATCCTTAGAGTAATAGTTAGCATAGGGAAATATCTGTTTGTGCTTAGGGTTACCATTGCTTTCTATGAGTGAATAGTTTAGACTTTAGTGAATTCTGCTGTTTATGTCAGAGTATTCTTTCGGAAGCTTTTCATTACGGCTGGAGAAAGACACTCACATAAACAGTAATATGAAGCAGACTTAAATCACCTGATTTAATATTTTTTACCCAGGGTCCACTACACCTCCTGACATATCAAAGAAGATAGAACAGTACGTCTCTTGTACAGAGAAAGCAGTGTTGATAATAAAGGAAAGAACTTTCACTTTAATCAGGCACTTCACGGGGGCAGAGAAAGTTTAGAAAATACTGGAAATAACGGTCATTATAAAAAGGCAGGATGACCCAGAATTGAAAATAATGACACTGTAAATTAATATAAAGACACAAATGAATCATTCATGAAGAGTTGCCATGCGTACAAAAGGTGTTCATAAAAGAACGGAATACCGTGTGTAGAACGTTTGCAGGACCAATAGACAGTGCTAGACATTAGCTATGTGTTTTTCCATGGTGGATTTATTAATTAACGAATATTCAAAGAAAACCCGGTCTAAGCATAAGACTTACCGTGATCACATTACTTTACGGTGATACAGTGGTGAACAGTTTTTTCCAATAACGGATTTACCTCCAGACTCAAGCTGAAAGGAGCATCCAGGATGAGAACGTTCTAATTATATGTGTGGCGTCTTGTTGCATGGCCGTAGGAAGCAGGAGAAAGTATACGGCACATATGAAGTAAAAAGTCCTATCTTGCACTCACATTAGCAAACACTACCAACTACATATACACATTCTATACATACAACTGACATAGTTTTCAACAATCAACATGTTATTAATTGTTGGAGGAAACTGTTATCAGGATATGTTATGAAGGATTGCGATATATATATATATACTACGATACATCTACTACGATATATCTACTACGATATATATATATCTACTACGATACAAAGATGTGTGTAAGCGGGACATGATTGATACAGGCATTGATAATGCACATTGGGAGCAAGTCGCCGCTGAACGTGTTGCATGGAGGGCAAATATCAGAAATGGAATAAAGTCAAAGGAGAAAATTATTGCAGAAAAGTCACACACCAAGCGTTTGAGACGTAAGATGGTGCATGATGGTGGAAATGACCACGTGTTCACATGCACCCACTGTGAACGGACATTTACAGCGCAAATTGGCCTTATCAGTCACACTCGCTACCGCCATAGTTAAAAGTTATTATGCCTTTTTAAAGCACAAACTATCGTCTGTCAAGACGGCAAGGTGCCAATGATGTATATATATATATATATATATATATATATATATATATATATATATATATATATATATATATATATATATATATAGATATAGTGTATGGAAGACAGAAGGGAGGAGTGTAGACAAAAGTCATTCAATAGTTCCAATATTAGAAGGATATTAAAGGTGTGCTTGTCGAGTCCATTTTCCTCCAGGGACAAGTGACAGTGGGCAAGGACTCGAGTTCATGACCAGTGTGCCTTGGAAAATACAACATCGGTCGCATGAATGAAAATGGGCAAAGGCTGCATGTATTACGAACTCCTTTTTTAAAAACAAAAGAGCTGCATAAGGTCACATGGAAACATCCAAGATCCGGCCATTGGCACCAGCTGGACTTCATCATCACACAAAGACCACATTTGAACAATACATCATTAACTCGAAGTTACAACAGTGCTGATTGTGATACAGATCATTCTTTGGTTGTTGCAAGGGTTAGACTGAGACCAAAGAGAATCTATACAACTAAACACAAATCTAGCTCCATGATTAATATTATTGACACTCGCGAACCTGAAAAGTGCTTTGAGTTTCAACAGCAACTTGAAGACGCTTTCGCTGATACATCAGAAAATTGTAGAGAAAGTGAAAAGTTGAGTAAAATTAAGGAAACAATTTATAAAACAGCGGTAGGGGTTTACGGCACTGTGGATCATAAGAGGCAGGACTGGTTTGCGGCAAACAGTAAGATATTGCAGCCCTTGATTGATAAAAAGAAGATAGCTCTCTTAAGAAACAAGGAAAGAAGAACGCGTAACACTCCCAGAGAGCTGAAGCAAGCTAGGAAGGATGTCCAAAAGGCTGCCAGACAGTGCGCGAATGACTATTGGATCAAGTTATGTGAGTCCATTCAAAACGCAAGTGATAAGGGAAACATCAGAAGCATGTATGAAGGGATAAAGAAAGCTTGTGGTACAACGATCAAAAGAAGTGCACCATTGAAAACCTTGACTGGAGAAATCATCACTGATAAAATACAGCAGATGGATAGATGGGTAGAGCACTATTTGGAGCTTTACTTAAGTGAGACAAAACTAGCGGATGATGCCCTCAACGCCATAGAGGCCCTGCCTACTCTAGACCACCTGGACACACTCCCCACCATAACAGAAGTTAAGTGTGCTATAAATGAACTTGTATCTGGCAAGGCTCCAGGTAAGGATGGGATTCCAATAGAGGTAATCAGGAGTGGGCAAGACACACTCGCTCTACAGATCCACCAGCTAATAGAGCTTTGCTGGCGAGAATGACAAGTCCCACAGGATTTCAAAGATTCAAGCAACATAACGCTGTACAAGAACAAGGGAGATCAAAGCGACTGCAACAACTATTTGCCAGAATTGTTCTGCGCAGACTTCAAGTCCTGTGAGATCAAGTCTACCCGAATCACAGTGCGGCTTCCGACATAACCGGTCTATCAATGATATGATATTCTCATTGCGACAAATGCGAGGAAAGTGCCGGGGACAAAAGCAACCACTGTTTACTGCCTTCATCGACCTCACAAAGGCATTTGATTTGGTCAGTCGTAAGGGTCTGTTCAAGGCACTAAAGAAGATTGGCTGCCCACCAACTCTTCTCTCCATTGTGGAATCGTCCACACAAGCATGAAGGGTATAATCAAGTTTGATGGTGCAACTTCAGAAGAGTTTGATATCAAGAGTTGAGTCGAGCAGAGTTGAGTACTAGCCACCACCCTCTTTGGAATATACTTTTCACTTCTACTGAAATATGACTTTCGTGATCAGGATGCCAGTATATACATTCACTCACGCTCATAGTAGACCATTTTACATATCTAGGATCAGTGGTAAATAGCAAACTAGCCCTAGATCAGGAAATCAACATCAGGATTGGTAAAGTAGCAACAACAATGAACATGTTAGGAAAAAGAGTCTGGGAGAGCAGGAAGCTTACTGCCAAAACAAGTCCTTGTCTACCAAGCGTGTGTCCTTAGTGCTCTTCTTTATGGCAGTGAAACATGGTCAACTTACTCACACCAAGAGAAACGTTTAAACAGCTTTCATATGCGGTGTCTGCGAAGAATTCTTGGTATTAAGTGGCAGGACAAAATCAAAAATACTGAAGTATTGGAGAGAACAGGTTGTGTGACGGTTTGTTCCATGCTCAGTCTTCGTAGACTTAGATGGATATGATACGTTAGAAGGATAGATGATGGTTGTCAAGGTCCCACGTAGAATAAATAAGGGATATAACAAGAAACCCAGAAACAAGGGAGATAATAGTAAACACTCGAACATGTTCTCGAATAGTCGAGAACGAAGAGTCACACAACCAACATCCAGGTACAATCCGCGGGAAGCGTGGAAAGGTGAAATCCACGAGATGCCCGCAGTAGCAAGCACTCCGTGCCCACCCGACGAGAGTCGATAGGGCAGACGGCCACTGGACACTGACTGGACTGGAGCGGGTGTAACTCTTAGAGGGAGACACATAGGATAGACTTAGAATCTTTAAGCTGTGTATTAGTTTAGCGATGAATAGATGATGTCTGTGTGTAGAGATGATTTTAATGCTTTCATATGACATAGCCGGTCTCTCTGGCTGTGGGGTTACAACACTTTCTCTCTGTAATCCCGTTTATCACGCAGAGTCTCGCAGCGGAGCGAGAACTGAGGTGGTTCGACCCCCGCTCGTGACTTGCGGATACTGAGCCGGCCGCTCAGAAAGCAATGGCAAACTACTGAGCGTAATCTTGCCAAGAGATCAACAGACAGCTGAAAGATGCTGCTGTTGACAGCTAAGTCCTGTAAAAGGATACGCAAAACATTTTAACATATGACATATATGTAATATGCTATTGTGCGAGACGTTTATTTCATTTGATAATAGATATCGGAATAAACCATGACGACAATAAGTGAACCTTGAGTTCTGTCGTATCTGTACTCGCAATCATCTGCCTGTCTGAACCCGAGTCTTTCTATCCCTATCTATAAGACGCTGACAGGAAAATACTTGGGGGATCGTATCCGTTTTGGCAAGCCCAAGACAGTCAAATAGAAATTAAATTACATTCAAAAATATTACATTGACGGTTCTTGGCGCAGCCAAGTAAAAACTATAGATTACACACGACATCGACAAGTCTAAGCTACACAGCGTATACTGATCTACTAAACTGCATCTTTCTTTATCTATCTCTCCCTCACATAACATGATAACAATGCTAACTATCAGAATCAACATGACATTGACGTGACATGACAAATTACTAATGTTTTTATCTCTGATAACAGGTTGTCCTATGATGTATTTGAGTTGATGTATATTTTCACCAAGATCCATCCAGAAACATCCAGCAAGCGAAATAGCGGTGGTACTGAAAAAGCATCATTAAATCAGCTACTTCCAAATATTTTCTAGAAATTGTATCTCTAAACGATACTCATTTCATTTTTCGCATGTAAATTTTGTTTCCTATTTATATATGTGTATATTATTGCTATAAATATCACATTAAGGGACACAATCAAAAATTGTATTGTACACATTTTTCTAAGGGAATTAAATTTCTAAAGATAATTATTTTTCAAAAACGACAAAATGTCAACACTAGAAAAGTGCATTGAGCTAGGGCTAAAGCTAGGTTATACAGCAGATAAACTGACAGAATGGAGTCAGAAAGCACATGCAGAAAATCTAGCGAGAGAAGAAAAAGAGCATGAAAGGCAAGAAAGAGCAGCAGAACGAGAACATAAGAAACTAGAAATGGAAACAGCCGCAGCCAGCAAAAAGGCAGAGTTTGAAGCAGCAATCAGACCATTAGAAATAGAAGCATCCATTAAACAAAAAGAATTAGAAATAGAAGCCAAGAAAATAGAATCAGAGACGCAAATGAAGGTTAAACAACTAGAGACCGATTCAAACCTAGAAATTTCCACAAACAAACTGAAAAGTAAAGAAGAAGAACAAAAGTATAACAAATTCAAGAGCATTGTCAAACCATTTTGCTCTGGCGATTCAATCAGTGCCTACACAGAAAATTTTGAATGCATCATGAAATTTCACGGTATTCCAAAGTCAAATTGGCAATGATCTATATGAGAAATTTAGCTCTTGAGCCATTAAAAGCAATTGAAACTATTCCTCAAGATTTAAGGAAAGACTACGATTATATAAAACTTAGAATAATGCAACATTTCTCTTTAGATACAGCAGGGTATCAACTACAGTTTGCTAAACTTTGTCCCAAAGCCAACCAAACCTTTATAGATTATGTTTCAACAGTACAGAGCATATTTAATAAATGAATAAGTTCAGCGAAGGTCGATAATAGCTTTGACAAACTGAGAGATCTGATGATCATTAATAAAATTATTACATCATTACCAACTACATTTTATAAGTTTTTACAGCAGAGCGATTGTCAGACGACTCAAGAAATTGAGAACAAAGGGTCTGCATTTTTTTTCAGCTAATCGCGATATCTTTATTTTAAATGACAACCAAAATGAGGTATCAGCTGCTATGAAAATAAACAAATTCAAACAACCTCAAGATAAGTACAGGTCAAAACCAAAGTACTCACAATGCAAATATTGCAGATTGTCACACGAAGAATATGCTATTTGCGACAAATCACCGAATTACAGTCACCACCCGAAAATGATGGTAGAGAAACAGAGAGCCAAGCGAACACAATTTAGAATAGCAGTTAAATGCTATTTTTGCAAAGCTTTTGGCCACTATTCAGGCCAGTGTGGTGGTCGTAAAATGATGAAACAAGCTAATGCTGTATTAATTGACACCTCAAGCGAGGGTGAGATTGAAAGTGCGAATGAAAGTGATCATCAAGAAGTCAATTCTTTACAAGTGATTGATGTTTTTGATTATGCTGGATGCAATACGTGTAAGAAATTTCAATTAGACACAACACTTGAATGTGGCCACACCATACCCATATCAAATGAAATGGCCAATGCCGCTTTAGCACCCAAAGGCAAACTAAAGTTTCATAAAGGGGTTGTCAACAACCAACCCTGTAAAATAATGCGGGATAGCGGTTCGACCCTTATCGGGGTAAGAAAAACATATGTGAAAGACTGTGACTATATAGATGACCACGTAACATGTAGAACATTTGCAGGAAACATTCAAAAATATCCTTTAGCAATGACTGAAATTCAGACACCATTCATTTCAGGACGCGTGTTATGCGCAGTTTTGCACGATCCTTGTGCGAACATAATTGTAGAGAACCTTCCCAGTGTCAAAGAATGTTCAGAAAACGACATTAGAAAGTGGGAAGCAAAATTATGCAAACAGAAACAAATTAATAATCCCTCGACACTTAAAGGAAATTTTGATCCTCAAATTGACACCAGACTAAGGGACACCACCAATGACCAACCCCCAGAAAACACAACCGAGGTTGAATATACAGGTGCTGTTCAAACCATACATGAAGGTACATTGGCAGAGAAAACCAAACCATTTGTGAAAGATAACCTTATAAAACCTCTTACATGCGGTTCTATCACCCCGCAAAACGTTGATCCTGCAGATGAACAACATATACAACATGACAGCAACGCAGAGACAGTAGAGACAACAGATCTCAACCAAACTGATGAAAACAACCACGTAAGCAACCCGACAGTAGCGACAGTACTTCTCAACCAAACTGACATGAACAACGACGATGTGACCAGACCGACATAGACGACATAGAAATCCCAGTCCCGACTACCTACAACGACAATGCACTAAAATACGTAAAGATCTCTGACACAGTGACAGATCTGCAACGACAGGACATACTATCTCTCCTTAACGAATACAAGACAACTTTTTCTAACCGACCAGGAAAAACAGAATAGATCATTCTATCATCTTGACAGACTTGACACCTATCAAGTGCAGACCTTACTCTATCCCTCTGCACTATAGGGATAACCTTGACAAAGAAATACTGGACTTAGAACGAAATGGAATTAACCAAAAATCTCTTTCTGATTACTCATCACCTATTGTACTCGTTAAGAAAAAGGACACTTAACGATACGTTTGTGCATCGATTATCGAAAAATTAACACAGTAACGAAAAATGACGCCGAGCCTATACCGAGTTGTGAAGATCTTATTTTAAATATGTCAGATTCAGCCATTTTTCAAGATTATATTTAACGAAAGGCTACTGGCAGATTCCTATGCATCCAAATTCTATGCACATCACTGCTTTCTCCACACCACTAGGATTGTATGAGTGGCGATATTTACCTTTTGGACTTAAAAATTCACCAGCCACTTTTGTAAGGCTTACTAGACTTTTGCTACATGGAATTACCAATGTCCAATCATATATAGATGATATCTGTATTCATTCTGTAGACATGACATCTCACGTAGAAACACTTAGACAAGTCTTTGACAGGATTAAACTCTCTGGACTTACAGTAAAACCTTCAAAAGTAGAAATAGCTTTCAGAGAAATAGAATTTTTAGGCCACAAGATTTCTCAAGGAAAATTACTTACAGACGACAAAATCGGCTCAAAAATCCTCAACCTGACAGTACCAACCACAAAGAAACAAGTAAGGACTTTACTCCATCCATCCATCATGTGCCATGCCGGTAAGCGTGGGCGGTCATGTTCTGCCATCTCACTCGATCAACAGAGTCGTGGATCAGTTCCGTGTTTCTGTCTCGACCATGCCACAAGGCCAAGCCATCCAGATACTTGTTTCTAGGTCTTCCCCTTGGTCTGTTCCCCTCGATCTTACCAGTTGTCACCAAGTTCTCCAAATCATTTCTTCTCATAACATGCCCAAAAAATTGTGACTGTCTACGTTATAATGTCTCTGATCAGTTTACGATCTTCATTTGTTTCTTGAAGGACTTGTTCATTGGTCTTTCTGGCTGTCCATGGTATTCTTTGCATTTTCCTCAGAAACCACATTTCTACAGCCATCAGATGTTTTTCAGCCTGGCTGCTCATTGTCCAAGCTTCACATCCATATAAAAGTACAGGTTCTATGTAGCATCTCAACACTCTTTTTCTCGTTTCAATTGACATCTTTTTATTGGTCAGTATGTTTTTCATCTTGCTAAAGGCTACTTTTGCCATGGCGATTCTTGTTCTAATCTCTTCAAGGCATCTCCCATCAGATGTTATTACTGTTCCGAGATAATTGTACCTATTCACTTGTTGAAGAATATTCCCATTTACTTGTATATTGCACTGTGGTATTTCGTTCTTCCTAGTGACGACCATAATCTGTGTCTTTTTACAATTTAATTCTAACCCTTGTTGTTCACTGTGTGTAACAACCGCATCTACTAAATTTTGCAGGTCCTGTTCATTGTCTGCAATCAAGACTGTATCATCTGCATATCTAATGTTATTGATGCAACGCGACTCAATGTTGATTCCTTCCATATTTTCAATATTTCTGAAAATATTTTCACTGTACAGGGAAAACAGATCTAGAGACATTACACATCCCTGTCTCACACCTCTCTTAATAGGCTGATATTGGCTTACTTCATTATCAACTCTTATGGCAGCTTGTTGTTTCCAATATATGTTTTTTACAAGTCTAAGGTCTTTCCCATCAATTTGTAGATCTTCAAGCATCCTTATCATGTTGACATGTCTCACTTTATCAAAAGCCTTTGTGTAGTCAATAAAGCAAAGGTGTAGATCTTTGTTTACTTCTATAGAACGTTCGATTACGGTTCTCAGTATATACACAGCATTTACTGTACCCTTGCCTACTACAAACCCACATTGTTCTTCTCCTATTTCAGGTTGTATTTTCCTCCTAACTCTTTGCATGATAATTCTTAGCAAAATCTTCGTGATGTGACTCATTATACTAATTGTTCGATGTTGATCACATTCCAAGGCTCCTGATTTCTTTGGGATTGCAATAAATACAGAATTACATAACTTATGTGGTATATTTCCAGTATCATATATTGTATTAAGCAGACTGGTAACTTTATCTATTCCATATTCTTCTAAAGCATTAATCATTTCTGTTGTGACGCTGTCTGGACCGGGGGTTTTGCCAGATTTCATATGATTAAGAGCATTCTGAACCTCCATCTTCAAAATTGCTGGCCCTTCATTATTATTTTGAACAATATATGGTTCGTCTCTGTTATCGTCATAAAGGTTTTTCACGTAATCTGACCATACATGTAAAATCTGATCTTTTTCTATTATGACTCTTCCATCGTTTGTCTTTAGGCAGCCTGCTGATGTACGTGTTCTTTGATTAGTAATCTCCTGAATTCTTTTGTGCATTAGTTTCGCATTTTTACTGTTGTGTTGTTTTTCAATTTCTCTGCAATTTTTCTCAAGCCATGTTTCTTTAGCCTCCTTACACAAGGTTCTGACTTTTCTGTGAATTTCTTCATATTTGGCAGGATTATTTTTGTTCTGTCTTCTTGTTTCCATTAGTTGTAAAATTTCTTCAGTCATCCATGTCTTACGGCCCACTTTCTTTACTTTTGGAATAGTTTTTTCTGCTGCCCAACTGATTGAATCCTTCATCATTTCCCATTGATCATCTACATCTTGAAATAGGATCTCTAGATCAGACAATAAATCAAATTTGTTCTTTACTTCTATGTTAAAATTATCTTGTATTTCTTTGTCAGTTTTCAATTTGCACAAGTCATATTTAGGTTTTCCTGCTGTATACTTGACTTTCTTTAACTTTACCCTCAATGTGCCAGTAATTAATCTGTGATCACTGTAACAGTCTGCATTTGGAACTGTTTTTACAACTGTTAATGCTTTTCGAAATCTTTTGCTTATCAGGATGTAATCTATCTGGTTTTTAATCCTGCTGTCTGGACTCCTCCATGTCCATAATCTTCTAGGATGTTGTTTAAACCAGGTGTTTCCTACAACCATTTCTTGTTCTTTTGCCCATTCTACAAGTCTGTAACCTCTTTCATTTCTCTCTCCCAAACCATGGTTGCCTACACTGCATCCATCGCTTTGCTTTCCTATTTTTGCGTTAAAATCACCCATTATGATATTTATTTCTGATTTTTTACAGTTCTTCAAAGCAGACTCCATGTCATTATAAAATTCCTCTATACTTTCTTCACTGCTTTCACTTGTTGGGGCATATACTTGAATTACATTTATTTTAAAAGGTCTTCCGTTTAATTTTACTAATAGAACTCTGTCTGACACAGCCCAATATCCTTTGACAGAATTTGATGTTTGCTTATCTAATATAATGGCTACACCTCTTTGCTGTTCTTCTCCCCCCCCCCCCCGAGTAAATAATCTTACAATCCTCTCCTGTTCTTATCCCTGCTCCTCTCCATCTCGTTTCCGATATTCCTAATATGTTAATCTTCTCTCTCTCCATTTCTTTTTTGATGTCCTCCAACTTTCCATTTGCATTCATTGTTCTAACATTCCAAGTTCCTACTTTCAATGATATTAATCTTTTGCACCTAGTAGCCTGTTGACGGTCTGGAGTCACCTGGTGCGCTTGACTATCCTTACCGGGCGAGGCTGCTCCTATGGAGCACCCATTTACGCCGTTTCTCTGATTATCGATAAGTGAACACAACATGATTTTCTTGGCATGTGTAAAGAAGGTAGTTTGCCATTGCTTTCCTTCCCAGCAGTGACCATACTGGTCAGTGACCGTAGCCATTGTCTCCTCAAAAAAGGAGATCCTCTGCCTACCGTCGTGAAGGTGGAGACCATAACCTACAACTATCTGTCGGCTGCTCTCCATCTTCATCCACCACCTGCACCCATGGCTTCACGTAACCCTGATCGGGGGGCTAAACGGGTACTCCACCTTGCCCAAGGGTGTCCCGTAGGCTAGCAGAGGGAAGGAGGCGCCTTACTTCTCCTTTGATAGGGGATACCCCTACCCCGCTACCCCAAGGACTTTACTAAGGACTTTACTAGGCTTGGTAAATTATTATGCTAAATTTATTCCCAATCTAGCAGAGTTTACTGCTATTTTTTCAAATTTGTTGACCAAAGGTCAACCTAACAAAGTTTGTAAGAGTATCAGTTTAGAAGATGCAATTTGTAAATTAAAGACCATTTTCTCAAACCCACCCATACTACGACTTCCAGATATACATTCTCAATATATTTTGAAAACAGATGCCAGTACCATCGCCATCAGCGGCTGCCTGTTGCAGAATCATGAAGGAGTAGATCATCCTATCGTTTATGTAAGTCGCAAGCTGAAACCAGCTGAAAGAAAATTTTCTACTGCAGAACTTGAAGGACTAAGTCTGATGTATTGTGTACTGAAATTGAAGAAATACCTTCTTGGCACCCACTTCATAATCCAGACAGATAACTCACCACTGCTGGTGATAAGAGACGGTAAACCAAAGAATAACAGGATCGCACGATGGTCGCTTATTCTCCAAGACTATAGCTTTGAGATCCAACACATTAAAGGCTCCAACAATTGGATTCCGGATCTTTTAACAAGACTGCCAAATACACCAGCTGAGTAACACAGGTACCAGTACGCCATAAACACTGTGATAACTTTTTAGAAGGGCGCCTACCTAACAGCATTCTTCCAAATTCAGACTTTAACCAGTCACTGACAGTATATATTACACTATTACAGTATTTCTGACGTGAATGACTTTCATACAACGATCACTCAGTACAGAGGGAACCTACAACCTACATTTTCAACCCGTATGACGAAGAAATTGAATCATCGAAGACCACATTATATTATTCAGATCTATGGAAATGAACATTGGACATTCTAGAAGCCACACTTTAAATGTATAGTCCATCATGAATAAGACATTTCAGGAAACCATCACACTAACATCGACGAGACATTTCTACATTCTCCATCAAGAAAGGACATCACAAGGATCATCGATTAGTTAGTTAATTAGTTAAATGTGTTAGAATACTTGTTTACTATGTTTTCGAAAATTAATGTTTTTCTTTTTCTGTAAATTTTTAATAACTAAACTTCATAAGACACGTTGAAAGTATACCCAACGTAATTTGTATTTAACAAGTCGAATTTTGTTGTCAAACGGTTAATTTTCTTCAATCAGTTTAACTTAAATTATAACCCATCGTTTGTGGTCGGTACAGTAGTACCAAATATTCGTGTTAAACTTCTTTCTTTTCACCAAATTTTTCTAAGGGCGGTAAACATTACCTTAACTTCACTTCTAATTTTTAAACATATAAAATTGTGAATGAAAGATGGATAAATGAGAGCGTGAAAGTAATAAATGGAGGTATGATGTACATAGCGTACAAATTGTACTCACCACTCTTAAATTATAATTTGTCCGTGTCTGATGTAAAATGTAACATTCGTCACAAAATTTTTATACGTGCTTAGATAAAGTACAAGGGAAGTAAGAGAAGCAATCTAAGAATCACTGCTCGAAAATCCGAGTCATGAATTACACATAAGAGGTAAATCAGGACAATGGAAATTCTAGCTCGTGACGCTTAGAGCGAAATTAACACTACATACATCAACAACACACTAATAGTTCATACACCAAACACATCAAGTCAAATACACATTTTCAACACACAACAAAAACAGTTAACGCACATACACTTTTATAGAACACCAAAAGGGAGATTAGTAGACACTAACAAGATAACAGGGACAGAAGCAATTAGTGGATGAAAACAAAGTACGTGTATCTTATACACGATCAGCATACGGAAGTAGAACAATGTATACAAGTACACATTAGGGAACAAGGGATTGCAAATATTCTTAAAGAAGCCAAAGCAATTTGCCTTGACGAGTCTCTGTGTAAGGGGCCATTATCCAGGCATCATTTTTTGGATGCTTGAGAAGGGCGCATTTGTGAAATGCAAAATCGCCAGGGTACTTCGGTCTGGGTAGCTTCAATTTAAGAATAGGAAGAGAATGAGACTCTTCAGCAACCATCCTAAATAGCCGTACTCAACGTACATTAGTTGCTAGTGAATGAATACACAGAACTGAGTTACCATCCATTAAATTACTATCCCAAACCAGTATTTATTCCCGTGATCCCTTGACAGAATTAGTTCCAACTAATTCAGCGATATGAAACCTATAGAAAGGGGGGTGGCAAGGTCCCACTTAGAATAAATAAGGGATATAACAAGAAACCCAGAAATAAGGGAGATAATAGTAAACACTCGAACATGTTCTCGAATAGTCGAGAACGATGAGTCACTGTCATGAAATGCCGCCTTAACATCCCAGAATATTTTCTCGGCCTCAAAATTTGAGAGGCCAAATTGAGAAAGAATGAATTAATCGCGCTGCTCCACGGCTATCTAGTCGTGAGGTAAGATTATTCACAAAAAGCCTCTAGCCATGATGTAAGCTTGCAGATGGCAAGTAAAATGGACAGTGTAATTAAAACCGACCAGGCATGACACCTGATAAGCAGAGGTAGGAAATCGCCCAGGTGTGAACAACATTGACACGGGGGAAGATAATAGCCCCAGGGCTGTAAACAAGCCCCGTCCACTCTGACTGGCAGACTCAGGAATGTGTGAAAACAGATCTGATAAGACCATTAACACTGGGCCTGTGGACTTTGTACCAGACAGAGAGGAACAAAGTGTGATGGCCAGGTTGCAGTGATAATTGCAATTACCGTCAGGGGGAGATAAGAAGAATTTATGACGGGAATGCCAAGGAGATAATACTGTCTGCTCTACTCAGCTTAAATAAGGGTCCCTAACCTGTTCCCTTTAGATTAAGTCTGACTTCAGAACAGGTAGGCACCCAGCTCGTTTTGTATCATATGTATGATTCTGATGTTGGTAGATTTCACTAGGAGAATTATTTCTTAGTAGCAAGTCTTTTAGATGGATGTAATGACTCTCAGTCTATATCTGACCTAGGTTACTTCCAGAATTATCATTGCTTCATGTTACTTGAGTATTCTTTCTAAGTTCTGTGTTCAATATCATATTGCTTTAAAGTGTTATTCTTCTGAGAGATAGACCCTTATGTAAGACAGATCTTGTCTAGATATACTTGAGGTGTCGTGGTAGGTGCTGGTTGGTTCTTTGTAAACTAGACTAGTCTCTTTTTGGTGTGTGCATTTGTTGTACAGAATATAGTCAACTGACTATTTATTTAATTCTTACAACAGCAGTAACTAAGTGGTGATTAAACCGGGCAGATCAGCAAATATGGCTGGTCTGTGTGGTCACTTCAATTAGACTTGTTGTATATCTCATTTTGTAGCTATACAATATTAGTACTCATTAATAATGCCTGATGCTATTATGTAAAGTATCATTATATGTCCATCTTGAAGTAATACAATGTTTACGGATATGTTGGATGTATGTATGTGTAATTTCATATGAATATACGATGCTAGGAATATGCTTCGTACATATTCTTTTTGTGTATATACGTCTCATTTCGTATACATACAAACTAACTAGTGCATTATGCTATGATGTTAAAGTATCGTATGTCTAGTTTAATCAATATGTTTATGTGTATTGGATGTTTGATATATTGATTTGTCATATGCAAACCTACCAATATGAAGTGTTATGCTATTGTCTGCGCATTGGCACATTGGCCAACGATTGTGTTGGAAGCAGAGGTGTAATGGTACAGACATTACCCATAATTGGTATAGGGTATATGGTGCTAAACTTTCTCAGTGTATTGTGGGCGTGCGTTCACGGTAATGCATGGGAACCTGGCCCAGCTACTGGTCACGGCTTGTAAACCCGGATGATCAGGCATTATTATAATACCATTACCGACCCTGTGAGCTGCTAAACCAACATTGGACGGAGCGGCTGTACGACACAGAATTTCTGTATTAGCGACATGGACATTGGGCGGCAGAAATGTAATCATTACAGGCGTGTGAGACAATTGAAAAGCCCGTCCCAGACTAAAGACAGTAGGGAGAAGGAGGATGGTGAACGCAGTAGAGCTGGAAGATAAACTTGGTCAGACTGGTCATTGTATATGTTTGTGTTATGATATGTTTTAATTAGGATTGCGCTGATGTAGAATTAGATATAACACATTCTTGACTTTCTTTCAAGCTCTCACAAAGAGCACCTATGTTGTAGATCTCAAGAACGAGTGACGACTAGGAGTGTCAGGACTGACAGGATTGTCAGAATACCGGCAAGCTGTTTCTTTATTGTGTCTACTGGAGAGTGGGAATCTGGACCACAAATCCATATAGATCAAGTAACAAGTAAAGTTACGTAATGTTTGTCATCAATATCAATATGTATATGATTTCATCATCCTCATATTGACAATCATCCTATGTCTATTGTTATGATTAGCAAATAAATGTTGTAGTACTCATAGTTCTGTCATTATATTTTTTTCCAATTGTGCATACGTGTTGTTGTGTACATTGGTGGGGGTTCACTTAGACACCAAGGAAGGGCGCAGTCAGGGAGAAAAACCTGTACTGAGATAGTCGTCTATATTCATATATTTAGACTTAAACATCTATCTTAGCTAACCTTCTCTTTCCCATTCCTTGGCGAATATTCAGCACAGTTCATTTCATTTTGTAACGAGCCACTTGGAGCTGTACGTTGGATATTCATGGGCTTAATCTGTAGTTCAGCCATATAGATTTTGTCCCTAGTCAGTTTCTGACTATTTGGGGTGCTCGCCAGTGAATAATACTTTCATCTAGCCGGTGGGGCACCCCGACTTATGACAGTCACACAACCAACATCCAGGTACAACCCACGGGAAGCGTGGATAGGTGAAATCCCCGAGATGCCCGCAGTAGCAAGCACTCCGTGCCCACCCGACGAGAGTCGATAGGGCAGACGGCCACTGGACACTGACTGGACTGGAGCGGGTGTAACTCTTAAAGGGAGACACATAGGATAGACTTAGAATCTTTAAGCTGAGTATTAGTTTAGCGATGAATAGATGATGTTTGTGTGTAGAGATGATTTGAATGCTTTCATATGACATATATGTAAAATGCTATTGTGCGAGACGTTTATTTCATGTGATAATAGATATCGGAATAAACCATGACGACAATAAGTGAACCTTGAGTTCTGTCGTATCTGTACTCGCAATCATCTGCCTGTCTGAACCCGAGTCTTTCTATCCCTATCTATAAGACGCTGACAGGAAAATACTTGGGGGACCGTATCCGTGTTGGCAAGCCCAATACAGTCAAATAGAAATTAAATTACATTCAAAAATATTACATTGACGGTTCTTGGCGCAGCCTAGTAAAAACTATAGATTACACACGACATCGACAAGTCTAAGCTACACAGCGTATACTGATCTACTAAACTGCATCTTTCTTTATCTATCTCTGTCAGAGTCTTGCATAACACAAGACAAGTAGCTCGTTTTCTGGCAAGTGTGAAGTAATATCAAACTATCAAATCACACGAAGTGAATATCCGAAAGTATTATTCACACGTTTTATTGACGCGCCGCATTTATCATCGCACAAACATCGCGCACTGACAATCCATAACAATCATTATAGCATGAACAATATCACTACAATACATAATAATACATGCAAGCAATAAACATCTCACTTACAGTCAAACTATACAAGCGTTCGAACCAGTCTCCCACAGTCATACAGGCTAGCTCTCAAGGCAGATTCAAACTCAACTCGCATTCCCTTGCGACCTGTCCGTTCAACGATCTAAGCCCGTCTGCCCGTTCTGGCGTCCTACACGCTTACACGCACACGTCAGCTGGTGTCCCCTGCACGGTTCACGGGGTGAACTCAATTGCTGTGCGTGGCTACCTATCCGGGCGTCGGTAACGACGCCGCGTTCTCTCTGCCGTGTTTAACATACTCAGGGTTGCGTGTTGTTATGTTGTCTGGCGTTGGTACAGACAACGCGTCGCAACCTCGGATGTGAGACCTTGACACTCTCCACACCCCTTTTTCATGAAAGGATTTCCTTTCATGTACAATATATATCTAGGTGTTATTAAACATGTCAAAGTCGAACATTATACATTAACAATTATAATAAATATATACAGGTGAATAGTCAACAATATGTATACACCACTTATGTTGCACTATGAAGTACAACAGTCAAGTACAATCTATTTAATGGGCATTACGTCGCTGTGACCCAGCTAGTCCGGTAGGTATCGGCTAAACTGGCCCCTACCTCACAACCAAGAACAAAAATACTAAAATAATCAGGTCAAGCCGTGAGCATCTCCCTCTGAGATGACTCCTCCATCAGACCTCTGTTTAGAGTTTCTAATGAAGGTCAACAGTTTTGGCAATATACTGTCCATATCTAAACGATGTTACATTGACATGTTATTTATCAAGCACACATGTTCATGGTTACAATACATATTTACATATCACCAATAATTTAGAATAATGTCCCCTGGTTATTATACAGAAAATTTAGGAACAATAATTTATCGTCGTTTACAAGACATAAATTACAATTGGAAATTTATTTCTTAGTGTCATAATTTGATCCTTATTGACAAATGTGCACAAAAAGTCACGTTTGTAAAGAAGCAATCAAGTTACGATGCTGAGATTACATCCTATAAAAAAAATCGACATATACAATTCCGTATATGGAAATATTTTAAATCACATTTTAATACAATTGTCATACATTTATATACTTTTAATATTACTATGCAAAAAATCGGAAGTATACAGCTGTACTATTACATGTGTTGTGATGTCATTCATACAACGTTGGTCCGTTCTGGATGGATCTTCTATAAACGAAGTAGTAGTTGTTACCATCAGCTGTTGGATCGTCTCTTCCGCCTTCTGCTCGGATTGTACTGTCGCAGTCATCTTTCGTACCTTGTTAAAACGTCTTGGGCACCGCGGTCTGGATACTTTAGGATTCCCTCACGTTTTAGTGGCTTGGTAACTTCCTGGATCCTGTAGTGTTGTCCCATGACACTTCTCTGTAGTGTATGGTTGTTATAATATTTATTTACAATAATAATTACATTCTTTCTCATATCTCACAGTCATACAACACATTAGTTTACATAATACTGATTCCATTCTTTCACATATCTCACAATTATACACGCATTCATTCGCATGATAATAATAAGAATCACAATATGTACATAAGTTATATACATTGGGAGATACAATCTTCCCCATCACAATGGTGTACACAGCGTTACTGACACATTGTCACAATTGGCTGTGGTACTGAGCACTATCTACGTTGCAGTTTTATACACCCTCTGCACTGTGCTCTGGTGTCGACTGGGTATTAGGTTCGTTGTATGGACATCTCGACAAAAGGTCTGCAAGACAGTTTTGTGAACCCTTTATATGGTTAATCTCATAGCTATAGTCCTGCAGAAGAAGGGACCATCTTGCCACCCTGCTGTTACTAGGCGTTCCTCTGGTAACAATTGTCAGCGGAGTATTATCTGTTTCAATAATGAAATGTTTGCCTAACAAAAATCTGGAAAGTTTACATACCGAAAATACCATGGCAAGAGCCTCGAGTTCCGGTGTACTGTAATTTCGTTCGCTGGTGTTCAGTTTTCGAGAGACGTAGTATACTGGGTACAAGATTTGGTCGTGTTCTTGGAGAAGCACACCTCCAATGGCTACGGAGCTCGCATCACATCTTAATCTAAAAGTAATATTCAAATTTGGCAATTTCAAAATAGGTGATTTAGAAAAATAAGAAAGAATTTTCGTAAATGCTGGCCTTAAACATTCACTGTTTACAATCACATTGGGGTGTTTATTTGTTAGTAGATCAGTGAAACATTTGGTCAATTCAGCAAAATGAGGAATAAACTGTCTGTAATAGTTTAAAAGCCCTAAGACACTTCGCAACTGTTTCTTAGTTGTCGGAAGCGACAATTTCAAAATTCTGGACATGATGTTATCGTCAGTTGATATAAAGCCATTTGAGATCTTATAGCCCAAAAATGAAATTTCCTGAAAGGCTATATCCACTTTGGAAGGTTTTACAGTCAGTCCATGATGTCTAATTCTGTCAAATGTCTGCTGTAGTGCTGTTATGTGCTCTGTCATGTCCTTTGTGTGTATGCAAATGTCGTCCATGTACCAAATGATGTTAGCAATGTCTGTCAAAAGAATTCTTGTCATTCTGACGAAGGTAGCTGGTGCATTGACTAATCCGAAAGGTAGTTTACACCATTCGTATAAACCCCAAGGTGTGGCAAATGCAGTCAGATGTATACTATCAGGATGTACAGCTATCTGCCAGTAGCCTTTTGTCATGTCAAGTTTAGTAAAATAACGTGAGTCAGATAGTTAAGTCAAGATGTCTTCACAGTTGCTCATTGGTTCTAAATCCAACTGTGTAATGCTGTTGAGCTTACGATAGTCCACACAAAGTCTAATAGTGTTGTCCTTTTTGCGTACCAAAACTATTGGTGAACAGAAATGAGATTGTGAACGTCGAATGATATGATTTGCTTCTAAATCAATGATTTCTTGATGAAGTTTTTCTTTATAGTGTATAGGGATGGAATATGGTCTACACTTAATAGGAACGTCAGATGTTAAGATGATTTGGTGTTGCACTAAATCTGTCTGTCCTGGGCTGTCAGAAAAGATAGTCCTGTAGTCTTGTATCAGTTGTCTGTGTCTGTGTCAGGTTAGGATTTACCTTAATGTCTTGTAAGTTGGTCGTCGTGTCAAGAACTGGTGTCGGTATCTCGTCAGTGTCGTTGTCGTCCGTCTGGTCTACTATGGAGGTGCTTGCTGCAGTCTCTACTTGTTCGTCTTGCCTGTGGTTATATGGTTTGAGCATGTTAATATGAAAAATTTTATGTTTGTCCCTAACTGCAATCTCGTAATCTACCGTCGAAATTTGTCGTAGCACTTTGAACGGTCCTTGCCATGAGTCAGTTAGGAGATGTCTATCACTTGGCAAAAGAAGAAGAACGTCCTGTCCTGGCGTCAGTGTAATAGTTCTATTTCCTCTGTTAGCATATTGTCGGTAAATAGCTCCTGATTTTTGGAGAGCTTCTTTGGCTAATATACATGATTTCATAATTCTATCACGCAATGATGTTACATGTTCATATGGTGAAATGGGTATAGACACAGTTGTACTTCCAGTCAACATAGATTCATACAGAGATAATTGGCCGCGTGGTTGTGCACCATATAGCATTTCGAATGGTGAGAACCCAGTGCTGGAATGGGGTACTTCCCTATATGCAAACAAAATGGCAGGCAGATAAGTATCCCAATCTTCAGGATGTTCTTGGGTTACCTTAGAGAGCATATGTTTCATATCGCCATTAATCTTTTCTACTATACCGGTCGAATGTGGGTGGTATGGACTGTTGAAGCATTGTTTAACACCCAACATTTTGGTAAAGGCTTGTGTAGCCGAGGAAATAAACTGGCTACCCCGATCTGAAAGGATGGTATCAGGGAATCCTACCCTCGCAAAAATATGAAAGAACACTTCCATGATGTCGTTGGAAGTTATGTTCTTCATTGGAATCGCTTCTGGCCAACGAGTACATAGATCAATGAGTGTTACAATGTATCTATTACCTTTAGATGTTATATGGTTCAGAGGACCAACTATATCGACCGAGATCTTTTCAAACGGTCTACTAGCCAAATCAGTAACTTGCAATTCAGCTTGTGGGTGTTTACCCTTTTTGACAAGCTTTTGACAGATGTCACACGATCTGCAATACTGTTTGGTATCGTTGCAAAACTTTGGCCAATAAAATTGAGTAAGTAACCTTGCTCTAGTTTTAGCATAAGCCATGTGTCCTGCAAAGGGTATGTCATGAGCTATATTCAATGCTTGCTTGCGGTTTTCTAACGGTAGCACTGTTTGTTCTATAGTGCTGGAACCTTTGGTGTAATACCGTGTTAGAATTCCGTTCTTGAGAGCAAAGTACCATTGAGCATTCTTTGCTACTCTTGGCTTTTGGCCTATAAGTTTAAAATACTTTTGCAGAGATCGATCGGCTTTCTGAGATGTTATAAACGTCTCCCTAGTTGTCTCAGGAGATGTTACAACAGGACTTACTCATTGTAAAGCCTCTGTTTGATCGATTCGATCTTGCATCTGTGCAGTAGATCGAGTCACTGCGTTTACTACATTACAACGATCATTCTCATCACACATTGATGTTACATTCACACAATTACATGTATGTTCTGGCATAGCCAGGTTGGTATTTGTACATTCATTTACAGGTGGTAATACATCATGAATGGTGATTGGTGATGAAGGTGAAGTGGTAGTATCAATATTACAACTGACAGATGATGTATTGATGTCATGTGGTATGTCATTCACTTCAGGAAGGTTTCCAATGATAATATCACAGCATGGATTGGTTAATGCTGCGCATTTCACCTTTCCTGTAAGGAATGGTGTAGTTATATATGCCCATGAAAGTGGATATTTCTCTATGTTCCCTGAGAATGTCCTGCATGTGACATATTTACCACTATATTGTGTTGGTAAAATATAATCTCTCTTTACACCAATGAGAGTACTCCCGCTATCACGTAAGACTGTGGCAGCTTTACCATTAACATACCCCTGGTGTATGTTTAGTATACCTTTGGAGTTTACTACAGAATTGGCCTCCTCACTGGTAACAGGTATAGAATGGCCGCATGTTAACACGCCATCCTCATGAAATTGATCACAAATGGTACATTTTTCCTGATGGAACACTTCAATGGAATGTGCTGAGTTTACTGGGTGGTCTTGTACACTTTCATCTTCTGATGAAGAACTGTCAAACATGGCTGCATTAGCCTTTTTGGTCATTGACTTGCCTTTACAATCCTTACGCCAGTGACCAAAAGCCTTACAACGGTAACATTTTGTAAGTTTTTTGTAGTTCTTCCTTTCTTTATCTTGCTTAGAAATGTAATTATGCAAGTAAGCAGTGTACCCAGGATGTTGGTCGCACATATCATGCTCATTGTGTGTATAGTTGCAATATCTACACTGATATAATTTCTCTGCACTTTGCTTATAAGGTCTTTGTTTGCTATTTGACCCTGCCTGATATTTGCCATATGTAGCTGCTGCTACAAAGTCTGTGCTGGTCAGACTACTAGAGAAACAATGCTTATTGGCTGCAAAATAACCAGAGCCACGACTTTCAATCTGTTGAACACTTTCACACTGACATTCCAACAAAAATTTAGAAAAGGGGGCTGGGAGAGATGCAATAATCTTATCTCTCAACATAAGATCAACTAATTTGTCATAACTTCCATTTACTTTGGCTGCTGACAGCCATTTAGAAAAAAATATTTTGAATTTCTGAGATGTAATCCGAGAACGTGTGTGTTGGCTTAGGAGACAACTTCCTAAACTGTTCTCTATAACCTGATTCATCTAGCAAAAAATGTGACATAATTTTTGCTTTAATGTAAAGATAATCTTCTTTCAGGTCATTTGGGATCGACTCTATGACTTTAAGAGGTTCCCCAGAAAGACTTCTTACATACACTATCCCCCATTCAGGTTTAGGGATTTTGTAATGATCCATAACAAATTCAAAATTTTGGGTAAATGCCGCTATGCAATCACCTGTGTTGTAACTTCTGATCAGACCTTGATACTTCTTATGAGGTTGATCTTTGTCTGTTTCTCTATTCACTTTATCTTTAGAACATTCAGCTTTTAGTTGTCCAATTTTCATTTGTGTTTCTTGTTCTTCTTTCTTACATTGTGCTAAGATCTCAGCTTGCCTCACTGCAGCTTCTGACTGTGCTTGTTGAAGCTTTAGAGCAGCTTCTGCTTGTGCATGTTGAAGCTTTAGAGCAGCTTCTGAGTCTGCCTCTTTACTTTTCAGAGCAGCTTCTTATTGTGCTTGTTGAAGCTTTAAAGCAGCTTCTGATTGTTTTAGAGCAGTATCTGCTTCTTTACTTTTCAGATCAACTTCTGATTGCTTTAATGCTCTTTCGGCCGCTCTCTCATCCCTCTCACTAATTTGCTCTTGTTTCAAAAGATATTCTGCATATTTACTTTCACTCCATGTTCTCAATCCCTCACCAGACATATTCATTTTTAAACCCATTTCAATGAAATCGTTTAAAGAAGACATGATGAACAATAGGTATGATGGAATAAATATAAACAAAATTACTTATGATGTTAGTAAGTTACAAATATTTATAGCACAGTTAATGTCTAAAGCCAGACTAACGAAAGTATAAAGAGAGATGAAAAAAATTTTATACTCAAGTAATCCTTGGGTACTGTGCTGTTCAGTGGTGCTCGAAATCACACTGGGACGTCTTTCGGGTTGACGCACACAAAATTTTTGAAGTTCACCAGACTCAGGTAAAGTTGACATAAACAACCTGTACTTTTTAAACTAACCGAAATTAGAACGTTTGTAGATGTATGGTGTGTGTAATGTCACTAAAGTCTGTAAAGGTTTGTATGCTGTCAAGTATTATTGTTAGTCGTTACCACAATCAACAACTTTCACGCTCACACTGACTCTATTCAATGACATTCAAGGGCACGGCCGCCATTTTGGATTTTAGGTACAAAATTTGTTGAATTTAGTGATAAGTCTGATGACGCCTCGGTTGGCTTCAAATAATATCTTCACACTTATAATTTAATTAAATCAACTCTATTAATTCGTTACTTTACCTTAATTCATGACTTGCGCACTTCTATCGGCATGTTCACAATCGCTTCAAACTCGGACAAAAAAAATTTACACGTTTGCATTTGATTCAAAACCCGGACGAAAGCCACCACATTCGCACTTGTCAGAGTCTTGCATAACACAAGACAAGTAGCTCGTTTTCTGGCAAGTGTGAAGTAATATCAAACTATCAAATCACACGAAGTGAATATCCGAAAGTATTATTCACACGTTTTATTGACGCGCCGCATTTATCATCGCACAAACATCGCGCACTGACAATCCATAACAATCATTATAGCATGAACAATATCACTACAATACATAATAATACATGCAAGCAATAAACATCTCACTTACAGTCAAACTATACAAGCGTTCGAACCAGTCTCCCACTGTCATACAGGCTAGCTCTCAAGGCAGATTCAAACTCAACTCGCATTCCCTTGCGACCTGTCCGTTCAACGATCTAAGCCCGTCTGCCCGTTCTGGCGTCCTACACGCTTACACACACACGTCAGCTGGTGTCCCCTGCACGATTCACGGGGTGAACTCAATTGCTGTGCGTGGCTACCTATCCGGGCGTCGGTAACGACGCCGCGTTCTCTCTGCCGTGTTTAACATTACTCAGGGTTGCGTGTTGTTATGTTGTCTGGCGTTGGTACAGACAACGCGTCGCAACCTCGGATGTGACACACAGCGTATACTGATCTACTAAACTGCATCTTTCTCTATCTATCTCTCCCTCACATAACATGATAACAATGCTAACTATCAGAATCAACATGACATTGACGTGACATGACAAATTACTAACGTTTTTATCTCTGATAACAGGTTGTCCTATGATGTATTTGAGTTGATGTATATTTTCACCAAGATCCATCCAGAAACATCCAGCAAGCGAAACAGCGGTGGTACTGAAAAAGCATCATTAAATCAGCTACTTCCAAATATTTTCTAGAAATTGTATCTCTAAACGATACTCATTTCATTTTCCGCATGTAAATTTTGTTTCCTATTTATATATGTGTGTATTATTGCTATAAATATCACATTAAGGGACACAATCAAAAATTGTATTGTACACATTTTTCTAAGGGAATTAAATTTCTAAAGATAATTATTTTTCAAAAACGACAAAATGTCAACACTAGAAAAGTGCATTGAGCTAGGGCTAAAGCTAGGTTATACAGCAGATAAACTGACAGAATGGAGTCAGAAAGCACATGCAGAAAATCTAGCGAGAGAAGAAAAAGAGCATGAAAGGCAAGAAAGAGCAGCAGAACGAGAACATAAGAAACTAGAAATGGAAACAGCCGCAGCCAGCAAAAAGGCAGAGCTTGAAGCAGCAATCAGACCATTAGAAATAAAAGCATCCATTAAACAAAAAGAATTAGAAATAGAAGCCAAGAAAATAGAATCAGAGACGCAAATGAAGGTTAAACAACTAGAGACCGATTCAAACCTAGAAATTTCCACAAACAAACTGAAAAGTAAAGAAGAACAAAAGTATAACAAATTCAAGAGCATTGTCAAACCATTTTGCTCTGGCGATTCAATCAGCGCCTACACAGAAAATTTTGAATGCATCATGAAATTTCACGGTATTCCAAAGTCAAATTGGCAATGATCTATATGAGAAATTTAGCTCTTGAGCCATTAAAAGTAATTGAAACTATTCCTCAAGATTTAAGGAAAGACTACGATTATATAAAACTTAGAATAATGCAACATTTCTCTTTAGATACAGCAGGGTATCAACTACAGTTTGCCAAACTTTGTCCCAAAGCCAACCAAACCTTTATAGATTATGTTTCAACAGTACAGAGCATATTTAATAAATGAATAAGTTCAGCGAAGGTCGATAATAGCTTTGACAAACAGAGATCTGATGATCATTAATAAAATTATTACATCATTACAAACTACATTTTCAAAGTTTTTACAGCAGAGCGATTGTCAGACGATTCAAGAAATTGAGAACAAAGGGTCTGCATTTTTTTCAGCTAATCGCGATATCTTTATTTTAAATGACAACCAAAATGAGGTATCAGCTGCTATGAAAATAAACAAATTCAAACAACCTCAAGATAAGTACAGGTCAAAACCAAAGTACCCACAATGCAAATATTGCAGATTGTCACACGAAGAATATGCTATGTGCGACAAATCACCGAATTACAGTCACCACCCGAAAATGATGGTAGAGAAACAGAGAGCCAAGCGAACACAATTTAGAATAGCAGTTAAATGCTATTTTTGCAAAGGTTTTGGCCACTATTCAGGCCAGTGTGATGGTCGTAAAATGATGAAACAAGCTAATGCTGTATTAATTGACACCTCAAGCGAGGGTGAGATTGAAAGTGCGAATGAAAGTGATCATCAAGCAGTCAATTCTTTACAAGTGATTGATGTTTTTGATTATGTTGGATGCAATACGTGTAAGAAATTTCAATTAGACACAACACTTGAATGTGGCCACACCATACCCATATCAAATGAAATGGCCAATGCCGCTTTAGCATCCAAAGGCAAACTAAAGTTTCACAAAGGGGTTGTCAACAACCAACCCTGTAAAATAATGCGGGATAGCGGTTCGACCCTTATCGGGGTAAGAAAAACATATGTGAAAGACTGTGACTATATAGATGACCACGTAACATGTAGAACATTTGCAGGAAACATTCAAAAATATCCTTTAGCAATGATTGAAAATCAGACACCATTCATTTCAGGACGCGTGTTATGCGCAGTTTTGCACAATCCTTGTGCGAACATAATTGTAGAGAACCTTCCCAGTGTCAAAGAATGTTCAGAAAACGACATTAGAAAGTGGGAAGCAAAATTCTGCAAACAGAAACAAATTAATAATCCCTCGACACTTAAATGAAATTTCGATCCTCAAATTGACACCAGACTAAGGGACACCACCAATGACCAACCCCCAGAAAACACAACAGAGGTTGAATATACAGGTGCTGTTCAAACCATACATGAAGGTACATTGGCAGAGAAAACCAAACCATTTGTGAAAGATAACCTTATAAAACCTCTTACATGCGGTTCTATCACCCCTAAAACGCTGATCATGCAGATGAACAACATATACAACATGACAGCAACGCAGAGACAGTAGCGACAACAGATCTCAACCAAACTGATAAAAACAACGACGTAAGCAGCCGACAGTAGCGACAGTACTTCTCAACCAAACTGACATGAACAACGACGAATGTGACCAGACCGACATAGACGACATAGAAATCCCAGTCCCGACTACCTACAACGACAATGCACTAAAATACGTAAAGATCTCTGACACAGTGACAGATCCGCAACGACAGGACTGTCGGATACGTATGTGATTGATGGCTCAACCCCACAGAGATAAATGATGAAACATCATTTTTCCCAATGTGATCCTGCCCGTTTAATTAATTTAGTTGTACTGACTCAATTGTTGAGACCAGAAATAGAGTTTTAGAGAACCAAGGAATACCTTTAGGAAATACTGAAAAGTTGTACTCCCTTTTATACCCAATTTATTCCTTAAGTGGTTCCTTGCCTCTCCTCTACCAACTAATTAATTCTATCTAGGGTAATTTAAAACAGTTTGTTTATGACAAGTAAAATACAATCAATACATGACATGATCTAAGTTTTTATGATTTAATAAACACAATTATGGATTTTGTAAATTGCATTCAAAATTACAATTTCCTGTCATAAAATAAGGACATATACATATACATTAAATATTACAGACTTGATGTGCCCATGATAAGGTAGATATTAACAGTTAGATTTTTCGCAGTGGCATGTAATGCTAATCTTTTACTGGCCTGGAAGATCTGGAAAAAAAAAGAACTGTCTGCAATCAGGATTCTCCACTTCCAGCTTTGGGAATAACTCTGGCTATCATCAATTGTATTATTATTGTTCCTGGGCGTAGTAGAACATAAGTTGGCTCTTGGTTTTCTTTTCTCACAGCAGGGAATTGTTTAAATAAAGGTTACCTCTCCTATGAGACAAATGGAATGGTTGCAGGTAGATAAGTTTCTGCGCTACTCTATCAAGGGCATCACTCAACCATGTGCTCACTCAACAGGTGCTGCATTCAATCTTCACCAAGTCAGGTCTGGATTGACATGAATAAGACCACTACCTCATCAAAACACGACAGCTTCACAATACGTGTCAACATTTGACATCATCAAGAAGTAAGGTCATAGATTTGGTTGTTTACAAATACTGGCTGCTGCATGTATGGTCCTTCTTCTCTTTAGACAATTTTCTCACTTAGTCGTGGCGAGTTAAAAAGCTACTTTCTGCCGGCACATCTTGGTTTGTGACCAGTCACTGTTTTGTTGTTACAAATGAGGCCGGAAATCGATTGTAGCTGTTTATATTTCAGTTTTCTCCGTTTCGTGTTTTTACTTTCCCGTGGACCATGAGTCCGTCCTTTAAAATATGGGATTGTAGTCATATGAAACAAACTTAGTATTTTTGGTGGTGAACTCTGATTTTGTCGTCCTGGAAATAAAAAAAAAAAAAGATCCGCAACGACAGGACATACTATCTCTCCTTAACGAATACAAGACAACTTTTTCTAACCGACCAGGAAAAACAGAATAGATCATTCTATCATCTTGACAGACTTGGCACCTATCAAGTGCAGACCTTACTCTATCCCTCTGCACTATAGGGATAACCTTGACAAAGAAATACTGGACTTAGAACGAAATGGAATTAACCAAAAATCTCTTTCTGATTACTCATCACCTATTGTACTCGTTAAGAAAAAGGACTTAACGATACGTTTGTGCATCGATTATCGAAAAATTAACACAGTAACGAAAAATGACGCCGAGCCTATAGCGAGTTGTGAAGATCTTATTTTAAATATGTCAGATTCAGCCATTTTTCAAGATTAGATTTAACGACAGGCTACTGGCAGATTCCTATGCATCCAAATTCTATGCACATCACTGCTTTCTCCACACGACTAGGATTGTATGAGTGGCGATATTTACCTTTTGGACTTAAAAATGTACCAGCCACTTTTGTAAGGCTTACTAGACTTTTGCTACATGGAATTACCAATGTCCAATCATATATATATTATACCTGTATTCATTCTGTAGACATGACATCTCACTTAGAAACACTTAGACAAGTCTTTGACAGGATTAAACTCTTTGGACTTACAGTAAAACCTTCAAAAGTAGAAATAGCTTTAAGAGAAATAGAATTTTTAGGCCACAAGATTTCTCAAGGAAAATTACTTACAGAAAATCGTCTCAAAAATCCTCAACCTGACAGTACCAACCACAAAGAAACAAGTAAGGACTTTACTAGGCTTGGTAAATTATTATGCTAAATTTATTCCCAATCTAGCAGAGTTTACTCACTATATTTACTAATACTTTAATGTTACCTAGTTACTGCTAAAATCACAAATACTGAAGTATTGGAAAGATCAGGTTATGTGATGGTTTATTCCGTGCTCAGTCTTCGTAGACTTAGATGGATAGGACATCTTAGGAGGATGGATGCTGGTAGAATACCAAAGGACATCTCTTTTTGTGTGTGGTGAATTACAGATGGGTAAGAGATCTCAGGGTCGGTCTCTACTGCGATACAAAGATGTGTGTAAGCGGGACATGATTGATACAGGCATTGATAATGCACATTGGGAGCAAGTAGCCGCTGAACGTGTTGCATGGAGGGCAAACATCAGAAATGGAATGAAAACAAAGGAGAAAATTATTGCAGATAAGTCACACACTGAGCGTGTGAGACATAAAATGGTGCATGATGGTGGAAATGACCACGTGTTCACATGCACCCACTGTGAACGAACATTAGCCTTATCAGTCAAATTCGCTACCGCCATAGGTAAAAGTTATTATGCCTTTTTAAAGCACAAACTATCGTATGTCAAGACGGCAAGGTACCAATGAGATGAGATGAGAGATACTGCATGGGTTGTCGTGAGGGTTTGTGCAGTCACTATGTTTACCACTACCTCAATGTTATCTACTTACTGTTTGGGATGTCTCGAGTGGTTTGTGCAGTCAATAAGTTTACCACAAGCTCTATGTTATCTGTTTATTGTTTGGGATGTCTAGAGTGGTTTGGAAAGTCACTAAGGTTACCACTACCTCAATGTTATCTACTTACTGTTTGGGTTGTTGTGGCAAAGTGGAAAAAGAAATGAGAGAGGAATTCCCAAATTCTAATAGCCAACTGTTAAAAGTAATCTTGAAATGGCTCCATAAGACTCCCTAGGGGTAGGGACTGATTGAAGTTTTAAAAAAGCTGTCCTTTGGTATTCTACCATCATCCATCCTTCTAAGATGTCCTATCCATCTAAGTCTATGAAGACTGAGCATGGAATATACCGTCACACAACCTGATCTTTCCAATACTTCAGTATTTGTGATTTTTTCTTGCCACTTAATACCAAGAATTCTTCGCAGACACCGCATATGAAAGCTGTTTAAACGTTTCTCTTGGTGTGAGCAAGTTGTCCAGGATTCACTGCCATAAAGAAGATTACTAAGGACACAGGCTTGATAGACAAGGACTTTTGTTTTGGCAGTAAGCTTCGTGCTCTCCCGGACTTTTTCTTAACCTGTTCATTGTTGATACTGCTTTACCAATCCGGATGTTGATTTCCTGATCTAGATATTATTTGCTATTTACCACTGATGCTTGATATGTAAAGTGGTCTACCATCTCTAGTTTGGCGTCGTCAATAAAGATTGATGGTACACCATGTGTACCTTGTGACATAATCTGTGTCTTCTTTTTGCTAATTGTTAAACCAAATTAAGAACAAGAGTTGGAGAATGCAGATAGTAGACATTGTAATTCTTCCTCAGTGTGGGTCGTAACTGCAGCATCATCTGCAAAAAGTAACTCTCTGATCAGTACCTACCAAAATTTTGGTCTTGGTCTTCAATCTCTGAGCATTGGAGAGGCCGCCATCTGAGCGTGAGTGAATGTATATACCACCATCCTGATCACGAAAGGCATATTTCAGTAGAAGTGAAAAGTATATTCCAAAGAGGGTGGGAGCTAGTACACAACCTTGCTTAACTCCACTCTTGATTTCAAACTCTTCAGAAGTTGCACCATCAAACTTGATTATACCATTCATGCCTGTGTGGAACGATTCCACAATGGACAGAAGAGTTGGTGGGCAGCCAATCTTCTTTAGTGCCTTGAACAGACCCTCACGACTGAGCAAATAAAATGCCTTTGTGAGGTCGATGAAGGCAATAAACAGTGGTTGATTCTGTTCACGGCATGTTTCTTGCATTTGTCGCAATGAGAATATCATATCAATGGTAGACCGGTTCTGTCGAAAGCCGCACTGTGATTCGAGGTAGACTTGCTCTCCTAGAACTTGAAGTCTGCGCAGAACAATTCTGGCAAATACTTTTTCCAACAATACACAGAAGTGAGATACCCCTATAGTTGTTGCAGTCGCTCCGATCGCCCTTGTTCTTGTACAGTGTTATGCTGCTTGAATCTGTGAAATCCCGTGGGACTTGTCCTTCTCGCAAGCATAGCTCTATTAGCTGGTGGATCTGTAGAGTGAGTGTGTCTTGCCCACTCCTGATAACCTTTATTGGAATCCAATCCTTACCTGGAGCCTTGCCAGGTGCAAGTTCATTTATAGCACACTTAACTTCTGTTATGGTGGGAAGTGTGTCCGGGTGGTAAAGAGTTGGTAGAGCCTCTATGGCTCTAGGGCATCATCTGCTAGTTTGGTCTCACTTGAGCAAAGCTCCAAATAGTGCTCTATCCATCTGCTGTTTCTTATTAGTGATGATTTCTCCAGTCAAGGTATTCAATGGTGCACTTCTTTTGATCATTGGACCACAGCCTTTCTTTATTCCTTCATACATGCTTCTGATGTTTCCCTTATTACTTGCGATTTGAATGGACTCACATAACTTGATCCAATAATCATTTGCACACTGCCTGGCAGCCTTTTGCAATCTTTCCTAGCTTACTTTAGCTCACTCATAGTGTTACGCATTGGTCTTTCCTTGTTTCTTAAGACAGCCATCTTCTTCTTATCAATCAAGGCTTGCAGTGTCCGGCTTATTGTCGCAAATCAATCCTGCCTCTTATGATCCAAGTACCATAAACCCCTACGGCAGATTTATAAAGTTTCCTTAAGTTGACCCCACTTTTCACTTACTGTACAATTTTCTACTGTATCAGTGAAAGCGTCTTCAAGTTGCTGTTGAAACTGAAAGCACTTTTCAGGAACGTGAGTGTTAATAATATTAATCCTGGAGCTAGATTTGTGTTTAGTTGTGTAGATTCTCTTTGGTCTCAGTTTAACCCTTGCAACAACCAAAGAATGATCCGTATCACAGTCAGCACTGTGGTAACTTCGAGTCAATGATATATGGTTCAGATGTTGTCTCCGTGTGATAATGAAGTCCAGATGGTGCTAATCGCCGGATCTTGGATGTTTCCATGTGACCTTATGCAGCTAAGGAGTTTGTAACACATAGGTCATTTCTTGTGCAATGCTCCAGCAGCCTTTGCCCAGTTTCATTCATGCGACCGATGTTGTATTTTCCAAGGCACACTGACCATGAACTCGAGTTCTTGCCCCTCACGAGCACTGAAATCACCGATCATATAAATGTAGTCAGATTTTGGAACTGCCTTGATCACGGAGTCTAACTCCTCATAGATCGAGTCTTTCACATCTTCAGAGCAATCGAGTGTCGGTGCATATGCAGTAATATTGATGGCAAAACCACAGGAGGTTGCCAAGCACAGGGATAATAGTCTTTCATTTCCTCCTGCTGGAATTTCAATCATTCCCAGTAGCGAAATCTTCACTGCGTAGCCCACACCACGTTGACTTTTTCCTGCTTGCCCTCTACCCTTCCCAAAAAAAAAAAAGGTGTAATTGTTATCTCTGAGTGACCCCATCCCCAGCGAGGCGAGTCTCCTGCAGGCCAGCAATATCAATGTTAAGACGATTAAGTTCGGCATCATTCACAGCCGTTTTTCTCACATCGTTAATATTGGTTGTCAGTGGAAAATCCTTGACACATGGTTCTCACGCTCCAGGTTGCAAGCCGTAACTTGAGGTTTCTATTTTTCTTTTTATTAGTACCTGGTGCATTGGTTTTACAGCCTGCGATTCAGATTTTGTCCTAGCCCCAAGCACCCATTGAAGCAGGCAGACTGTGGCGGATCAGCACCCAATTGGCCAGGGCTGCCAAGCTTGAGGTGGGCGGTAGATGTCTCCCACCGTCAGAGGCAACGCGTGGCACCCCATGTCTACGCCAATTGACAGGGACGTATAACTCATAACAGTTGCCTCTTGCTTTGATTCTGAGACCGGTTAAGACCAGGGATGGAGTTATTGCCTCTCCATAGCACAAAGCCTGGGCTAAAATATAGAAATCATGTGTTGCCCTTGAAGCATGATCCCTCTCTCAGCCTGCCTAGTTCACTCCAGAGGAAAGGTAACACCTCTACATCTGGAATCAGACAAGCTGCAGAAGCTGCCGGATCAGCAAAGCAATGCTCTAACTGTCCGCCTGTCGGAGCTTCGATCCTAGACCAGCTTCCAACCAAGGCTTAGGGCCTGGTCTGCCCTGCCATGACATTTTGTCTTTAGCTTGCATTTCCTCGCACCAGTGTAAGGCCTGCACCCTCCCAATTGCGCTCTTCCGCCCGAAGCCGTTGGCACAATGTGGGGTGTCGGGTTTGGTAAGCGCCGCCCAACGTTCGGCGCTAACAACAGAAAGCAGGTAGTACCGTCTACTGTTATACGGTAGCTCAGCCACATCTGACTAAGACCTGACTACATCCACACAAACCACAATTAAAAAAAAAAACAATACCCCAATAAGAAAAAAAAATCACCTAATAGAATCACTAAATATCTTTAAGAAGTATTAACTTTGTTTCGATGTCCTCCCATGTGAGTGATAAAGTAACACAGGTAACTCACTTCTAAGTTGCTGTAATGTTCTTAAGTTCACTGAACACATATGATAAAAAGTTCTTGATATCACCACACGTATATTTAAATAAAGTCCATGCGGTTTGAACATTTTCTATCAATGTCCATGATGGTAATATAAATGAGTCTATGAAATGTGGACACTAAAGTTACTGATCTCATGGTCGATGGTAGACCAGTTGTTGGTATAGCTAACATTGTTATAAATTGTGTTGGTATAAATATCATTACAAAAATGTCGGCTAATGGGCCAGATCAAGCCAGCGGGTACTCCAAAAGGTATCTAGTCTAGTTCCACCCAGTTAGATAGCTGTGACCCAGGAGGATTCCATGACGTTCTATTGAAATTCACTCTTTTAATAATATCAAGGCAATTCTCTTCATCTTTCACAGATGACCTTGACCCTCCCGATGAGAAGCTACAGCACTCATGATTCTACCTCAGTGGGAGGCAAAATAAAGACCACTTTTCCCTGTAAAAGATAGGTGCCAAACTTATAGCTACACTCGAATAAACAAGGGGGAAAGAAAAGAAAAAAATAAGAAAAAGGAAAGACAGAGAGGAAAAAATGGGGAGGGGAGGTGAAGGGGTTAGTACACAGGAGCAGGCGAGTTTATCCTGCCCCTGCCGACTACCACCACTCTACTAATCTGTTGTGATCTTTACCTCTCATATCGACAAAATCTGTCTTCCTTCCTTGTTGCTGTGCAGGGGGATCATTCTTGCCTGGCTGCCCAACAGCAATATTGACACAATGTCACAATCCTGGCATTGTCTCTCCTCTCCAAGGTAAATAGTTGCATACCATCATATTACAGGCATGTGACATATTCATATCCACTGTGACAGGTTGGCCCACCTCTCAGATCGTTTTGTTACTAGATGGAGATAGCCCTCAGTAAACCCCTCTATGTATCCTGTAGTAATTTTTATTTTTATCTATATTTTCAAATATTAGATAAAATCGTCTTTGGTTAGTGTATTTATATACATAAAACTATAGAGAGAGTTAAATACTATTTCTTCTTATAGTTAGAAGTAGATGTAGGGTAGAGTTCGTTTACAAGCCAAGAAATCAAGTCAGGCTGAATTTTATATTCAGTTTTGGCTGTGAATAATAATTTGGCCACAGGAAGGGAACTCTCCTGGATGAGAAGTTAACTTCCGGTAGCACCCTAACTTCTGCCAGTTTTGATAGCAACCTGGAAGGAGCAGGGGCTACTATCACGTCAATTGGCTAAAATTGAACACCTGTCTGTGTTTAAACATATTTTATTGCTGGCTCTTGTTAAGCCGAAAAACCCTCTAAAACATAGAAAAGCCAATGATAGTCTCCACTCCCGATAGGCCAGTCAAAATCTAGTTGCAGGGTGAGTTAATAATAATTTTGTTAAATATTTTTCTGTGTGTCAAACTGCCGGCAAAATCTAAAGGCCATGCCGATCGATAATAGATACTATTAACTAAAACTAGTGTTAGTTAACTAATATTAGAATTAGGGCCATGTTTGTGCCATGTGGCTTGCCGACAAGGGTAAAACGCAAAGCTCGTCACATGTGGCATTAGAAACATGGATAAATTACATTACGTGATTCTCGAAATTAGGTATCCACCTGCGGAAGGACACCTGAGTTAGTCAGTAGACGATTAGAGTTAAGATAAATTAATTATGTGCTTAACTTCGGAACTAGCGTATTTCTCTAGATAAAATACTTATTAGTTGAAGGAATTAGTTCAGAGAGTGAATAAGTTACAATTAATTATTCTTCATTAATCTCTATCTTGCCCATAGTCAGATTACTACCATGTGGTCCAAGATGGCCCACTTAACAAAGTTCAAACCTTGGGGGAATTCTCCAACCCTAATATTGTTCTTGTGTATAGTGAAAATAATCTTAAACCTAGCTAAGAAATCTTCTAGATAATTAATTATGTTTTAATTAATATAAGGAAGACTTGCTAGTAGTACAACTCATAACTCTTTAAGTGAACTTGGGGTGTTTCATTGATTTTAATGGTTCACTCGTGTACATCGTGAAGTTATAGTTGTTGTGTGTGATTTCATTTCATTCTATGGAATTCATCAATATGTGATGTTAATTCATCGTGTGGAGTTTAGTTTGTGTGTTTTCATACTTGGAAAATGATGTGTGGTGTTTCATCGATTTAATGGTTTGTTAATGTATATGTGACGTCGGAGTTGTGGCGTATGAGTTTCATTCCATTGAAGTCATCCTATATGTACTGTTAAGTCATTATGTGAATTGTGGTTCATGTTTCCATGAGTAATCATGACTTAGAATATATATTTGGAATGTGGTCTTTGACGTAGAGCATTGTGATTGTACATGTTTGATCTAAATATCAGCAGAGAGAATAAGATATCATTTCTGTGCTGTTTCCATTAGATCAGTGTGCTGTTGTAGATTTCAGATAAGGAATCAAAATGTGTAAAATAAGATAATACATGCTATTGAAATTTATGAGACAAGCATGCCATGCAGGACATGGCCAAAAGAATTTACAATTCTGTCTTGAAGGATTATTCACTCCTTCTCACTGTAATTAACAGAGCCTGCACCCTGATCATCTGTAGCCGTAGTCACGACCGGCGATTGAGCTACGAACCACTCACTTGATGCAGCAGAGAGTGGAGTCCATACCACGATCCAGTCAGCACTGCCAGCTTACCATCCAGGAGGCTAAGGATTATCAGATGAGTGGCTACCCACCCGTTTGCCACTGCACAGCAATCCTAATTTGTCCGCTATTGGCTCGGAGTCTATGATTATATCCTCTAGCTGAACATTATCTTATAGAAATTTCAGGGATCTGCGTATCTCTTATGTGTCAGTGAGTTCCCAGTGGGGCTCACGTAGTGTTCTTTAGGATTAAACGTTATGTTATATTTGTACTTTTAACAACTGCGTCTGTCATTATAGAATTAGAATTAGCATCATCAGATTGTGTGACGAGTGAAAGGACTACATCTATACGTATCATTCTGTCTTATCTCCTGTTGTGTGAGAATACATTAGGCAGTGGGGGCTCATTATTCATTCAGGCACGTTAGCAGGAATAACTTGACATACTGTCTTCGTGTGTTAGTACAGTTAGTCGTCATAACTTTCCGCCTGGCACTGTTTAGAAGTAGTGATCCATTCTGGGACTTTGATAATCATTCTTCTAGAATTGCGAGCCATTTGATCGCTTCTTCAGCAGTGGTTAGATTCTCTATTTGTAGAAGTCTATTTAGTATCTACTTTGATCCAATTCCATCCTAGTAGAATACGTTACGCGACACTGGGGGCTCGTCCGGGAGTGACAATCCTATAGATTGTTGGGTTCAGTCGAGTATCCAACTTCATAGATATTTCTAACTTTCAGTCACTCAAAAGAGATAGCTACTAATCATACTAGTTAATATATATATATATATATATATATATATATATATATATATATATATATATATATATATATATATATATATATATATATATACTTATAACATAGGATTAACATAAGAATAGATATAAGATAACATAAGTTAGGGCAAAGGTGAATTGCTGGCAAACGGGTAAGTGTTGTGTCAATGTGTAACATTTTTTATGCTTGTCATTGAAGATATTTGTGAATCTTTGCGACAAACACATTCTTGATTAAGTGAGTGAGTTATCCAGGTGTATCAACAGATATCTTATTACATAACTAACATGTCTTCTGAAAAGCCACCTACTAAGGAGGAACTGCGAGAACAAGGAACATTGTTAGGTTATGAGGGTGCAGAGTTGGAAAAATATGTAATAGAAGAAGGAAGAACATGGCGCCGAGAACAAAGGGACATCATCAAAGAGAAGGACGAACGAGAGGAAAGAATTAAATTAAAAATCCAGATGGCGGAAATTGAATCCAGACAGAAGATGCGACAAGCTGAATTGGACAACCAGTTGAAACAGGCTGAATTGGACAACCAGTTGAAGCAAGCAGAACTGGACAAGGAGTTGAAATTAGCTGAGCAGTTAAGACAGCACGAGTTAGAACTGAGGAGATTAGAACTACAAAATCCTGATGCCTCCAGATTTAGCAGTGCCAGCTCTCCAACTGACAGCCAAGACATTTCCTCAGGACCACATATTACTCCAGGATCAATGAGTTTTCCACTGGCCCACTTCGACCCGAAGGAGGATCAGATGGATGAATATCTTGACAAATTCGTGTTAATGTGTGAAGCCTACAATCTGCATAAGGATAAATTTAATATTAAACTCTCCCAAGCACTTCGCAGGCCGGCGTATGACGTGTTTGCAAAGCTCCCTCCAGGTCTTGAAAAGGACTTTGTCACACTCAAAAATGCTCTCTTGAAACGATTTCAGTTAACTTCCAGTGCCTACAGGGTGAAGTTCCGTACAGCCAAACGGTCACAAGGAGAATCCTTTCCTCAGTTCGCCTCACGGTTACACACTTATTTTAACAAGTGGGTAGAACTGAGTGATTTGGATGCTACTTATGACGGGCTGGAGGAACTAATACTTGTTGAGCAATTTAAAGATGTTCTTCCAAAACAGCTACAAACCTTTATTGCAGAGAATGGTGGTGCTCGGCTAGAGGAGGTTATCTCACTAGCCGAACGATATTTAACTGCCCATGGCGAAGTAGCTACCACTAAATCTTGTAATTCTTCTACTGCTCAAAATACTCCTGCAACACAGAATAAGGGTTTTCAGCCGAACAACTCTTACGGTAAAGACACCAGAGGGCACACTGGGGGTCCGCACCAAAATCCTGGTTTTCAAAAACAAAATCCACCAGCGAACAATAGTGGATGGGGTAAACCTTACTGCAAGAACTGCAAAAGTAATGATCACCACACGAGCGTGTGCAGAAATAATCCCCCTACCCAGTATGCTGCGTGTATGATTACGGGGGCAAGTACCCAACAGAGCATATGTTCTAGTAATGGAACTAGGCCACCCACAGTTGAAACTATTCTGGTTAACGGTAGTCCAGTACTATGTCTCTATGACAGTGGACTCCAGTGTGATGCAATAATAGCTAAGCAGTTAGTGAAACCATCACAGTTAACAAAACAAACAGTTGTAGTCAAAGGGGCTACCAGGAGCTCTCCAACTATAATAGCTAAGATAGCCAAAGTACATGTGACGTCTAAGTATGTCACTGGACTCATTTCAGCTGCAGTGATCAATGATCCGGTATATCCTTTCATGCTTGGTCGTAAGTATGTATATTTAGGAGAACCATCATCACCAATGATAATGGCAGCAGTGGAGACCCGGAGTCAGGTTGCACAGTCACACGAACCTATACTCTCAATCAACCCTCTACCTCGGGAGATTAGGGCTGCACAAAATGAATGTCCGACTTTAGCATCTTGTTTTGGCAAACTGCCAAACGGTAGAAATCCTCCAGCAGCTGGAAATTTCTATTTAAAGGACAAGTTGTTGTACCATAGGGCAGGAACTATGGGTACCGAACACGGGCAACTTGTCGTGCCGAAACAATATCGTAATCAGATATTGCATATGGGACATACCATATCCTTCAGTGGACATATGACTGTAGGAGTTACTACCCAGCGTATTTCTTGTCATTATTTTTGGCCGGGAATGACTGCTGACATACGAAGATACGTCCAGTCTTGTCCGGAGTGTCAACATGGCTCCCCCAAGCAGTGGTCTACTCCTGTTTCCATAGGGGAAGGGTTAGTTTTGAACACTCCTTTTGAGCGAGTAGCTATAGACATTATTGGTCCACTGCCCACTTCTAAGAAGAAAAATACTTATATTTTAACGGTAGTAGATACAGGTACAATGTGGGCTGAAGCTACTGTACTGCCCTCCATCAATGCAACTAGGGTAGCAGAGGCTCTCCTAGAAATATTTACCAGAGTAGGATTCCCTATTCTTATTGTAAGTGATAGTGGGTCATTATTGAATGAGAAGTTAAGGGGAGAAATCTCCGACATCTTCAGGATGCACCATATCAACACAGGTTTTAGTCTCACAGAGAATAAGCGACTTGTGGTCAAATATACGGGGACTCTCAAATCGATCATGAACAAGTTAGTCCAGGAGAAACCAGATAGTTGTTACACGTACTTATCAGCAGCAATGTTTGCCTATCGAGAAGTACCACATGTCGCCACCGGTCTTCCACCTGCTACACTATTGTTCGGACGACCAATTAAAGGACCGCTTGAGGCTCTTTTGAGAACCTGGACTGATGAAGGAACAGATGAGAGTGTCGTCAAGTCTTCACAGTATGTAGAGGAACTGAAACAGAAACTGCACACGGGATGGAAATTAGCTAACTCCACTCTCCGTCGTGCCAGAAAGAAACAGGCTTCCTTCTATAATAAACCTATTAGAAACCAGTCTCTAGAGGTAGGAGATAAAGTGCTAGTCTTATTAACCAAAGGGGATAATAAGTTAGAAATTGCTTGGCAAGGACCATTCATCATTAAAGAGAAGGTGTCCAGCAACAAGTACTCTGTTTCTATTCGCGGGAAAACTACAGTCTTCCACGTGAATTTACTCAAAAGACATTTTGAGAACAACATGAACCCACCAGTTCATAATATGACTCTGGCTGTGGTTGATAATGGATCCAAAGGGGATCAATCCAGAGGGGAAGACAACCCCGACAGATGTGAGGAAGATGACGCGGCTGAACACGATCCCAACTTAGAGACGTCTAAAGGGAAAGTAAGGACGACGCGCATGAAGTATAGGGATCAAGACCAATTGGGTCGAAGGAGAGATGTTGGAAATGTAGGACCTTTATCAGTGACAGACTAAGGACAACCCGACCAACGAAAGCAGAGTTTCCAGAGAAGATTTCCATGGAAGCGACATCAAGGGAGGAGGTTTCTTAGAAGGTGTCTTAGAAACGAAGAGTCTGAGAATTTTGAATAGACAGTGTGCTATTGATGAAGAGGGGGACCTGTCCAAATGACCCATAAACGTCAGAGTAAGGGCTGACAAAACTATATGAGAGTTCGGGCTGGAGAAAAAGTTGCTTCTCCAACTTTTTTTGAACGATGGGCATTTGTGACAGGTTGGCCAACCTCTCAGATCGTTTTGTTACTAGATGGAGATAGCCCTCAGTAAACCCCTCTATGTATCCTGTAGTAATTTTTATTTTTATCTATATTTTCAAATATTAGATAAAATCGTCTTTGGTTAGTGTATTTATATACATAAAACTATAGAGAGAGTTAAATACTATTTCTTCTTATAGTTAGAAGTAGATGTAGGGTAGAGTTCGTTTACAAGCCAAGAAATCAAGTCAGGCTGAATTTTATATTCAGTTTTGGCTGTGAATAATAATTTGGCCACAGGAAGGGAACTCTCCTGGATGAGAAGTTAACTTCCGGTAGCACCCTAACTTCTGCCAGTTTTGATAGCAACCTGGAAGGAGCAGGGGCTACTATCACGTCAATTGGCTAAAATTGAACACCTGTCTGTGTTTAAACATATTTTATTGCTGGCTCTTGTTAAGCCGAAAAACCCTCTAAACATAGAAAAGCCAATGATAGTCTCCACTCCCGATAGGCCAGTCAAAATCTAGTTGCAGGGTGAGTTAATAATAATTTTGTTAAATATTTTTCTGTGTGTCAAACTGCCGGCAAAATCTAAAGGCCATGCCGATCGATAATAGATACTATTAACTAAAACTAGTGTTAGTTAACTAATATTAGAATTAGGGCCATGTTTGTGCCATGTGGCTTGCCGACAAGGGTAAAACGCAAAGCTCGTCACATGTGGCATTAGAAACATGGATAAATTACATTACGTGATTCTCGAAATTAGGTATCCACCTGCGGAAGGACACCTGAGTTAGTCAGTAGACGATTAGAGTTAAGATAAATTAATTATGTGCTTAACTTCGGAACTAGCGTATTTCTCTAGATAAAATACTTATTAGTTGAAGGAATTAGTTCAGAGAGTGAATAAGTTACAATTAATTATTCTTCATTAATCTCTATCTTGCCCATAGTCAGATTACTACCATGTGGTCCAAGATGGCCCACTTAACAAAGTTCAAACCTTGGGGGAATTCTCCAACCCTAATATTGTTCTTGTGTATAGTGAAAATAATCTTAAACCTAGCTAAGAAATCTTCTAGATAATTAATTATGTTTTAATTAATATAAGGAAGACTTGCTAGTAGTACAACTCATAACTCTTTAAGTGAACTTGGGGTGTTTCATTGATTTTAATGGTTCACTCGTGTACATCGTGAAGTTATAGTTGTTGTGTGTGATTTCATTTCATTCTATGGAATTCATCAATATGTGATGTTAATTCATCGTGTGGAGTTTAGTTTGTGTGTTTTCATACTTGGAAAATGATGTGTGGTGTTTCATCGATTTAATGGTTTGTTAATGTATATGTGACGTCGGAGTTGTGGCGTCTGAGTTTCATTCCATTGAAGTCATCCTATATGTACTGTTAAGTCATTATGTGAATTGTGGTTCATGTTTCCATGAGTAATCATGACTTAGAATATATATTTGGAATGTGGTCTTTGACGTAGAGCATTGTGATTGTACATGTTTGATCTAAATATCAGCAGAGAGAATAAGATATCATTTCTGTGCTGTTTCCATTAGATCAGTGTACTGTTGTAGATTTCAGATAAGGAATCAAAATGTGTAAAATAAGATAATACATGCTATTGAAATTTATGAGACAAGCATGCCATGCAGGACATGGCAAAAAGAATTTACAATTCTGTCTTGAAGGATTATTCACGCCTTCTCACTGTCATTCACAGAGCCTGCACCCTGATCATCTGTAGCCGTAGTCACGACCGGTGATTGAGCTACGAACCACTCACTTGATGCAGCAGAGAGTGGAGTCCATACCACGATCCAGTCAGCACTGCCAGCTTACCATCCAGGAGGCTAAGGATTATCAGATGAGTGGCTACCCACCCGTTTGCCACTGTACAGCAATCCTAATTTGTCCGCTATTGGCTCGGAGTCTATGATTATTGTCGCGTAATCTACAGCCGTATAAGAAAACCCTACGGGTAAGGATGTAGATAGAAAAGCTGACCCTTGGTTAGGTCAGTCCACTGTAGGAGAAGAAGACAAAAAGGCTCGTATTGGGTCTAGATAGTATGAATCCTGGTCCCAGATGAGTCTACCTTCCTATCAGTGGCACAGGGAAATGCAAGTAAAGTTGGACACTATACACCGATAGATGATAGCTGACTTAGTTAGCAGTGACACGCTACCCTGTGATGAAGAAAAGCCCCCAGTGCCCTCAAGTATAACACACAGGAGAGACACAACTAGTTCACTCAACTTCTATCCTTACACACTACACTACTATTAATTATTATGAGGTGAAAAAGGCAGTAGGTAAAGTTTTGTGTGATGGTCTACAAATCAGACCGCACAGTTTAATTATAAATGAAAGAAAAGAAAAAAAAATGTCTCCACTCGGAAGATAAAAGTAAAATGGATTAATGTTCTAGCTAATACAGCAAACAAAGTTTCATGTGCTCTGAAATCATAGAAGCACAGCAAAGCATTCGGTGGTGGGTTGAAGTCAGATTGATGGTTTGTGACTCAGCTCATATCCATTGCTCCCACGATAGTTGTCTGCAGCTTTCCTCTCCGGTCCATCAGTTCTCACTTGATGATGACAGCAAAGGGAACTGTATTACTTTGACTCAGGCAACAAATAGTTCTGGGTGAACTCGCTGAGGCTGGTTGATGATGAGGGTGCCGCTCGAGGGTGCACCACAACAACTCTGCAAATAAAGTCAAACAGGACATCGGGTAAGCTATGGTCTGGAATCACTCTTCCATCTTTATTCAACCATTTTGCTATAGCTATAATCTTCTCATAAGGCAAAGGCAGCTGTAATTATTAGGACATTCCTACTGTTATTCTGACTGGACATACCGACAAGGTAGAAAGGAAAGGATTGATTTACACTCGTACGTGACAGTGCCTATCTCTATTCATGAGGAGAGTACAGTCTGATCCTGAATTATATATATATATATATATATATATATATATATATATATATGAGTGAATGGATCCAATTCCCTTCAGCGAAAAGAAATATTCAAGACCAAGTACTGATGATGTGATAGGAAAAGACATGGATCACAAACCTAACAATCACAACTGATGCTCCTAAGTGTGCAAGAGACACAAGGGTGTGTTGTAAAGTAAGGAAATTGTTCCAGATACTACGGTGTCTGAATATGCTCTCCACTGATATTCATTCCGAGAGGCCTGAGAATAGTCTCCAATGAATACTGCCTAGGTTGGTGATAGTCATCCACGTATCCACCTATATATAAAGAAGAGTCTTCCTCTTGAGAAGGTATTAACTAGAGAAGAGATCTTATCCGTACTTAAGAACTGAGCTAATCTGGAAAAGAACAGTATGGGCGCCCAAGCGGCGTGGGCATGATAACTAGGTCATGCCATGGCGTGGGGCTGGTTTTAGATATAGCGAGGCCATTTTGATGAAATACCTACTATTTGATTTAAACCCTTCCATTCAGTACTGTATATTCTAGTCTTAGCAGTAACAGTAATATTAACCTTATTTTAATATATTAACAAAGTATCTCAACCCGAGTATACTTTAAAACTAGCGTGGTTTTGTACTACATTGCAGTGTCTCCTTTGTCTGCCAGCGATAATATTCTCTGAATTTATCCAAGATTTAGACGCCGGATTTATACGAATATTGTAGAACGTGACGTGTTTCGTTCTATTAAGAACGAGTTGTTACAACTGAACTCAGTTGTAAATTGAATTTCTATTAATTAATATATATTCTATGGGCAACCATGCCGTTAGTGGAATTGGCTGGCCATCATGTCGTAACCTCACATTCATTGCAAAACTGTTATGAACATCAAAAATATATATAGGAATAATAATCGTTTGATCTTACCTAGTTCCAGAATCAGATTCTCACTACGGATCGGGGCCCTTGTTCAATATAAAATTTTCTCTTTCTTATTACTTATTTAAGTAATTTACTATTTAAATAAACGTTGCTTTTTGAACACCACAAATGGGCCCCGACCGCTGTCTGCAAATGCTAGCAGAAGAGTGAGACCGGATATGGAACTAGGATACGCAAGTGGTCGTTTCCGGGCCAGTTGTCAGTTGGTTTGAAGTTGGCCAGGATAAGTCGGCCAAACTAAATTACTCTATAAACCGTAAATATAATGTGATCGTAACATTTGTATAACATTTCTAATTATTCTTTATAATACACTGAATAATAAGCAAGGGGAGAGGGTGCAGCCAGGCTTTCGCCACAATTATATCCTCTAGCTGAACATTATCTTATAGAAATTTCAGGGATCTGCGTATCTCTTATGTGTCAGTGAGTTCCCAGTGGGGTTCACGTAGTGTTCTTTAGGATTAAACGTTATGTTATATTTGTACTTTTAACAACTGCGTCTGTCATTATAGAATTAGAATTAGCATCATCAGATTGTGTGACGAGTGAATGGACTACATCTATACGTATCATTCTGTCTTATCTCCTGTTGTGTGAGAATACATTAGGCAGTGGGGGCTCATTATTCATCCAGGCACGTTAGCAGGAATAACTTGACATACTGTCTTCGTGTGTTAGTACAGTTAGTCGTCATAACTTTCCGCCTGGCACTGTTTAGAAGTAGTGATCCATTCTGGGACTTTGATAATCTTTCTTCTAGAATTGCGAGCCATTTGATCGCTTCTTCAGCAGTGGTTAGATTCTCTATTTGTAGAAGTCTATTTAGTATCTACTTTGATCCAATTCCATCCTAGTAGAATACGTTACGCGACATCCACATAGAAGATTATTAATAATCACCCCATACATTAAGACATACATAAGAAACATATTCTCCCCATAATACATCAAGAGATCATAATTGATGGTTCTGAAAAAATTTCATTGACCTAGAAATCAGAAGTGATACTTCCAAGAAAAATATCATCCCTACAGATATCATGAGTGATAGTTTAGAACAAGAATCCTGATAGCAGCTCTCCCAAACATTATGAGCTACACACATATAGACTCTGAGTAAAGGGGGAGTTCATCCCTCAGGACGTATATCAACCAACAAAGAAATAAATTCTCTAAGTCAGAGAACATTCACCTATCATCTGAGAATCTCTCAAGATCTTCACAAAGAAATTTCTGGTATAGAGTCCCATCCCTTATATTCAGATTTACTAGTCCTAAGTTCATTCACTACAATTTCCTACTTACTAACAGCGTCAAGAATTAACAAATACCACACCACAGTTTCGGGACCACAACATATCCTTTCCTGATGAAACATTCTGACAACTGCAAGCCAATATTGCCCTTTCCTGCAAACATCTCAGGGGCTCCCTCATCAACATAAATTAAGTTAATAGAAAGTACCTTCGCCGCTCCAATGGTAAGGCTCAATTTCAGCACGAAAATGACGAGACTCTAGCGTGGGTGTTGTTGTTGACATTCCAGGAATTGTAGAAAAAAGGGAGAGATAATTTTGCGGTTGTCTGTCTCTGACTTATAAATGTCATTGCAATCTCTACTTCTACACAATCTCTACTTCTCCGTGACAATGTAGGTGGATGCTATTTTAAGCCGCCATCCACAATTACAGTGTTTACAAGTTCCCAAAGGGGAATGGGGCAAGGTGGCGGATGGTTACTTTAAGAAAACACAGGCGGGCCGCCTCAAGGACCCTTTAAAAAAGGAGCACCCTTTCTCACTGTATTTCTTGTTGGGTCTCCATATGTTTCAGGGGCTGGACATAATATTTTATGTAGCACTTGTCTATAATGGTTTGTACGGTCACTATGTTTACCACTACCTCAATGTTATCTACATATTGTTTGGGTTGTCTAGATTTGTTTGTGCAGTCGCTATGTTTACCACTACTTCAAGGTTATCTACTTTCTGTTTGGGTTGTGCGTGTATATTTATTTCAAAGCACCTTCCTGTAAAAGAATTCCTGGTTCTCGCCGCGTTGGTAACTTACGGGGTATGTGAGCCGGCCGCTCAGAAAGCAATGGCAAACTACTGAGCGTAATCTTGCCTAGTACATCAGCAGCAGCTGAAAAATGCTGGTGTTTACTGCAACGTCCTGTAAGGGAAAAGATGCTATAATTAATAATTTTACTTTAATAATTGTTCTTTGTTGTACGGCGTAGACTAAGAAGTCTAACAACTCGACATGACAATCTTTTCTCTCTCATCTCTTTATAACTCTTTATATTCTAGGTTTCTATCTATCTGTCTTAGTACTTCCACTCATCTGCTTACTCTCCCCCAGTTCATGTTGCTAGTTTATTCTGTTTACTTACTGAAGCAACAACGTCATCAAACGCTGACATCAGACATGGTGAAATGAAGGCAACACAATTTTCTTCTTTCAAAACGATCTACAATGAATAACATTTCTTTTATTCATTTTCAATGTAAAATCAAGAACTGTTAAATTTAAAATGCTTAACTCCTAAATCCATCCATCATGTGTCGTGCCGATAAACGTCGGCAGTCATGATTCGCCATTTCACTCGATCACCAGTGGATCAGCTCAGTGTTCTTGTCTCGACCATGCAACGTGGTCAAGCCATCCAGGTATTTACTTCTCTGCCTTCCCCTTGTTCTCTTCCCCTCGATCTTGCCAGTTGTCACCAAGTTCTCTAATTTATTTCTTCTCATAACATGTCCAATAAATGTTGACTGTATACATCTAATTTCTCTAATCAGTTGACGATTTTCATTTATTTCTTGTAGGACTTGGTCGTTGGCTTTTCTGTCTGTCCACAGTATTCTTTGTATTTTCCTCAGAAACCACATTTCCACAGCCATCAGATATTTTTCAGCTTGACTGTTCATTGTCCACGTATCTCATCATTGGCACCTTGGCACCTTGCCGTCTTGACAGACGATAGTTTGTGCTTTAAAAAGGCATAATAACTTTTAACTATGGCGGTAGCGAGTGTGACTGATAAGGCCAATTTGCGCTGTAAATGTCCGTTGACAGTGGGTGCATGTGAACACGTTGTCATTTCCACCATCATGCACCATCTTACGTCTCAAACGCTCGGTGTGTGACTTATCTGCAATCATTTTCTCCTTTCTCTTTATTCCATTTCTGATGTTTGCCCTCCATGCAACACGTTCAGCGGCGACTTGCTCCCAATGTGCATTATCAATGCCTGTATACGTATCACATCCATACAAAAGTACAGACTTTATGTAGCACCTCAACACACTTTTTCTCATAGCAATTGACATCTTTTTTATTGGTCAGTATGTTTTTCATCTTGCAAAAGGCTACCTTCACCATGGAGATTCTTGTTATAATCTCTTCAAGGCATCTCCCATCAGATGTTATGACTTTTCTGAGATAATTGTACAGATTCACTTGTTTAAGAATATTCCCATTTACCTGTATATTACATTGTGGTATTTCATTCTTCCTAGTGATAACTATAATCTGTGTCTTCTAACAATTCAATTCTAACCCTAGTTGTTCACTGTGTGCAACAACCGCATCTACTAAATGTTGCAGATCCTGCTCATTGTCTGCAATCAATACTGTATCATCCGCATATCTAATATTATTGATGTTTCTTCCTCCAATGATGATTCCTTTCATATCTTGTATATTTCTGAACGACGGGAAATTAGAGAACATAAAACAAGAAATACAAAGAGAAAAAAATTTATATTTTAAGGATGTGCGAAACGAGATGGACAGGAACAGGCATCAAGATAGATGAAGATTTTAAGATTATTTATTCTGGAGGTGAAGATCGACAAAGGGGAGTGGCAATAATTTTGGACCGGAAAACATCAAAATCTGTTCAAGGATATTGGGCCGTGTTGGACAAAGTTCTACTGGTTAAATTGAGTGGCAGACCTTTTAGCATAAATGTTATTCAAGTATATGCCCCAACAGGAGAGTCCAGTGAAGATAGTGTAGAGGAATTCTATAATGACATAGAGTCTGCCTTAAAGAAATGTAAATAATTCAGAAATAATCATCATAATAGGAGACTTCAATGCAAAAGTAGAAAATCAAGGTGATAGATACACAGTAGGAAACTATGGTTTAGGAGAGATAAATGAAAGAGGATACAGATTTGTAGAGTGGGCAAAAGAAAAGGAAATGATTGTAGGAAACACCTAGTTTAAGCAACACCCTAGAAGATTATGGACATGGAGGAGTCCTGATAGCAGGATCAGAAACCAGATTGACTACATTTTGATTAGCAGAAGATTTAGAAACGCACTAACAGTAACAAAAACAGTTCCCAGTGCTGATTGTTATAGTGTCAACAGACTACTTACAGGAACATTGAGGATAACGCTGAAGAAAGTCAAGTATATAACAGGAAACACTAAATATGATTTGTGTACATTGAGTAATGACAAGGAAATACAAAACAAATTCAACATAGAAGTACAGAACTGATTTGATATATTGTCTGATCTAGAGATATTATTCCAGGATGTGAATGATCAATGGAAAATGTTAAAGAATTAAATCAGATTGGTTGCAGAAACAACTATTCCAAATTAAAGAAGGTGGGTTGTAAGAAATGGATGACTGAAGAAATTTTACACCTAATGGAAACAAGAAGACTCAACAAAAATAATCCTGCCAAATATGAAGAAATTCACAGACAAGTCAGAATATTATGTAGGAAGGCAAAAGAATCATGGCTTGAGGAAAATTGCTTAGAAATTGAAAAACAACACAACAGTCAAAATACCAAATTAGTGCACACAAGAATTCAGGAACTTACTAATAAAAGAACAAGTACATCAACAGGCTGTCTAAAAACTAAAGATGGCAAAATCATATTAGAAAAAGATCAGATTCTACATGTATGGACAGATTATGTGAAAAACCTGTATAATGATAACAGAGAGGAACAGTATGATATTAGATTTAATAATGAAGGAACAGTAATTTTAAAGATGGAGGTTCAAAATGTTCTTAAGCATTTGAAAGCTGGCAAGGCCCCCCGGTGCAGATAACATCATAACAGAAATGATTAAAGCTTTAGAAGAATTTGGATTAGAGCAAGTCACCAGACTGTTGAAGACATTATATGATACTGGAGATATACCTCCTGAATTATGTAACTCTGTATTTATTGCAATCCCAAAGAAATCAGGAACCTTGGAATGTGATCAACATGGAACAATTAGTATAATGAGTCACATCACAAAGATCTTGTTACGAATTATCATGCAAAGAGTGAGGAAGAAAATACAACCTGAAATAGGGGAAGAACAATGTGGGTTTGTAGAAGGAAAGGATACAGTAAATGCTGTGTATATGCTACGAACAGTTATTGAACGTGCTATAGAAGTAAACAAGTATATACACCTTTGCTTTATTGACTACACAAAGGCTTTTGATAGAGTTAGACATGTCAACATGGTGGATATGCTTGCAGATCTACAAATTGATGGGAAAGACATTAGACTTATAAAAAACATATATTGGAAACAACAAGCTGCCATAAGGATTGATAATGAAGTGGGACAATATCAACCTATTAAGAGAGGTGTTAGGCAGGGATGTGTAATGTCTCCAGATCTTTTTTCCCTTTACAGTGAAAATATTTTCAGATAGAAGATATAAATGGAATCAGCATTGGAGGAAGAAACATCAATAACATTAGATATGCAGATGATACAGTATCGATTGCAGACAATGCACATGATCTGCGATAATTAGTAGACGCGGTTGTTGTACACAGTGAGCAGCTGGGGTTGAAATTAAATTGTAAGAAGACACAGGTTATGGTCGTCACTAGGAAGAACGAAGTACCACAATTTAATATACAAGTAAATGGGACTATACTTCAACAAGTGAATCGATACAATTATCTCGGCACAGTCATATCATCTGATGGGAGATGCCTTGAAGAGATTAGAACAAGAATCGCCATGGCGAAAGTAGCCTTTAGCAAGATGAAAAATATTCTGACCAATAAAAAGATGTCAATTGAAACGAGAAAAAGAGTATTGAGGGGGTACATAGAGCCTGTTCTTTTGAGTGGATGTGAAACTTGGACAATGTGCAGTCAATCTGAAAATCATTTGATGGCTACAGAAATGTGGTTTCTGAGGAAAATGCAAAGAGTACCATGGACAGATAGAAAAACCAATGACCAAGTACTACAGGAGACAAATGAAAATCGTAGACTGATTAGAGAAATTAGACGAAGACAGTCAAAATTTTTTGGACATGTTATGAGAAGAAATGGATAGAAGAACTTATTGACAACTGGCAAGATCGAGGGGAACAGACCAAGAGGAAGACCAAGAGGAAAATACCTGGATGGCTTGGCCACATGGCATGGATGAGACAGGAACACTGAGCTTGTCCACGACTCTGATGATCGAGTGAAATTGCGAATCATGACCGCCCACGCTTTCCGGCATGGCACATGATTGATTGATATTTCTGAAAATATTTTCACTACACAGGGAAAACACATCTGGAGATGTTACATATCCCTGCCTCACACCGCTCTTAATACGCTGATATTGACCTACTTAATTATACATTCTGATGGCAGCTTGTTGTTTCCAACATATGTTTTTAACAAGTCTAAGGTCTTTCCCATCAATTTTTAGACCTGCAAGCATCTCTATCATGTTGACATGACAGGATGGGTCGGGCGGAAGATGTCGTCAGACAGGTCTGCAGTATTACCAGTATCAACCCCGGCAAGGAATGGGTGCGGGTGCCTCCAGCTTTTATGTGCACTTTCTCCTGCATTATCACACACGACAGACGGTGCAGAGAGCAGAACCCTGCCGCTGTCAATGCAGAGGTCAATGCGCTCATCTATGAACACTCAGATAGCCCCGAAGTGCCAATCTATACAGATGGATCTGTTGTAGAGCAGCAGAGAAGTGCGCGGGCACCTATGGACCTGTCCGGAGTGCAATGAAGATACCCCAACTGATAACTGATATGTCTTACTCTATTGAAAGCCTTCGAGTACTCAATAAAGCAAAGATGTATATCTTTATTTACTTCTATAGAACGTTCTATTACTGTTCTTAGCATGCACACAGCATTTACTGTACCTTTGCCTTCTAGGAACACACATTGTTCTTCTCCTATTTTGGGTTGTATTTTCTTCCTAACTCTTTGCATGATAAATCGTAGCAAAATTTTCATGATGTGGCTCATTATACTAATTGTTTGATGCTGATCACATTCCAAGGCTCCTGATTTCCTAAATACAAGCACCATATCTTAAATGTGTTGCCTTATGCAATGTCAGACTGCAAGCCTGTTTGAACTGTGCTCCACAAATGTCACACTTGTAAGGTTTAGCCTCTGTATGTATGAACATATGATTTTTCAGATTACTACCTCTCATAAATGTTGCACCACAAATTTCACATTTGTAAGGTCTTTCCCCAGTATGTATCCTCATGTGTGATTTCAGAAGACAAATCAATGTGTATTCTACACTGCAGACTTCACATTTGTAGGTCTTTTTATTTGTGTGTTTCTTTCCATGACATTTAAGTTGATACTTCTGTGAAAACACAGCTTTACATTCACCACATTTGTGTGGCTTCTCCCGCAGGTGTAGACACAAGTGCTTTTGTAAATCAGGAATGAAAAGATAGTCTAGATTACACAAGTCACATTTATATTTCTGTCTTGTATGTGTCAGTTTATGTGTGTTAAGATGATGACTTGCCCTAAACCCTAAACCACACACATCACACTTGTAAGGCTTCTTCCCTATGTGTTGTCTCTTATGTATACTTAGACTAGATGTTAGTAGAAACATAGCCCCACAAACATCACACTTGTAAGGTGTTTCCTCTGCATGTTGTTTCATATGAATTTTCAGATAAGAGTAATCTATAAATCCTGCATTACAAACATCACACTTGTAAGGTGTTTCCTCTGTATGTTGTTTCATATGAATTTTCAGATAAGAGTAATCTATAAATCCTGCATTACAAACATCACACTTGTAAGGTGTTTCCTCTGTATGTTGTCTCATATGAATGTTCAGATAAGAGTAATCTACAAATCCTGCATTACAAACATCACACTTGTAGGGCATCTCTCCTGTGTGTTGTCTCTTATGATCAGTTAGATTATATTTTTGTGAAAACATAGACCCACAAACATCACACTTGTAAGGTCTTTCCCCTGTATGGTAAGTCATATGCCGTTTCAGATGACTGTTTCGTCTGAAACTTGTACCACAAACTTTACATGTGTAAGGTTTCTCACCTGTATGTATGAAATGGTGTCTTTTAAGATGAGTAAGGCATATAAATGCAGAACTACAAAGATCACATTTAAAAGGCCTGGCACCTGTATGTGCATGTTTGTGTGTCTTCAGAGAACTAGAATTAGCATAACTTATACCACAAACATCACACTGGAAAGGCTTTTTTCCTGTATGTATTCTTCTGTGTGCATTCAGATGACCTCTCACAGAAAACCTTTTACCACAATCATCACATTTGTAAGGCTTCTCTCCAGTGTGTATTCTTTTATGTTTTATAAGATCACCATCCCACAGAAAACTAGCATCACAACGATCACATTTGTAAGGTTTCACTCCAGTGTGTTTTCTGATATGAAATTTCAGATGATAGAATCCCATAAAGCCTGCATTACAAACATCACACTTGTAACGTTTCTCTCCTTCATGAATATTTTTATGCCTAAAAAGATTGCACTTTTGTGTAAATCTTTGGTTGCAAATATCACATATGTATGGTTATTCAACCATGTGATTGTTCTGATCTATTTTAAGACACTTATTGACTGTAAACCTGGGGCCACAGGCCTCCTGCCTGGGTAGCCTCCCTTCTTTATCTCCTCTCTTATGTTTCCTCTCTTTTCTGCCATCTGTAGAACTCGCAAGAGATGCACTACACTTCACCTTGTTCTCTTCAGACTTTCGTTCATTACAAAACAATCTATGTGTTTTATCTGCCTCACAGAGTTCTGAACTCTCTTTTATGGAATTTGTTTCATCCGAGTTTGCTTGTGTATGTAACATTTGCATATGATTATCTTGTCTTTGAATTATTTCAGTAACATTGTCATGACAGGCAACAGAATCCACGCATGCAACATTGTGTTCACTTGTTGTTGACTGACCACAGCTGGCATATGTCAGTACTTCAGACTTGGTCTGTTTTTTCATGTAAAGCATGTTGACATCATGGGTGATCTCATCAGACAGCACATCTGTGTATGTAAGACATTCACACATTAGTTGTGCTCAAGTTGCTATTATGTTGTAAACAACTCAAAATTGTACAGAATTTAAACTAATTAGCTTCAAACACAAGTTGTAATATGAAATTATAAAACTGTATTTAATTTGATTTGCAAAACAACTTCAACATCCCAGGAATGATAAAAAATATACCCGAGCACAAATATCAGCTCTAAATTGAAGGTACAGATGTTGAGTGGCAACAAGGCTCAAGTGAGTGCAAGTTTACCTGAAGCAAAAACAGTTAAGGCTACACAAAGTCTGTGTAATCTGGTGAGGGTGGAACAGAAACCTGACTTCAGACGGTGCTGTAGTAGCACAAACCCTGCCAGGAAACCCAACCAATGGTACACATCAGTTCCTATTTTAATATAATAATAATAGTAGCACGCAGGCTCCAGCAACATTTGGAAAGTTATAATCTGCTCCCCCAAGGACTCAGGAGTTACCGGCCTGGGAAGGACACCTGGGCCATTGCTGCGACTTTTGCATTTGATGTCTATGAGAGCTTCCAGGATAAACAAGAGACAGTGGCGGTAGCTCTTGACCTGGAGGATGCGTACAACAGGGTCAGGTATGATCAGTTAATACACATACTGTTGGACAAGGAAGTCTGCCCTTGCCTTGTTAGATGTGTTGCGGCAGTCCTTTATGAGCGTAAAGTTGCACTGCGCATGGGTTCCTGGACTTCTGACCCCTGTACTATTACACCTGGGTTGCCGCAGGAATCTGCCTTGTCCCCAGTGCTCTTTAATGTCTACACCAGCAAAATCGCAGCTATTGAGACACCAGGTGTGGGTAGAATCTTGACATTTGCAGATGATGTGCTGGTGTACAGACAGAACAGAGACAGGGCCAGTTTGGCGAAAGACTTACAGGTGGCAGTAAACAGGGTGGCGGAGTGGTGCTGGGACGCAGAGGCCATTATACACCCAAACAAGGCATCGGTTGTGTGGTACTCCCTGGATAACCCGATCGTCAAGGCAGACGTCCCAGGTATTATGTTGAATGGTTGTCCTCTTAGTCGAGAGAGTAAATTGAAGTACTTGGGTATCACCTTTGACAGGTGTTTGTCTTTTAAGGATCATGTGGAGGATTTGGTGTTGAAGGCTGGTAGGGGACTTAATGCACTGAGGGCTATGGCAGCAACCAGGGTAGATCAGAGGATGTTGTACAGGCTCTTTCAGCAGTTAATAATTTCTGTCATTGAGTATGGTTTGGGGCTGCTGACAGTATCAAAGAGCCAGCTTGAAAGGTTGGAGCGCATACAGAATGCTGCCATGCGGTTAATCCTGGGGTGCACAAAGGACATACCAACTATATGCATGAGGCATATCCTGGCGCTACAAACAATGACGGATAGGCATAGGGTCCTTCAGGCCAAATGGTACCTGAGAGTTGCCGCAGACAGGAATCACCCGCTGCAAGCAGCAATGGATATGGTCAAGGGTCATAGACTAAGACGAGGCAGGTCCTGGATGGCACAGGCAGAACTTTCTATATGTCAGGTGTGTGATCTAGAGACCATCAGTCGTGAAAGAGAGTGGGTTGAAGTTCCAGAAAACATCACAGACTGGCACAATGTCATAATAACACTGGGTCGTGAGTGCAGAGAATGGGCAGTGGGACGCACTGAGTTTGAAGTGCAACAGCTGATCCAGAGCAACACACATCAAGGTGACATAGTCATCTACACCGATGGGTCAGTGGTGAGAAACAGATGTAGTGGATGGGGCTTTATAGCAAAGGCTAATGGACGAGTCTTGAAATAGGAGAGTCTGGCATATGAGACTACGACCTCCAGGGGAGGTGGAGGCAGTAACAGCGGCATTCCGGTGGCTAGAGGAGACCACTGCAACACACGGTGTATTCATTACGGATTCAAAGATTATGCTTAGTAAGGTAGAGAAAGGAATGTTTCATGTGGAATGGCTCTCGTCGCTTCAGAGGTCACAAATTGTGAGAGTTGTATGGATATTTTGCCCTGGCCATGCGAGGGTACGGGGGAATGAACAGGCTGATAGGCTAGCAGGGAATGCACCTCTTGCTGGTAGTTTGCCTATGGACAAGGGGGAGGTGGTCATGCGCTTGTGGGACCAGGTGGAGAAGGTGGAGGAACAGATTGAGAACCCATATGTGGAAAGGATGAGATTGCGGGGGATCGGCAGGGGTTCTGGAAGAATCTCAAAACTGAGAGGGAAGACCAGGAGAACTTTTAATCAGATAGCGATGGGAATTATTAGTAGTATGACTCTTCGCTTGCCGTTGAACAAGGGGACTGAGCACATATGGGAATGTCCTGAGTGCAGTGATGTCGGCTCTTAACTCAACTCCTATTTTAATAATGTCGCAGGTTCTGTGGTTAAGGGGTTACAGACAAATCGTAATCCTGCATTCTGCATTTAAAACACAGCTGCGGAAATTTGGCATCAGACCGCCTTGTGTTAGTTTTCATGCAAAGGTATGAGTGCAGGTCATTCAGAAACCAATGGCAAACTACTGAATGTAAACTAATGGCAAACTACTGAATGTAAACTTGTTAAGAAATCACAAACAGTCAAAGCATACTGGGGTTGACTGAGACATCCTGTAAAGGATATGAAACTAACTTGTAACCGCTGTTCAATGTGAACACAAACTGCTTGATATACCCAAGATGTTCACCAGAATAGCAATGTCAGATCATTTAGGTTTCAAAAACATAAGAACACATTCCTACATACGTATTATATGTCCACAAAATTATCTCTCACTAACAGACATTGTTTGAATGACAGTAAAATTCCCAAGCAACTTTAATTTCTCTGTCTAACATGTTTGTCAAGTAAGAAAATGTCCATCCGACTATATTATCTCTGTCCAGCATTAACATCTCTGTTTAATACAGTGTTACTGGCAGGAAGTGAGCAAGAGTTACAAAACCTAGTGGAACAAGTAAACAGGCATAGTGCAGAATGTGGCTTAGATATTAATATCCCCAAAAAACCAAAAAAAAAACAACTAAAATTTTTATAATCAGAAGTGAAAAGGAATGGCCATCAATGAACATCACAGTTAACGGGGAGATACTAGAACAAGTAACAAGTTTCTGCTATCTTGGACATGTAATAACAGTTAGTTAGTTAGTTAGTTAGTTAGTTAGTTAGTTAGTCGTGGTTCCAACTTCACGGCAACGGGTTGTCCCCATATTGCTCCATTCCTGTGCCAGTGAATATCACACAAAATGTTCCTATCTGCCAAAAATGAACAATGGAACAGACAGGAGTATCGGCAAGCCAACAGTCCGCACAGGTACACTGTGCATAATGCCGCCGCCAGAATGCCAACACAAAAGTCCTCCATGAAAAATACAGTTCATCATTGATGGAAATGGCAGTCACCAGAAAGACTTCATTGACCCGGGTTTGATCCTATATGGCTCAGTCTCTTTCCACAGAACGACCCGCCGAAAACGCCGCACAAAGCACGAACTCCGTAGCTCCAGCGGCGACTCCTGGGAGTCTCCTGAAAAATGCACTATTCAGCCGAAAAGGCAAACCAGTCAATCCAGCAACAGCCGGCCGCCATCGTTGTGAACATGCAGTTCCCGCTAAACACAACCGCGGACAGATGTAAAAGCATTCCAAGCGAAACTCACAGCTCATAGTGTCGCACCACGCACTCACTCAGTAGCAGGGCGACGGAACCATATCCTCCTTAGTCGCCTCTTACGACATGCATGGTAAGCAACAGTGTTACTATTCTTTGCTCCCCCGTATGTAATAACAGATGATGGTAAAGTGAAACATAAATCAATACAAGAATAAGAATTACCAAAAATGTTTTCAACGACATAAAATCAGTATTAACATCTAGAGATATTAACAATGCATTAAAAACGATCATTGCCAAATGGTATCTATACTCAGTACTACTATATGGAACAGAAGCCTGAACAATGAACACGCAATTAGAAAGTAGAATAGAGGCCCTGGCGACATGGATACATATGTTGTGTTTCACAGAAACAAAAATAAAAACAGAGGTTGTAGAAAAACTGGGAATGAAAAGACAGTTGATAAAAAATAAAAAAGAGGCAAGTGAAATATTTTGGCCATATTAAAAACATAGCACTATTATATAAACCACACTGGAAGGTAAAGTTGAAGGCAAATGGGCAAGAGGTAGACAATGATACAAGTGGGAAGATAACATCAAGTGATGGATGAACAGCAATATGACAGAATGTACAGTCAGGGCGAGATACAGACAGTGTTAGAGATCCATTGCAGCCAACCTTTATTGTGGAGACGGCACCTGATTGATTGATTATCGTTGTTCAATAATAATATTTTCTTTGTTGATGAATTCCACATGTCCAACTAACCGATCAGTCTCCATCCAACATTAACATCTCAGTCAAACATTGATGACTTACATGTAAATTGTAACAATAACATGTTCTCTGCCAACATTAACATTATCCATGTCCAAAATTAATATCTTCATTCAACATAAACTTAATCTTATCCCAAAATGTTCTCTGTCAACTGAATAATCTCCATCCACTTGTCTGTCCATAGTGAAACTCTCTACCCAACATTAACATTATCCAACATTAGCATCTCTGACAGTACAAACTCCACCGTGGAGCAAGAACAACGGGAGGCTTCTGATCTTCAGAAATAGTCTCTCGTCCATAAATGTTGTGGCCTCTTGATCTTCTTTACACTCATGACTCCCAGTTGTGTATCTCCTGTCAGGCATCCAAAGTTATCTTCCAGCTCCAAGACGTGTTCACTGCTGGTTACAGTCATCCCACCAATTGGCCACTGCGTGTGCTTTCCCAACAATCAGCCTGCACTCAGGGAGGAGAACGCAATGCACCTGCCTCATCAAGACTTCACATGGCACTCATTGACTTGGCTGAAAGAAACCCCAGCTTCTTTTCCAGGAAACCAACAGTTTCTTGGCAGAGTAGATAGCACTGCTAACATTCCACTTTCTTCCCGTTCTTAGCTTGGGCTGGAAGTCACAGATTGTTTGGTCTGGGTACTTGTACAGCATAATCACAAGTCTGGCTTTTCTGACTTTAAATTCCTCTGTGACATGTAAATGGTAGCATGAGCTTTGTCTTCCAGCAGTAAAGCACTAGAGCCAACAGACCTGGTGGAGCTTACAGTCAATTCCGTGTGAATGTGTTGATATTCCTCTCTATCGCCTCTACTATTCTCATACTTATTATGGGCAAGAGGAGTTTCAGAACCAACATAAACTGGAGACACCAGATCTGGAATTTTCATTTTCATCTGCTCCTATTGATAATTTGCAGGTTGTTGTCCCTTGTCTCCCAAATATGTGGTACTGCATCCTTGTCTGCCAACCAGGCATTGTACACTGGGCTCAGACTTGTGACTGGTTCCTATAGCAGTGTGGGGATTGCTGGGCATGCCACCATCAACATGGTTGCTGACATCTTGCCCTGGATAACTGACAAGCTTCTGGACTTCTTGGGCTCCAAACTCATCTTGCATACAAGATTTCTGCACTGGTTTGTGTCCAGCTTCATGTAGTTTTATGTCCAAGGTTTCTGCACTGGTTTGTGTCCAGCTTATTGTAGTTTTATGTCCAAGATTTCTGCAATGGTCTGTGTCCAGCTTATTGTAGTTTTATATCCAAAATTTCTGCAATGGTCTGTGTCCAGATTTATGCTGGTTGAACCCTGCCTCGTCTTCCAGGAATCATGCCACCCAACACTGTTCTCTCCAAACTAATGTGTCATTCAGTATGGATACAGTATTTCAGGGTCCAAGACATGATGTTCATATTTTGTAGAACGTCAGTATTGTCTTCTTCTTATCCAAATATTGGATATAAATATTGTCTTCTTCTTGTCCAGATATTGGATATAATTATTGTTTTCAGGCAGTTCTCCAACTGTCCCTGTGACATGCATCAAAGCACATGATTTAGATTAGGTGTATTTATTGAGCTTCACTGAAAGTTATGCCCTCCTGAATTTTACTACAGATTATTTTCCCATCTGCCCATCTGCTAGGAAAACTTCTGGGTTGGAAAGAGTTAAAAAATAAATAAAGAAAGAAAGTATCAGCAGAACTATCAAAGAACATCAACTGTGTGAGAATCATGTTTTGCTTTCAACATGTGTGTATGAGCAGGGCTATCTGTGTGAGAATTATATATATATCACGTGACGCGACGAGAATTAGCAGTGGTTCGAATCGCAAAAGTGACTTATGGGAGTATGGAGCCGGTCGCTCAGAAAGTCGTGGCGTGCTGATGAGCGTAATCTGGCCTAGGAATCAACATACAGCTGAAAGATGCTGGTATTGACCGCAATATCCTGAAACAGGATGGAAACGCGGGGGAAAAAAAAAATATATATATATATATATATGAGCAGGGCTATCTCTGTAAGAATTATACATATGTATGAGCAGGGCCATTGCGAAGGTAGCCTTTTGCAAGATCAAAAACATACTGACCAATAAAAAGATATCAACTGAAACAAGAAAAAGAGTGTTGAAGTGCTACATTGAACCTATACTTTTGTATGGATGTGAAGCGTGGACAATAAGCAGTCAAGCTGAAAACCAGATAATGGCTGTGAAAATGTGGTTTCTGAGGAAAATGCAAAGAATATCATGGACAGACAGAAAAACCAATGAACAAGTCCTTCAAGAAACAAACGAAGATCGTAAACTGATTAGAGTCATTAGATGTAGACAGTCAAAATTTTTCGGGCATGTTATGAGAAGAATGTTGAGTTGAGCTGAGTTAAGAACCGACATCACTGCACTCAGGACATTCCCATACATGCTCAGTCCCCTCGTTCAACAGCCAGCAAAGAGTCATACTACTAATCGTTCCCACTGCTATCTGATTAAAAGTTCTCTTGGTCTTCCCTCTCAGTTTTGAGATTCTTCCAGAACCCCTGCCGATCCCCCGCAATCTCATTCTTTCCACATATGGGTTCTCAATCTGTTCCTCCGCCTTCCCCACCTGGTCCCACAAGCGCACGACAACCTCCCCCCCCCCCTTTGTCCATAGACAAAATTCCACCAAGAGGTGCCTTCCCTGCTAGCCTATCAGCCTGTTCATTTCCCCATACACCCGCATGGCCAGGGCAAAATATCCAAACAATTCTCACAATCTGTGACCTCTGAAGCAACGATAGCCATTCCACACGAAAAATTCCTTTCTCCACCTTACTAGGCATACTCTTTGAATCCGTAATGAATACAACGTGTGTTGCAGTAGTCTCCTCTAGCCACCGGAATGCCGCTGTTACTGCCTCCACCTACATTCTCATGCTGGAGGTCGTAGTCTCATATGCCAGACTCTCCTTTTTCAAGACTCGCCCATTAGCCTTTGCTTATGAGAAGAAACGACTTGGAGAACTTGGTGATGACTGGCAAGATTGAAGGGAAGAGACCAAGGGAAAGACCGAGAAGTAAATACCTGGATGGCTTGGCATGTGGCATGGTCGACACAGGAACATGGAGCTAATACACGACTCTGGTGATCGAGTGAGATGGCAGTACATGACCGCCCACGCTTACCAGCATGGCACATGATGGATGGATTGATGGATGGATGGATGAGCAGGGCTATCTGTGTGAGAATTATGTTACATTTTCAGCTTTACTTCTTTACTTTCTGGTGATTGTCTATTCTTGTCATCCACAAACTTAACATTGGAACTGAGATTTTCTGTGCAAACACAACCAGCGACATTACATGCCCAACTTTGTTATCTTTTTGCCATTAAATTTCTATTCTATCTCTGTTCAAGAGCTGTGAAGAAAAGGCTGGACATAAAATCCCCTGCAGGAGATCCTCCTCCTGTAATGTCAAGCATTTTTTGCCCACATTATCAAAGAACATTTCGAGCCAAAATAGGCCTTATTAGCCATCTTAGAACTCACAGCTCCATACTTTCAACCCTACTGGATGAAATAATTGGTCGTTGTCAGCATCTCACACAGGCATCCTAACTCCTTCATACGCACTCAAGGAAAACATCAGTCATGCATATGGTTCTTCTCGCAATTTATTCAGGCAAACCTGATCACAATTACAATGTTCCCACAGGCAGCGACTTCATTACATATATATACAAATGCCGCCTTACGTACGCTTATAGCACACAGTAAATTACATAAGTCCTACACTCGCTATCTTCAAACTAGCACTCTCGCAATAGCTAAACACTCACTCAGAAACACAACGTCCTTCCCCTCAAACTGTCTGAGTCCCGTCTGACGTTTTCAGGCTGGTCGGCTGGACTCGTGGTACTGGACCCCGTGCCGTTCGTGACCCCTGTGCTGTCATAGCAGCCACGTCGTACTGCAGTCCATCTGTGTTAGGTTATTCAGTGTCCTGATGTCTAGTCCGTTCAGGGCAGTGTCCCGTGAACTTATGTCCCCTCCTATCACTTGGTTTTGTCCTGCCGGTGTCCTGGTTATGACACGTCAGTGTCCCCACCTAAGTCCTGTCTCCACTCTATCTACTGTCCTGTCTTATGACCACTCTGTGTCCTGACTTATGTCCTGTCTCTATTCTATCGACTACACTGTCGATGTCCTTACCTGTGTTCTGTATGTCCTTATCTATGTCATTCTGACTCTATTCTGTCCCTTGTCCTCTCTATGTCCTGTAGCTACACTTCCAACACTCTGACATTCTCCCATGCTCCCCGGGTATTGTGTCACCGAATTAATTCCAAAGGTGTGACACAATGTCGTATATGCATATAAAAAATTAGTCAGAATTAATTTGTCAGTGTGTTGTGGAAATTCGTCAAAACACTCTACTTAGGTACCACTCAGATTCATACGGGTATGAAACACAGTTGAAGTATCTACCCACTGGTCTATTATCAGTTTAACATTCTTGATGTGTTGCCAAGAGTCACTACTCTCCTACATTTCACTACTGGAAGCTGTTAACGAACCAAGGTTATCTTGTCTTATGGTTATCCCATAAAATGCAACGCCTCTCTGACATCCAAAATTGATGCTCCACAACAATTTGTCCCTTTTTAATGGTTCTAATCATGGATATATTATCCATGGCTTCCGTAAAATGTTACCTCAACATCTTTATTCAAGATCTGTGTCCGCTGATCTATCCCTGTCTAGCTGCCGCTTGTTGATAGATCTTTTATCTGTGTACTCATAATCCCTATTAATTCTTTGTGTCCCTTATATAAATATAAGTGTGATCTCCCTTGCTTGAAAATTGATGTTTGTATGTTAACTGTTCGTATTATATTTGTTTGTGTGTTCTATTAATGTATGTTTAAATGAGAAACATAGGCGTATGTTTATAATCTGTGTACTTTAGGTCTTCAAGTGTCATCAGATAGGTTCCTACATTTCACAACTGAAGGCTTATGCTCAATTTCTAAGATGAGTCCCCGAACTGTAATTCTTGAAAATATAACTATAGTTGCAATGTGTCAGGATCTTACTTCTAACTTAACAATGGCTCGTGTGTTCTGACAGGGAGTGAAACACAATCATACACTACGAATGATTGTACGAAACACACAGTAACATAACTGAAAACAATTTAATCACATTCTTCAGATAATGTAGCGCTCACAAACTAGTGGCAGTCTCATTTACAATTCTGTATGTACAAATCTACAAGATCATCAATGCATACAATAAAGCATACTTTCAGTCTCCACAGAGCATACAAGCTTTCATACATCAAGCTTGGAATAATACATTAAATACAAGCCACTTTCTCCCACGTCTGTCCAGTCTCATAGTCGTCAGCAGTCTGAGCTCCCAGCCAGGGTTTCGTGTTGGCCCGGCTCTGGGTTCTCATGTGCTTTGTGCGCCACGCTGACCATTGACCACTGTGCAGTTGCTGCTAGTTGAGTTCACATTTGTCCTTGTTCATCGCCTTCCAGGCACGGGCGAGTGAGATTCTGACAATCTCCGCCACCCCCTCTTATGAAAGGAGTATCCTTTCATTATGGGTATTTCTTAACGCTATTTTTCTACGTCAGAATCCACTAACTGTTTATATTTTTAGGTGAATATGTGATATATTCATGAATTCACATTGACTTGGTAATACTGCATGACATATATATATATATATATATATATATATATATATATATATATATATATATATATATATATATATATATATATATATATATATATTCCTCAGTGATGCCCTGAGGTTACTTTCATCAAGTTTTGTCCCCTAGTTGGAACTGTACCTTGGTTGGAAATAATGGACTCCAGCCAGTCCGGTAATTATCAGCGACTAACGCTATCTTTCAAGCAACGCAACTACCTCCCGACAAAAGAAAAAAAAATTACAAACAGAAAATGTCAGGCCGTAAATCATCTCCTGTAACTGACTCAGAAAGCATGCTGAGGAAGGTGAGGACAGGCAAGTTTCGGGCAGAGTGGCTTGCTTTGCTTCGGAGGTCACAGGTGGCAAGCATTGTCTGGATCTTTTCTACGGGGCATGCTGGTGTGCTGGGGAATGAACAGGCGCACAGATTGGCTGGCTCTGCAAAACTTGGCGGAGTATTGATGCATGACAAGGCAGATGTGGTTGCGACCTTGTGGGAACACGTGTACACCTCGGAGGAGCAAATGGATCATCATGGTCTGGCAAGAATGAGACAGCAAGGAGTGACGAGGGGATCGGGCCGATGCTCGACGCTCAGAGGAAAGGCAAGACGGACATATAATCAGATTGCTACTGGTACTATTGGTGTTGCAACTCTTCGCTGGCTGCTGAGGATGGGGACGGAGCGCTTATGGGAATGCCCCGAATGCTGTGATGTAGGTTCCTAAATCAATCAATCAATCAATCAATCAAAGAACTTGATGTCTGCGCAGAACAATTCTGACAAATACTTTTTCCAACAATACACAGAAGTGAGATACCCCTAGAGTTGTTGCAGTCGCTCTGATTGCCCTTGTTGTTGTACAACAAGCTATATTAGCTGGTGGATCTGTAGAGTGAGTGTGTCTTTACCCATTTTCATTCATGCGACCGATGTTTTATTTTCCAAGGCACACTGGCCATGAACTCGAGTCCCTGCCCACATGAGCATTGAAATCACCGAGCATATAAATGTAGTCGGATTTTGGAACTGCCTTGATCACAGAGTCTAACTCCTCATAGAACGAATCCTTCACATCATCAGAGGAATCGAGTGTCTGTGCATATGCAGTAATAATGGTGGCAAACCCACAAGAGGTTGCCAAGCCCAAGGATAATAGTCTTTCATTTCCTCCTGCTGGAATTTAATCATTCCCAGTAGTGAATTCTTCACAGCAAAGCCCACACCAAGTTGCCTTTTTTCTGCCTGCCCTCTACTCTTCCAAAAAAAGGTATAATTGTTTTCCCTGAGTGAACCTTCCTCAGCGAGGCAAGTCTCCTGCAGGCCAGCAATATCAATGTTAAGACTATTGAGTTCGGCATCAATCACAGCCGGTTTTCTCACATCGTCAATATTGGTCAATTCAGTGGAAAATCCTGGACACATGGTTTTTACGTTCCAGGTTGCACTCCGTAGCTTCAGGTTTCTATTTTTCTTTTTATTAGTACCTGGTACATTGGTTTTACAGCCTGTGATTCAGATTTTGTCCTAGCCCCAAGCACCCAGTGAAGCAGGCAGGCTGTGGCAGATCAGCACCCAACTGGCCGGGGGATGCCCAGCTTGAGGCGGGTGGTAGCTGATCAGTGACACCTGTAGGTGTCTCCCACCATCAGAGGTAACGCGTGGCACCCCATGTCTACGCCAATTGACAAGGACTTATAACCCGTAACAGTTACCTCTCGCTTTTATTCCAAGACTGTTAAGACTAGGGATGGAGTTATTGCCTCTCCATAGCACAAAGCCTGGGCTAAAATATAGAGATCATGTGTTGCCCATGCAGCATGATCCCTCTCTCGGCCTGACTAGTTCACTCCAGAGGAAAGGTAACACCCCTACATCTGGAACCAGACAAGCTGCAGAAGCTGTCGGATCAGCAAAGCAATGCTCTAACTGTCCGGCTGTCGGAGCTTCGATCCTAGACCAGCTGCCAACCAAGGCTTAGGGCCTACTCTGCCCTGACATGACATTTTGACTTTAGATTGCATTTCCTCGCACCAGGATAAGGCTTGTACCCTCCCAATTGCGCTCTTCCACCCGAAGTCATTGCCATAATGAGGGGTGTTGGGTTTGATAAGCGCCGCCCAACATTTGGGGCTAACAGAAAACAGGTAGTACCGTCTACTGTCATATGGTAGCTCAGTCATATCTGACTAAGACCTGACAACAATGTTCACCGCTACCTGAATGTTATCCACTTACTGGTTGGGTTGTCTAGATTGGTGTGTGCAGTCACTAAGTTTACCACTATCTAACTGGTATCGAAGGGAAGAGACCAAAGGGAAGACCAAGAAGTTAATACCTGGATGGCTTAGCAATGTGGCATGGTCGAGACAGAAACACTGAGCTGATCCATGACTCTGGTGATCAAGTGAGATGGCAAAACATGACCGCCCACGCTTATCGGCATGGCACATGATGTATGGAACTGGTATCTACTTACTGTTTGCGTTGTGTGTGTATGTTTTTTCACAGTGTTTGTTTTGCACATCCTTTGCAGGACATCGCTGTCAACATCAGCATTTTTCAGCTGTAAGTTGATTTCTTGGCAAGATAACACTCAGTAGTTTGCCACTGATTTCTGAGCGGCTGGCTCACACACCTCGTAAGTTACCGACGGGATCCGAACCACTGCTGATTCTCACCGTCGTCACGTTACCTACGAGAGTATACAAGATTACGGAGAAAAGTCGCTAACCTCTAGGCCAGGAAGCCAGCCTTTTTCACAGTACCTTCCTTTAAAAGATGCTGTAATTAATACTTTTACTTTAATTTATTTTCTTTGTTGTACGGCGTAGACTAAGAAGTCTAACAACTCGACATGACAAACTTTTCTCTCTCATCTCTTTATAACTCTTTATGTTCTAGGTTTCTATCTATCTGTCCTAGTACTTCCACTCATCTACTTACTCTCCTCCGGTTCATGTTGCTAGTATATTCTGTTTACTTACTGAAGCAATAATGTCATCATACGCTGACATCAGACATGGTGAAATGAAGGCAAAACAATTTTCTTCTTTCAAAACAATCTACAATGAATAACATTGTTTTCATTCAGTTTTCAATGTAAAATTAAGAATTGTGAAATTTAGAACACTAAACTCCAAAATATAAGCACCATATTTGGATTTATCTCCTTAAATGTGTTTTTTTATGCCATGCCAGATTACATGGTTGTTTAAATTCTGCTTCACAAATGTCACACTTGTAAGGTTTAGTCTCCGTATGTGTTATCATGTGTCTGTTCAGATTACTACCTGTCATAAATGTTGCACCACAAATACCACATTTAAAAGGTCTTTCCCCTGTATGTATCCTCATGTGTGATTTCAGATTACACAACAATGTGTATTCTACACTGCAGACTTCACATTTGTAGGTCTTTTTATTTGTGTGTTTCCTTCCATGACATTTAAGTTTATACTTCTGTGAAAACACAGCATTACATTCACCACATTTGTGTGGCTTCTCCCGCAGGTGTACACACAAGTGCTTTTGTAAATCAGGGATGCAAAGATAGTCTAGATTACACAAGTCACATTTATATTTCTGTCTTGTATGTATCAGTTTATGTGTGTTAAGATGGTGACTTGCCATAAACCCTAAACCACACACATCACACTTGTAAGGCTTCTTCCCTATGTGTTGTCTCTTATGTATACTTAGACTAGATTTTAGCAGAAACATAGCCCCACAAACATCACACTTGTAAGGTGTTTTTCCAGTATGTTGTCTCATATGAATTTTCAGATAAGAGTAATCTATAAATCCTGCATTACAAACATCACACTTGTAAGGTGTTTCCTCTGTATGTTGTCTCATATGAATTTTCAGACAAGAATAACCTATAAATCCTGCATTACAAACATCACACTTGTAAGTCTTCTCCCCTGTATGGTGTCTCTTATGGTTAGTTAGATTATATTTTTGTGAAAACATAGACCCACAAACATCACACTTGTAAGGTGTTTCCCCTGTATGGTAAGTCATATGTCGTTTCAGATGACTGTTTCGTCTGAAACTTGCACCACAAACTTTACATGTGTAAGGTTTCTCACCTGTATGTATGAAATGGTGTCTTTTAAGTTGAGTAAGGCATATAAATGCAGAACTACAAAGATCACATTTAAAAGGCCTGGCCCCTGTATGTACATGTTTGTGTTTCTTCAGGGAACTAGAATAAGCAAAACTTATACCACAAACATCACACTGGAAAGGCTTTTCTCCTGTATGTATTCTTCTGTGTGCATTCAGATGGCCCCTCACAGAAAACCATTTACCACAATCATCACATTTGTAAGGCTTCTCTCCAGTGTGTATTCTTTTATGTTTTATAAGATCACCATCCCACAGAAAACTAGCATCACAACGATCACATTTGTAAGGTTTCACTCCAGTGTGTTTTATGATATGAAATTTCAGATGATAGAATCCCATAAAGCCTGCATTACAAACATCACACTTGTAACGTTTCTCTCCTTCATGAATATTTTTATGCCTAAGAAGATTGCACTTTTGTGTAAATCTTTGGTTGCAAATATCACATATGTATGGTTTTTCAACCATGTGATTGTTCTGATCTATTTTAAGGCACTTATTGACTTTAAACCTGGGCCCACAGGCTTCCTGGCTGGGTAGCTTCCCTTCTTTAACTCTTCTCTTATGTTTCCTCTCCTTTCTGCCATCTGTAGAACTCACAACAGAAGCATTACACTTCACCTTGTTCTCTTCAGACTTTCGTTCATTACAAAACAATCTATGTGTCTTATCTACCTCACAGAGTTCTGTACTCTCCTCTTTTATGGAATTAGTTTCATCCGAGTTTGCTTGTGTATGTAACATTTGCATATGATTATCTTGTCTTTGAATTATTTCAGTAACATTGTCATCACAGGCAACAGAACCCACACATGTAACATTGTGTTCACTTGTTGTTGGCTGACTACAGCTGGCATATGTCAGTACATCAGACTTGGTCTGTCCTTTCTTGTAAAGCATGTTGACATCATGGATGATCTCATCAGACAGCACATCTGTGTATGCAAGACATTCACACATTAGTTGTGCTCAAGTTGCTATTATGTTGTAAACAACTCAAAATTGAACAGCATTTAAACTAATTAGCTTCAAACACAAGTTGTAATATGAAATTATGAAACTGTATTTAATTTGATTTGTAAAACAGCTTCAGCATCCCCAAAATTATAGAAAATCTATCACAGTACAAATATGAGTTCTAAATTTAAGGTACAGATGTTGAGTGGCAACAAGGCTCAAGTGAGTGCAAGTTTACCTGAAGCAAAAACAGTCAAGGCTACACAAAGTCTGTGTAATCTGGTGAGGGTGGAACAGAAACCTGACTTCAGACGGTGCTGTAGTAGCACAAACCCTGCCAGGAAACCCAACCAATGGTACACATCAGTTCCTATTTTAATATAATAATAATAGTAGCACGCAGGCTCCAGCAACATTTGGAAAGTTATAATCTGCTCCCCCAAGGACTCAGGAGTTACCGGCCTGGGAAGGACACCTGGGCCATTGCTGCGACTTTTGCATTTGATGTCTATGAGAGCTTCCAGGATAAACAAGAGACAGTGGCGGTAGCTCTTGACCTGGAGGATGCGTACAACAGGGTCAGGTATGATCAGTTAATACACACACTGCTGGACATGGAAGTCTGCCCTTGCCTTGTTAGATGGGTTGCGGCAGTCCTTTATGAGCGTAAGGTTGCACTGCGCATGGGTTCCTGGACTTCTGACCCCTGTACTATTACACCTGGGTTGCCGCAGGGATCTGCCTTGTCCCCAGTGCTCTTTAATATCTACACCAGCAAAATCGCAGCTATTGAGACACCAGGTGTGGGTAGAATCTTGACATTTGCAGATGATGTACTGGTGTACAGACAGAACAGAGACAGGGCCAGTTTGGCGAAAGACTTACAGGTGGCAGTAAACAGGATAGCAGTGTGGTTCAGGGATGCAGGAGCCATTATACACCCAGACAAGGCATCGGTTGTGTGGTACTCCCTGGATAACTGGATCGTCAAGGCAGACGTCCCAGGTATTATGTTGAATGGATGTCCTCTTGGTCGAGAGAGTAAATTGAAGTACTCGGGTATCACCTTTGACAGGTGTTTGTCTTTTAAGGATCATGTGGAAGCTTTGGTGGTGAAGGCTGGTATGGGATTTAATGCATTGAGGGCTATGGCAGCAACCGGGGTAGATCAGAGGATGCTGTACAGGCTCTTTCAGCAGTTAATAATTTCTATCATTGAGTATGGTTTGGGGCTGCTGACAGTATCAAAGAGCCAGCTTGAAAGATTGGAGCGCATACAGAATGCTGCCACGCAGTTAATCCTGGCGTGCACAAAGGACATACCAATTATATGCATGAGGCATATCCTGGCGCTACCAACAATGACGGATAGGCATAGGGTCCTTCAGGCCAAATGGTACCTGAGAGTTGCCGCAGACAGGGATCACCCGCTGCATGCAGCAATGGATATTGTCAAGGGTCATAGACTAAGACGAGGCAGGTCCTGGATGGCACAGGCGGAACTTTCTATATGTCAGGTGTGTGATCTAGAGACCATCAATCGTGAAAAAGAGTGGGTTGAAGTTTTGTAAGACATTGCGGAATGGCACAATGTCATAATAACACTGGGTCATGAGTGCAGAGAATGGGCAATGAGACGCACTGAGTTTGAAGTGATCAGCTGATCCAGAGCAACACACATCAAGGTGACATAGTCATCTACACTGATGGGTCAGTGGTGAGAAACAGACATAGTGGATGGGGCTTTATTGCAAAGGCTAATGGACGAGTCTTTAAAAAGGAGAGTCTGGCATATGAGACTATGACCTCCAGCATGAGAATGGAGGTGGAGGCAGTAACAGCAGCATTCCGGTGGCTAGAGGAGACCACTGCAACACATGGTGTATTCATAACGGATTCAAAGAGTATGCTTAGAAAGGTGGAGAACCCGCAGAAGTCGGATGTGTCGGCCTAACGGCGCAAGAACGCAGCTCTGCTGTAAACAGGCACAACACAGTCATGTCCGAAAAAAAGAAACTCCGGATGAACGCAGATGAAGAAGAAGTAAGGTGGAGAAAGGAATGTTTCATGTGGAATTGCTCTCGCAGGTCACAGATTGTGAGGAGATTGTATGGATATTTTGCCCTGGCCATGTGGGGGTATGGGGGAATGAACAGGCTGATAGGCTAGCAGGGAATGCACCTCTTGATGGTATCTTGCCTATGGACAAGGGGGAGGTAGTCGTGAGCTTGTGGGACCAGGTGGAGAAGGCGGAAGAACAGATTTAGAACCCATATGTGGAAAGAATGAGATTGCGGGGGATCGGTTGGGGTTCTGGAAGAATCTCAAAACTGAGAGGGAAGACCAGGAGAACTTTTAATCAGATAGCGGTGAGAATGATTAGTAGTATGACTCTTCACTGGCTGTTGAACGAGGGGACAGAGCACGTATGGGAATGTCCTGAGTGCAGTGATGTCGGTTCTTAACTCAACTCCTATTTTAATAATGTCGCAGGTTCTGTGGTAAAGGAGTTACGGACACAATTCGTAATCCTGCATACTGCATTTAAAACACAGCTGCGGAAATTTGGCATCAGACCGCCTTGTGTTAGTTTTCATGCAAAGGTGTGAGTGCAGGTCGTTCAGAAACCAATGGCAAACTACTGAATGTAAACTTGTTAAGAAATCACAAACAGTCAAAACATACTGGGGTTGACTGAGACATCCTGTAAAGGATATGAAATTAACTGTTAACTGCTATTCAATGTGAACACAAACAACTTGATATACCCAAGATGTTCACCAGAATAGCAATGTCAGATCATTTTTGGTTTCAAACACATAAGAACACATTCCTACATAACTATTATATGTCCACAAAATTATCTCTCGCTAACAGACATTGTTTGAATGACAGTGAAATTCCCAAGCAACTTTAATTTCTCTGCCCAACATGTTTGTGGAGTAAGAAAGTATCCATCCAACTTTATTATTTCTGTCCAGCATTAACATCTCTGTTTAATACAGTGTTACTGGCAGGAAGTGAGCAAGAGTTACAAAACCTAGTGAAACAAGTAAACAGACATTGTGCAGAATGTGGCTTAGATATTAATATCCCCCCCCCCCCCCCCCCCCCCCCCAAAAAAAAAAAAATAATTTTAATCAGAAGTGGAAAGGAATGGCCATCAATGAACATCACAGTTAACGGGGAGATACTAGAACAAGTAACAAGTTTCTCCTATCTTGGACATGTAATAACAGATGATGGTAAAGTGAAACAGAAATCAATACAAGAATAGGAATTACCAAAAATGTTTTCAACGACATAAAATCAGTATTAACAGCTAGAGATATTAACAATGCATTAAATACGAGAATTGCCAAATGGTGTCTATACTCAGCACTACTATATGGAACAGAAGCCTGAACAATGAACACGCAATTAGAAAGTAGAATAGAGGCCCCGGAGACATGGATACATATGTTGTGTTTCACAGAAACAAAAATAAATACAGAAGTTGTAGAAAAACTGGAAATGAAAAGAGAGCTGATAAGAAATAAAAAAAAAGAGGCAAGTGAAATATTGTGGCCATATTAAAAACATAGCACTATTATATAAACCATACTGGAAGGTAAAGTTGAAGGCAAATGAGCAAGAGGTAGACAATGATACCATGAGAAGATAACATCAAGTGATGGATGAACAGCAATATGATAGAATGTACAGTCAGGGCGAGATACAGACAGTGTTAGAGATCAACTGCAGCCAACCTTTATTGTGGAGACGGTGCCTAATTGATTGATTGATTGATTGATTGATTATCGTATCGAGTTTCTGCACTCGCCCCAAAATAACGTCAAGAAAGCAACAAATGGTGTTCTTTGGTCAGATAATGAAGAGAGAAGCACTGGAGAATATTGTGATAACCAGAATGATCTGCAGTAAAAGAGGTAAAATAGTCTAAGATTATGGCACAGAGGAATATCATCACAAATCGCCAACAAGATTCTCCATCCTTTTAAAGTTCGTCAGCTTCATGAATTTTTATTTCCAAGATTTCTGCAATGGTCTGTGTCCAGCTTCATGTCCAAGATTTCTGCACAGGTCTGTGTCCAGCTTCATGTCCAAGATTTCTATAATGGTCTGTGTCCAGCTTCATACATTTTGTCCAAGATTTCTGCAGTGGTGTATGTCCAGCTTCATGTAGTTTTATGTCCTAGATTTCTGCAATGGTCTGTGTCCAGCTTCATACATTTTGTCCAAGATTTCTGCAGTGGTGTATGTCCAGCTTCATGTAGTTTTATGTCCTAGATTTCTATAATGGTCTGTGTCCAGCTTCATACATTTTGTCCAAGATTTCTGCAGTGGTGTATGTCCAGCTTCATGTAGTTTTATGTCCAAGGTTTCTGCAATGGTCTGTGTCCAGCTTCATGTAGTTTTATGTCCAAGGTTTCTGCAATGGTCTGTGTCCAGCTTATTGTCGTTTTATGTCCAAGATTTCTGCAATGGTCTGTGTCTAGCTTCATGTCCAAGATTTCTGCAATGGTCTGTGTCTAGCTTCATGTCCAAGATTTCTGCAATAGTCTGTGTCCAGCTTCATGTAGTTTTATATCCAAGGTTTCTGCAATGGTCTGTGTCCAGCCTATTGTAGTTTTATGTCCAAGGTTTCTGCAATGGTCTGTGTCCAGCTTCATACATTTTGTCCAAGATTTCTGCACTGGTCTGTGTCCAGCTTCATGTAGTTTTATGTCCAAGATTTCTGCAATGGTCTGGTCCAGCTTCATGTAGTTTTATGTCCAAGGTTTCTGCAATGGTCTGTGTCCAGCTTATTGTAGTTTTATGTCCAAGGTTTCTGCACTGGTCTGTGTCTAGCTTCATGTCCAAGGTTTCTGCAATGGTCTGTGTCTAGCTTCATGTCCAAGATTTCTGCAATAGTCTGTGTCCAGCTTCATGTAGTTTTATATCCAAGGTTTCTGCAATGGTCTGTGTCCAGCCTATTGTAGTTTTATGTCCAAGGTTTCTGCAATGGTCTGTGTCCAGCTTCATACATTTTGTCCAAGATTTCTGCACTGGTCTGTGTCCAGCTTCATGTAGTTTTATGTCCAAGATTTCTGCAATGGTCTGGTCCAGCTTCATGTAGTTTTATGTCCAAGGTTTTTGCAATGGTCTGTGTCCAGCTTATTGTAGTTTTATGTCCAAGGTTTCTGCACTGGTCTGTGTCTAGCTTCATGTCCAAGGTTTCTGCAATGGTCTGTGTCCAGCTTCATATAGTTTTATGTCCAAGATTTCTACAATGGTCTGTGTCCAGCCTATTGTAGTTTTATGTCCAAGGTTTCTGCAATGGTCTGTGTCCAGCTTCATACATTTTGTCCAAGATTTCTGCACTGGTTTGTGTCCAGCTTATTGTAGTTTTATATCCTAGATTTCTGCAATGGTCTGGTCCAGCTTCATGTAGTTTTATGTCCAAGGTTTCTGCAATGGTCTGTGTCCAGCTTATTGTAGTTTTATGTCCAAGGTTTCTGCACTGGTCTGTGTCCAGCTTCATGTAGTTTTATGTCCAAGGTTTCTGCAATGGTCTGTGTCCAGCTTCATGTAGTTTTATGTCCAAGGTTTCTGCAATGGTCTGTGTCCAGCTTATTGTCGTTTTATGTCCAAGATTTCTGCAATGGTCTGTGTCTAGCTTCATGTCCAAGGTTTCTGCAATAGTCTGTGTCCAGCTTGATGTAGTTTTATGTCCAAGGTTTCTGCAATAGTCTGTGTCCAGCTTCATGTAGTTTTATGTCCAAGATTTCTGCACTGGTCTGTGCCCAGCTTCATGTCCAAGATTTCTGCACTGGTCTGTGTCCAGCTTCATGTAGTTTTATGTCCAAGATTTCTGCAATGGTCTGTGTCCAGCTTCATGTAGTTTTATGTCCAAGGTTTCTGCAATAGTCTGTGTCCAGCTTCATGTAGTTTTATGTCCAAGATTTCTGCAATGGTCTGTGCCCAGCTTCATGTCCAAGGTTTCTGCAATAGTCTGTGTCCAGCTTCATGTAGTTTTATGTCCAAGATTTCTGCAATGGTCTGTGCCCAGCTTCATGTCCAAGATTTCTGCACTGGTCTGTGTCCAGCTTCATGTAGTTTTATGTCCAAGATTTCTACAATGGTCTGTGTCCAGCTTATTGTAGTTTTATGTCCAAGATTTCTGCAATGGTCTGTGTCCAGCTTCATGTAGTTTTATATCCAAGGTTTCTGCAATGGTCTGTGTCCAGCTTCATGTAGTTTTATGTCCAAGATTTCTACAATGGTCTGTGTCCAGCTTATTGTAGTTTTATGTCCAAGATTTCTACAATGGTCTGTGTCCAGCTTCATGTAGTTTTATATCCAAGGTTTCTACAATGGTCTGTGTCCAGCTTATTGTAGTTTTATGTCCAAGATTTCTGCAATGGTCTGTGTCCAGCTTATTGTAGTTTTATGTCCAAGATTTCTACAATGGTCTGTGTCCAGCTTCATGTAGTTTTATATCCAAGGTTTCTACAATGGTCTGTGTCCAGCTTATTGTAGTTTTATGTCCAAGATTTCTGCAATGGTCTGTGTCCAGCTTCATGTAGTTTTATGTCCAAGATTTCTACAATGGTCTGTGTCCAGCTTATTGTAGTTTTATGTCCAAGATTTCTGCAATAGTCTGTGTCCAGCTTCATGTAGTTTTATATCCAAGATTTCTGCAATGGTCTGTGTCCAGCTTATTGTAGTTTTATGTCCAAGATTTCTACAATGGTCTGTGTCCAGCTTCATGTAGTTTTATGTCCAAGGTTTCTGCAATGGTCTGTGTCCAGCTTCATGTAGTTTTATGTCCAAGATTTCTACAATGGTCTGTGTCCAGCTTATTGTAGTTTTATGTCCAAGATTTCTGCAATAGTCTGTGTCCAGCTTCATGTAGTTTTATGTCCAATATTTCTACAATGGTCTGTGTCCAGCTTATTGTAGTTTTATGTCCAAGATTTCTACAATGGTCTGTGTCCAGCTTATTGTAGTTTTATGTCCAAGATTTCTACAATGGTCTGTGTCCAGCTTATTGTAGTTTTATGTCCAAGATTTCTACAATGGTCTGTGCCCAGCTTCATGTCCAAGGTTTCTACAATGGTCTGTGTCCAGCTTCATGTAGTTTTATGTCCAAGATTTCTACAATGGTCTGTGTCCAGCTTATTGTAGTTTTATGTCCAAGATTTCTGCAATAGTCTGTGTCCAGCTTCATGTAGTTTTATGTCCAAGATTTCTACAATGGTCTGTGTCCAGCTTATTGTAGTTTTATGTCCAAGATTTCTGCAATAGTCTGTGTCCAGCTTCATGTAGTTTTATATCCAAGATTTCTGCACTGGTCTGTGTCCAGCTTCATGTAGTTTTATATCCAAGGTTTCTGCAATGGTCTGTGTCCAGCTTCATGTAGTTTTATGTCCAAGATTTCTGCAATGGTCTGTGTCCAGCTTCATGTAGTTTTATGTCCAAGATTTCTACAATGGTCTGTGTCCAGCTTATTGTAGTTTTATGTCCAAGATTTCTACAATGGTCTGTGTCCAGCTTATTGTAGTTTTATGTCCAAGATTTCTACAATGGTCTGTGTCCAGCTTATTGTAGTTTTATATCCAAGATTTCTGCAATGGTCTGTGTCCAGCTTCATGTAGTTTTATGTCCAAGATTTCTGCAATGGTCTGTGTCCAGCTTCATGTAGTTTTATGTCCAAGATTTCTACAATGGTCTGTGTCCAGCTTATTGTAGTTTTATGTCCAAGATTTCTACAATGGTCTGTGTCCAGCTTATTGTAGTTTTATGTCCAAGATTTCTACAATGGTCTGTGTCCAGCTTATTGTAGTTTTATATCCAAGATTTCTGCAATGGTCTGTGTCCAGCTTCATGTAGTTTTATATCCAAGGTTTCTGCAATGGTCTGTGTCCAGCTTCATGTAGTTTTATGTCCAAGATTTCTACAATGGTCTGTGTCCAGCTTATTGTAGTTTTATGTCCAAGATTTCTACAATGGTCTGTGTCCAGCTTCATGTAGTTTTATATCCAAGGTTTCTACAATGGTCTGTGTCCAGCTTATTGTAGTTTTATGTCCAAGATTTCTGCAATGGTCTGTGTCCAGCTTCATGTAGTTTTATGTCCAAGATTTCTACAATGGTCTGTGTCCAGCTTATTGTAGTTTTATGTCCAAGATTTCTGCAATAGTCTGTGTCCAGCTTCATGTAGTTTTATATCCAAGATTTCTGCAATGGTCTGTGTCCAGCTTATTGTAGTTTTATGTCCAAGATTTCTACAATGGTCTGTGTCCAGCTTCATGTAGTTTTATGTCCAAGGTTTCTGCAATGGTCTGTGTCCAGCTTCATGTAGTTTTATGTCCAAGATTTCTACAATGGTCTGTGTCCAGCTTATTGTAGTTTTATGTCCAAGATTTCTGCAATAGTCTGTGTCCAGCTTCATGTAGTTTTATGTCCAAGATTTCTACAATGGTCTGTGTCCAGCTTATTGTAGTTTTATGTCCAAGATTTCTGCAATAGTCTGTGTCCAGCTTATTGTAGTTTTATGTCCAAGATTTCTGCAATGGTCTGTGTCCAGCTTATTGTAGTTTTATGTCCAAGATTTCTGCAATAGTCTGTGTCCAGCTTATTGTAGTTTTATGTCCAAGATTTCTGCAATAGTCTGTGTCCAGATTATTGTAGTTTTATGTCCAAGATTTCTGCAATAGTCTGTGTCCAGCTTATTGTAGTTTTATATCCAAGATTTCTGCAATGGTCTGTGTCCAGCTTCATGTAGTTTTATATCCAAGGTTTCTGCAATGGTCTGTGTCCAGCTTCATGTAGTTTTATGTCCAAGATTTCTACAATAGTCTGTGTCCAGCTTCATGTAGTTTTATGTCCAAGATTTCTGCAATGGTCTGTGTCCAGCCTATTGTAGTTTTATGTCCAAGGTTTCTGCAATAGTCTGTGTCCAGCTTCATGTAGTTTTATGTCCAAGATTTCTGCACTGGTCTGTGCCCAGCTTCATGTCCAAGATTTCTGCACTGGTCTGTGTCCAGCTTCATGTAGTTTTATGTCCAAGATTTCTGCACTGGTCTGTGTCCAGCTTCATACAGTTTTATGTCCAAGGTTTCTGCACTGGTCTGTGTCCAGCTTCATGTAGTTTTATGTCCAAGATTTCTGCAATGGTCTGTGTCCAGCTTGTTGCAGTTTTATGTCCAAGATTTCTGCACTGGTCTGTGTCCAGCTTCATGTAGTTTTATGTCCAAGGTTTCTGCACTGGTCTGTGTCTAGCTTGTTGCAGTTTTATGTCCAAGATTTCTGCACTGGTCTGTGTCCAGCTTCATGTAGTTTTATGTCCAAGGTTTCTGCAATGGTCTGTGTCCAGCTTCATGTAGTTTTATGTCCAAGGTTTCTGCAATGGTCTGTGTCCAGCTTATTGTCGTTTTATGTCCAAGATTTCTGCAATGGTCTGTGTCTAGCTTCATGTCCAAGGTTTCTGCAATAGTCTGTGTCCAGCTTGATGTAGTTTTATGTCCAAGGTTTCTGCAATAGTCTGTGTCCCGCTTCATGTAGTTTTATGTCCAAGATTTCTGCAATGGTCTGTGTCCAGCTTCATGTAGTTTTATATCCAAGGTTTCTGCAATGGTCTGTGTCCAGCTTCATGTAGTTTTATGTCCAAGATTTCTACAATGGTCTGTGTCCAGCTTATTGTAGTTTTATGTCCAAGGTTTCTGCAATGGTCTGTGTCTAGCTTCATGTCCAAGATTTCTGTAATGGTCTGTGTCCAGTTTCATACAGCTTCATGTCCAAGATTTCTGCAATGGTCTGTGTCCAGCTTCATGTAGTTTTATGTCCAAGATTTCTACAATGGTCTGTGTCCAGCCTATTGTAGTTTTATGTCCAAGGTTTCTGCAATGGTCTGTGTCCAGCTTGTTGCAGTTTTATGTCCAAGATTTCTGCACTGGTCTGTGTCCAGCTTCATGTCCAAGATTTCTGTAATGGTCTGTGTCCAGTTTCATACAGCTTCATGTCCAAGATTTCTGCAATGGTCTGTGTCCAGCTTCATGTCCAAGATGTCTGCACTGGTCTGTGTCAAGCTTCATGTAGTTTTATGTCCAAGATTTCTGCAATGGTCTGTGCCCAGCTTCATGTCCAAGGTTTCTGCAATGGTCTGTGTCCAGCATCATGTAGTTTTATGTCCAATGTTTCTGCAATGGTCTGTGTCCAGCTTCATGTAGTTTTATGTCCAATGTTTCTGCAATGGTCTGTGTCCAGCATCATGTAGTTTTATGTCCAATGTTTCTGCAATGGTCTGTGTCCAGCTTCATGTAGTTTTATGTCCAAGGTTTCTGCAATGGTCTGTGTCCAGCATCATGTAGTTTTATGTCCAAGGTTTCTGCAATGGTCTGTGTCCAGCTTCATGTTCAAGGTTTCTGCAATGGTCTGTGTCCAGCTTCATGTAGTTTTATGTCCAAGGTTTCTGCAATGGTCTGTGTCCAGCTTCATGTCCAATGTTTCTGCAATGGTCTGTGTCCAGCATCATGTAGTTTTATGTCCAAGGTTTCTGCACTGGTCTGTGTCCAGCTTCATGTAGTTTTATATCCAAAATTTCTGCAATGGTCTGTGTCCAGCTTCATGCTGGTTGACCCCTGCCTCGTCTTCCAGGAACCATGCCACCCAACACTGTTCTCTCCAAACTAATGTGTCATTTAATATGGTTACAGTATTTCAGTGTCCACACTGTTCTCTCCAAACTAATGTGTCATGTAATATGGTTACAGTATTTCAGTGTTCAAGACATGATGTTCATATCTTGTAGAACGCCAGTATTGTCTTCTTGTCCAGATATTGGATATAAATACTGTCTTCTGGCAGTTCTCCAGCTGTCACTGTAACATGCATCATAGCACATGCTTTAGATGAGGTGTATTTATTGAGCCTCACTGAAAGTTAGGCCCTCATGAATTTTCCTACAAATTATTTCCCCTGCTGGGCTTCAGCTTGGAAAGTTTCTGGGTTGTAAAGAGTTAAGAATTAAAAGGAATGAAAGTATCAGCAGAACTATCAAAGAACATCAACCGTGTGAGAATAATGTTCTGCTTTCAACATGTGTATGAGCAGGGCTATCAATGAACATCAGTTACACGAGAATCATGTTCTACGTTCAATACATATGTATGAGCAGGGCTATCTGTGTGAGAATTATACATATGTATGAGCAGGGCTATCTGTTTGAGAATTATACATATGTATGAGCAGAGCTGTGTGAGAATTATACATATGTATGAGCAGGGCTATCTGTGTGAGAATTATACATATGTATGAGCAGGGCTGTGTGAGAATTATACATATGTATGAGCAGGGCTATCTGTGTGAGAATTATACATATGTATGAGCAGGGCTATCTGTGTGAGAATTATACATATGTATGAGCAGGGCTGTGTGAGAATTATACATATGTATGAGCAGGGCTATCTGTGTGAGAATTATACATATGTATGAGCAGGGCTATCTGTGTGAGAATTATACATATGTATGAGCAGGGCTATCTGTGTGAGAATTATACATATGTATGAGCAGGGCTGTGTGAGAATTATACATATGTATGAGCAGGGCTATCTGTGTGAGAATTATACATATGTATGAGCAGGGCAATCTGTGTGAAAATTATACATATGTATGAGCAGGGCTATCTGTGTGAGAATTATACATATGTATGAGCAGGGCTATCTGTGTGAGAATTATACATATGTATGAGCAGGGCTGTGTGAGAATTATACATATGTATGAGCAGGGCTGTCTGTGTGAGAATTATACATATGTATGAGCAGGGCTATCTGTGTGAGAATTATACATATGTATGAGCAGGGCTGTCTGTGTGAGAATTATACATATGTATGAGCAGGGCTATCTATGTGAGAATTATACATATGTATGAGCAGGGCTATCTGTGTGAGAATTATACATATGTATGAGCAGGGCTGTCTGTGTGAGAATTATGTTACATTTTCAGCTTTACTTCCTTACTTTCTGATGATTGTCTATTCTTGCCATCCACTAACTGAACATTGGAACTGAGATTTTCTGTGCAAACACAACCAGTAACATTACATGCGCAACTTTGTTATCTATTTGCCATTAACTTTCTACTAACTAATCTGTCTCTTTATAGAAATCAGCAATTGACTTTGGTTGTTGTTATGCACTACAAATAGTTATAACAGATTATTTAAACTGATACCTGATAGTGACATACCACCACCTTGTTTGTCTCCACACAAATACAGTAGTTTGAAATCTTCAAGATGTACACTTGTTGTATCCATGTTGTCACTTGTCCCAACATTGCAAGTTTGATCTTCTGTGCTGTTATCACCAGCCTGAGGGTGTTTGGATAAGAAATATATATTTTATAGACCCTGACAGTGTAAGAATTGCTCCATTATGCAACAAATTAGAACCAGTAAGTAAGTATCAACAATATTTGAAATGGTGATACAGAACAGAAATACACAGACTGTTCTGGAGACAACATTTCAAGTCAATTATTATCGACAAAACAATTGGAGCATAGATCTATAGGCGTTGATAAATAGTATTATAGTCTGTCCGGAAATTTATGCCGTCATTCAAGATCAATTATTTTGAAAACTATCTGTTGCATCGTTATGAAATTTTTCCAGCCGTCTTATATTTACCCCCACCCAAGGAATATGTCTTTGATAGGTCCCAAAACAACTTAAATCATTAAAAGCGGCATCATTCCTTTGATGTTTTGCTTAACAACTAGTGATTTCTTGTTAAAAATGTTATGTTTACGGTAATGAGGACCTGCAAATTCAGATGACAAACAAAGGCGTATCTGGATTCGTATGGGAGTGGGTGCAATCAAAGAAGTAGCTTACAGTCGACAGAATCGGCTGCATTGCACAGGGTTTTTATCCCATATGGCTCAGTTTCTTTCCGCAGCGCGGAAAGCGTCGCACAAAGCACGAACTCCGTAGCTCCAGCGACGACCCTCGACAGTCTCCGAATAAAATGAATGATGCGGCCCGGACAGACAGACAGAAAGGTAGGTAGGTAGGCAGAAAGATAGGTGGGTGGATGGATGGCTGGCTGGCTGGCTGGCTGAGTGGGTGGATCGGTCGGTCGGTGGGTCGGTCGGTGGGTGGGTGGGTGGGTCGGCAGGCAGGCAGGCAGGCAGACAGACAGATAGATTAGATAGATAGATAGATAGATAGATAGATGGATAGATAGATAGATAGATAGATAGATAGATAGATAGATCGATATCGGTAGGTCGGTCGGTTAGTGGGTGGGTGGGCAGGCAGGCAGACAGACAGACAGATAGATTAGATAGATAGGACAGACAGATAGATTAGATAGATTGATATCGGTAGGTCGGTCGGTCTGTCGGTGGGTGGGTGGTCGGGCCGGCAGGCAGGCAGATAGATAGATAAATAGATAGATAGATAGATAGATAGATAGATAGATATCGGTAGGTCGGTCGGTTAATGGGTGGGTGGGCCGGCAGGCAGGCAGACAGACAGACAGATAGATTAGATAGATAGGACAGACAGATAGATTAGATAGATAGGACAGACAGATAGATTAGATTAGATTAGATAGATAGATAGATAGATAGATAGATAGATAGATAGATAGATAGATAGATATCGGTAGGTCGGTCGGTTGGTGGGTGGGTGGGCCGGCAGGCAGGCAGTCAGGCAGATAGACAGACAGATAGATTAGATAGATAGATAAATAGATAGATAGATAGATAGATAGATAGATAGATAGATAGATGGATAGATAGATAGATAGATATCTGTCGGTCGGTCGGTCGGTATGTGGGTGGGTGGGCCGGCAGGCAGGCAGAGAGACAGACAGACATACAGACAGACATACAGACAGACAGACAGACAGATAGATATATAGATAGATTGATAGATAGATAGATAGATAGATAGATAGATAGATAGATATCGGTACGTCGGTCGGTTGGTCGGTGGGTGGGTGGGCCGGCAGGCAGGCAGACAGACAGACAGACAGACAGACAGACAGATAGATAGATAGATATATTAGATAGATAGATAGATAGATAGATAGATAGATAGATAGATATCTGTCGGTCGGTCGGTATGTGGGTGGGTGCGCCGGCAGGCAGGCAGACAGACAGACATATAGATTAGATAGATTAGATAGATAGATAGATAGATAGATAGATAGATAGATAGATAGATAGACAGATAGACAGATAGATAGATAGATAGATAGATAGATATCTGTCGGTCGGTCGGTCGGTATGTGGGTGTGTGGGCCGGCAGGCAGGCAGGCAGACAGACAGACAGATAGATTAGATAGATTAGATAGATTAGATAGATAGATAGATAGATAGATAGATAGAGATAGATAGATAGATATCGGTACGTCGGTCGGTTGGTCGGTGGGTGGGTGGGCCGGCAGGCAGGCAGGCAGACAGGCAGACAGACAGACAGACAGATAGATAGATAGATATATTAGATAGATAGATAGATAGATAGATAGATAGATAGATAGATAGATAGATAGATAGATAGATAGATATCTGTCGGTCGGTATGTGGGTGGGTGCGCCGGCAGGCAGGCAGACAGACAGACATATAGATTAGATAGATTAGATAGATAGATAGATAGATAGATAGATAGATAGATAGATAGATAGATAGATATCGGTACGTCGGTCGATCGGTCGGTGGGTGGGTGGGTGGGCCGGCAGGCAGACAGACAGACAGACAGACAGATAGATAGATAGATAGATAGATAGATAGATAGATAGATAGATAGATAGATAGATAGATAGATATCGGTAGGTCGGTCGGTCTGTCGGTGGGTGGGTGGTCGGGCTGGCAGGCAGGCAGATAGATAGATAGATAGATAGATAGAATAGATAGATAGATAGATAGATAGATAGATAGATAGATAGATAGATATCGGTAGGTCAGTGGGTCGGTGGGTAGGTGGATGGGTCAGCCGACCGGCAGACATTCAGACAGACAGACAGACAGACAGACAGACAGATAGATAGATAGATTGATTGATTGATTGATTGATTTCCACCAGAAACCGGGCCTTGTCAGCTAGTTTATTTATATAATCACGTTTCATGAAAGAACCCACATTTGGAGACGCCTCTGAATCTTCGCGCTGTTTGTTTGAAAACGAAAGTCACGTGAAAATTTTGAATAATTTGGGTCGAATCTTGGGGAAGCTGTAAAACTGTTAAAATCATGGTCGTAATCTTTAAGTCATAATTAATATACCGTATATAAGCTAACTTTAAAATCTGCTGTAAAATCTCCAGAACAAAAATTGTTTTGTTGGGTGGACATAATGATAACGTTATATACTAAATCTCATCATTTTATCTCAGCCCGTTACTGAGATATTGAATTTTATATTGAGGCAACCAAAAAAAAACACACTATAGTTTGCCATTTTCTTGTGTTGCTGCTTCCTGTTCTTCTTCATTGACTAGATATTTTATGTTTTGGACATATTACTGCGGAGCTGTGATGTATGCACCTTCCCAGCATTTGCTGACTGGGTTATTTAAAGGGTATTTTTGTAGAACATTCCACAGCCTCACTATGACCTCCAGCATGAGAATGGAGGTGGAAGCAGCCACAGTAGCATTCCGTTGGTTAGAGGAGACCATTGCAACTTACATTGTCTTCATTACAGACTCAAGGAGTGAGCTTAGTAAAGTGGAGAAAGGAATGTTTCGTGTGGAATGGCTCACCTCGCATCAGAGGTCACAGATTGTAAGAATTGTATGGATTATTTGCCCTGGTCATGTAGGAGTGTGGGAGAATGAACAGGCTAATAGGCTGATAGGGAATGCACTTCTTGATGGTAAATTACCTATGGGCAAGGGAAAGGTGGTCGTGTGCCTGTAGGACCAGGTGAAAGTATAGAATGAGAACCCGTATGTTGAAAGGATGATATTGCAGAGGGATGACAGGGATTCTGGTAGAATCTCAAAACTGAGAGGGAAGACCAGGAGGACTTTCAATCAGATAACAATGAGAACTATTAGTAGTGTGAATATGTTGAATAAGGGGATGGCATTATGCATTACAAAGGCATGGGGAAAATGCAAACATCAATACTACATGACTCAATAATATTAATGAATGATGTGGCATTTGTTATTAGCTATGGGGAAAATACTACCAAAAGGGGACCAGCTGTTATACTAGAGAGACAAGGGAAGAGCTAAATATCTTATCCTTGACCAGAGGTAGACAAATCCAGGTGTCTGGTCACCATGGGGCTGAACATTTTTAACTTGTGCCTGAGTTGTCAATCATGTCATGTAGCCTGTATCTGCAAAATGCTGGCACCTGAGAAAAGGCAACTGGTTCCTCAATTATGTTTAGTTATTTTCTACCTCTGAACTAGACAACTGGACAAGGTAGCATGGAGGAACATCTGTCTCCACAAAGACTGAACTAGACAACTGGACAATGTAGCGTGGAGGAACATGTGTCTCCACAATGATTGAAATAGACAACTAGACAATGTAGCATGGAGGAACATCTGTCTCCACAAGGACTGAACTGGACAACTGGACAATATAGCATGGAGGAACATCTGTCTCCACAATGATTGAAATAGACAACTGGACAATGTAGCATGGAGGAACATCTATCCCCACAATGACTGAACTAGACAATTGGCCAATGTAGCATGGAGGATCATTTGTCTCCACAATGACTGAACTAGACAACTGGACAATGTAGCATGGAGGAACATCTATTCCCACAATGACTGAACTAGACAATTGAACAATGTAGCATGGAGGATCATTTGTCTCCACAATGATTGAACTAGACAATTGGACAATGTAGCATGGAGGATCATTTGTCTCCACAATGAGTGAACTAGAGAACTGGACAATGTAGCATGGAGGAACATCTATCCCCACAATGACTGAACTAGACAATTGAACAATGTAGCATGGAGGATCATTTGTCTCCACAATGACTGAACTAGACAATTGAACAATGTAGCATGGAGGAACATCTATTCCCACAATGACTGAACTAGACAATTGAACAATGTAGCATGGAGGATCATTTGTCTCCACAATGATTGAACTAGACAATTGGACAATGTAGCATGGAGGATCATTTGTCTCCACAATGAGTGAACTAGAGAACTGGACAATGTAGCATGGAGGAACATCTATCCCCACAATGACTGAACTAGACAATTGAACAATGTAGCATGGAGGATCATTTGTCTCCACAATGACTGAACTAGACAATTGAACAATGTAGCATGGAGGAACATCTGTCTCCACAATGACTGAACTAGACAACTGGACAATGTAGCATGGAGGAACATCTTTCTTCATAATGACTGAAAACACGTGAGGCTGTAGACATCATGACACCCAAATCATACAGCATGGACTATTGTGACGAAACGGATAAATATCGTAAGATCTCTGCATAATAGCCCTTTGAAGGGAGTGCCATGCGTTGGTCTCCCTTGAATTTAATGTCAATTAATAGGGGAGTTCCCTAGAAAAGTAGTGCGGGGGCGGAGCTATTCTAGTTATTTATAGAAGAATCTAGAATGTTCCCCCAAGTGCGTACGTGGTTTTGATCTCTAAGTTCACGAGTGCGTTGTGCAGCACGGGTTGGAGGAATCCATCGTGACTCTGGTTTTCTTCATGAATCATGAAAGTCACGCGGCCCGTGTAGGCGAGGGGAAGGCGCACTGACTTTGTCGTGAGCAGTCGCCCACCAAACCTCAGCGTAGACAGATCGCAGCCAACAGGCTGTTGTAAGTTTGATGTCAATATTCGCGGCCAGTGCGGACATCTACAGTCAAGGTTGTGATTCTTCAATCACAGGTTAGTTGAGTACTTATTCTATGATTTAATTGTTGTCGTAATGCCGTGCTGATTCCCGGAATGAATTAATTGCCGTCGTAAAATTGAGTTGTCGCGTAGCGTTATCCGTTACAGTTGGCGGTTTGCATTTTTAAGTAGGCTTTATCGATCAGCAATGTAATGTGTTACCTGACGGAACAAGCCGTGTTCCACCGCGAGTGGTGTGTAAATAAAATAGGCCGAACGATGTGCGTTACAGGGTGTAGCAGTTACGGGTTTGGTTTATTCATTACGCAGGCAAGGCGACAGTTTGTCCGTCATGACATCAACATGCTAGACGCTGTAAATGATAAGGTATAGCTTATTATTAGAAATGTGTAATGTGCTTCGTGACATTAGAAAGGTAACGTACTTGTTCTATCAGTGAGGGTGATTTTTCGAGGAATCAAGGTGAAATCAGCAGTGGTGTATTTGCTGTGTGCAGATAGCAGTGTTATTCCGCGTAAGCCGAATGGCGTTGCATCGGTAGGATAACAATTGATAAGAAGTATTCAGGATACTATTGTTACTGCTTGTTGTCATGTCCGTACGCAAGGATGACCGTGCGTGTTCCATCTTACGTTTGTCTAGGCAGCGGGAGGTAGGCCGGTAACCCCAACCCGATCGGTAATAGGTCCGACCCAATGCAATCGTGCATATCCGATGAATGAACATACCCGATCGAGGGTGATGCGGCACTCCGTAATTCGAGGCCGAGGTGTCTAGATAGATCGAGGTTTGAACCTAACCGTTTCTGTCTCTAATATTCTACTCTTCTGGAACCCTGACTCGGTTCATGGAGTACTTGGAGTACTGCCGTGAAGTAGGAGTATATGAGAGGAATCATCCCCCCCCCCCCTAAAAAAGGCGGAGTCAGAGTTTGGTAGTGGAGTCTAGAGGTTTGCTACATTGGATGACGTGACTTAAGTAGTCACGGGACAAGGTACACGAGACCCACAGTAGCTGTGGGAAAGTGTAGTGGTGGATGGCCACCACAGCTGTGCTCGACCGGCACAGGTATGACTGACCTGAAAGATAGTCAGTGAATACAAGGGCAACTCAGGATCTGGGGCAGGGATCCCAGACCTGACACTATGGCTGTGATATGATTTTGTTAGTTAAGTGTAACAAGTCATGAGTTCTCCTTAGTTAATGCTATAGTAATGAATTATCAGGAGTATAATTCATTATGGACATATAGTTATTAATGTGTGTAATTCATCAGTCCATGGGTTAAGGGATTGATGCATTGATGAGTCTGACAGGAAGGAGATGTCCGGCTGGACCCCTTCTCGATACAGTAATCCCTACACTGAAAGGAAAGTAAGTGTATATGTTGATTGATGATGGGAGATGAAACCGGATTGGACTGGCACCAGGCGAAGGATGCTTGACAGTCATACAGTCGACTCTGGTGCTAGGGGTTATATGTAGCCCAGAAGTGTTACTTGACTGAACAGGTGAGCTATTGCTTTTTCTACCATCATTATGCCTATATATTATAGTTACTAGGTAGATCTATGATGTGATGATTTCATACTCATGTTGGTAGACATGAGGAATGTCTGAGAGGCAGGTGACAGGGTGGAGATGCTGGTAGTCTTTGTTGTAGTTGAGTACTCACACCAACCTCTCCGTGTTTCAGGATCTGTTATTACTATACAGAAGAAGATTCAAGAGCTGCACCATGAGCTCTATGGGCCCACTCATTCCAGTGCCTATCCAGAAGTTGATTGAGGCCATACTGGGAGTGGTTGTCTGAGTCTGCGAGATCAATGGTGGAAGGAGCTGAGTGCTGAATAAGTCGGTAGGTCTAGGGTAGGACCTCCGTCAAGAGTCCGACGAGTGTCATCCGATCCTGAGAGGATCCAACACTGAAACGTCTGGTGATTCAAGCCAGTGAAGCACTGGTGACATTCAGTCTCTGTGTAAACCTTGGTGATTGCAAGGTAGTGAACTTTCAAGTTGTGCAGAGTGATCATTGTTACCGGTCGCCATGACCTGTGTTATATGCTTCTGGCCCGGCTGGGTTATGGGACACCATGTATCAGTTGATGCTTACATAGTGTTTTTACATTGGTTACCTTTATGAAGCCAACATGTGGTCCAGTGAACTAGGACATTGATTACAACATTGGTGGAAACACCTGAGTGACATGGTTGTGAAGGTAGGGAGTTACCTCATGCCAACGTTATGAACTGTTGACAATGTTTGTGAAGGTAGGGAGCTACCTCATGCCAACGGGATGAACTGTTGACAGTGTAGGCTAGGTTGTGATTACTACCCATGGATCAGGGTAGGTACATAATACTGTGTGAAGATCTATTGTCCAAGGACATGGAACTAAGGTGAAGTGTTTAGTCACCTGATAGACTTTACCAGTGACATTGTGTGTTCGGGTGGAGCAACCGCTTATTGTGTAGGTGACATATCAGTGTGTGGGTCACTGATGAGATAGAAGAGTGACCTGGCTCTTGTGTATTTTGAGACGGTGCTACATGTATTTTTTCTGCAAGTGGGAGACCGCTAATGTTCTAGGGTCGGCCCAGACTTCATCAAGAGTGTGACAAGGGAAATAGTACGACAGCAAGGAAGGATCCTTGTTCATCAGTGCAGTGTCCGTCAGGCAGTGGTACGGCGCTTGATCAGCCCTTGCTTGGTTCTCTGGGTGAAGAGGGAACTTTGGAGAGGCAGCAGACCTTGGAGTTCCAGTCCACTGGAGGAGCCTGGGTGAGTCGCTACCACGACTGGACAACCGCACGAGCTATCGTCCGCCTCCATGATGAATACTCATCTGCGTCTGTGATCTTGTACATAGTTCTTCTAGTCTGGCTTTCAGCCATCCTTCTCTGTGTTGTGGTTGACGTAGTTCAGAATTAAATTTTTGTTCTCTTAGCTATGACTTTGTGCAGTGATATGACTGGTGTCTGGTCCGAGCCCCCTTGGGGTTTGGAACCCTAGGTGAGGGAGGGGAGGTTAAGCTGTCCCGGCTTGTGTGGGGCCTGGTAGATGTAGAGTGCTATTGAGGTGGTTGGAGCAAAGGCAGGGGATAGTAACTATCGTGGCAAACCAGTCCAAGCCCCGGCGGTCTTGTCACAAGATAGAGTGGGGGCTCGTCCGGGATCTTCTCTTTGTTCTGACATCTCGTAGGAATAGGTTATAGTGTCATCTGTCCTATACCTATTGTCTACTTGACGAGTAGGGCTACTGAAACCTTTCTCTTCGACGTGGACAGACATTTAGTTAAGTTAGTATAGATACAAAGTTACAGTGTTGGTTGGAGTACAGTTAGCATTGTGATTGGGTATTGCATATCTATACTGATACTAAGTTACACTAAGCATGGCTACTCGTACGTTAGATTTAGCTAAGGTGCGGGCATCTGCAACTGAGTTGGGATTGGCAGGTGAGGAGGTTAAAGCCTATGTACTGGAAGTAGAGAGAGACTTCAGAGCAGAAGAGAGGGAGAGAAGAAAGTCAGAAATTGAGCTGGAAGCTCGAAAGGTAGCACTTGAAGAGCAAAAGTTGGTGGCAGACCAACAGGCACAAAAACTGGCAGCTGGCCTAGAGTCTAAGAAATTAGATGCTAGGAAGTTGGAAATGGAACATGAGTTCCGTATGAAGCAACTTGAGGTAGAGGCTAAATCGGTTGGTGAGTCTGAGGGAGCAGTAGGTGGAGTAGCTTTACCTAGCTCATCAGTAGCCAGCAGACCAGCTTACCATGCTATGAAATGGCCGTTTCCACCATTTGAACCGGACCAAGAGAAGATAGATCAATTCTTAGAGAAGTTCGAGGCAATGTGTAAAGCTATGGGTTTAGAGCCTGAGCGTTGGAATCTTAAGCTTTCACAAGGACTCCGTGGCACCGCGTACGAAGTGTATGCGCGTCTTCCCCCAGGGATGGAAAATGATTATCCAACCCTGAAATCGGCTCTTTTGAAAAGATTCGAAATGACAGCCCATGCTTACAGGCGGAGGTTTAGAACTTCCAAGAGAGAACCAGGTGAGATGTTCTCGGCCTATAGTGTGAGGTTGAACTCATACCTGTTGAAGTGGATGGCATTGGCCAATTTCAAAGAGGATTATGAGAGTCTGAGAGAGTTGATGGTGGTGGATCAAATGAAAATGCAGATGTCCAAGCCTTTAAGGAATTTCTTAGGGGAAAATGGGGCGGAAAGGCTAGACATAGTAAATAAGTTAGCTGAAAGGTATGTGGAAGTCTATGGTGAGACTGGGGATTCCAGTCAGACTGATTCACAGAAAAGGCAGAAGGGGCTTGATCAGAAGCCCAAGACCAAAGGTCCCAAAGAATCATTCAATGTAGCAGATCCTGTGGTAAAAGACTCTGGTAAGAAACCTGAGAAGCAAAGTCCTCCCGCCTCCCCAAAACGGAAGTGGAGTAAGAGGTGGTGTAAGCACTGTAAGTCTCCTTCCCATAATACTGTAGATTGTCTGAGGAAGCCAAAGGACTTGCACTTTGCGTGTCTCGCCTCTACTAGAGGTAGACCTAGCGAGACCACACCTAAGGGTCGGGAGAAACCAAAGTCTGAGAAATCACCTGTGATCGAAACGATAGAGGTGAATGGGAAGCAGGTGGAATGTCTATACGATACAGGATTGCAATTTGAAGCTGTAATCTCATCCCACCTTGTGAGCCCAGGGCAGCTCACCGGCGAGACAAGAGAATTTCAGCTGGCCATGAGGAGCTCCGTAGCTATGGACTTGCCGATTGCTCGGATTGACATTCGGTGCAGGTACGTTACGGGTAGCATCCAGGCGGCTGTGCTGCCTGATCCTATTTACCCTTTGATCCTCGGTCGTCCGCATGTATTCCTGGGGGACCCCAGGGAACATTGTCTAGTGAGCGCTAGGCAGGCCAGGGCTAAGGATGGAGAAAGGCAGTGTGGTAAGAAAATAGACCATTCTCTTGCGAGGTTAGTGAGCAGTGCTCAAAGTAGGGACCCGACTTTGCGTCCTTACTTACTGGAGGTGTCCCAAAGTTCTGTCCCGCCAACTCCGGGTCAGTTCTATGTAGAAAACCGGTTGCTTTATCGTAGAGCCGGGCAAGGGGATAGCCAGTACGGTCAGATGGTAGTCCCTACTGACTACAGATCCCGCTTGATACATAGAGTGCATACCTTATCCTTAACCGGACATAAGGATGTGGGGACAACAGTCCAGTGTCTTTCCAGCCACTACCACTGGCCTGGAATGACAGGCGACGTGCGGAGATATATCCGGTCGTGCCCAACGTGTTGTCTGGCAGCACCAAAGCACAAGACCAAACACGGTGTATCTCTGCAGATTGGAGATAGGGTTCTCGCGCTTCTCCCAATAGAGGGGGCGGAATTCAAACTCGGATGGCAGGGCCCTTTTCCTGTGGAGCGGATAATGTCCCGATCCACGTATGAGGTGAAGGTCCGCGGGGAATTGCGAAAGTTCCATTGTACTCTCCTTCAGAATTTGGAGAGGTCCGAGGTAGTTTCTCCACCAGATAGTGCGACTACCATCGCGCTAGAGTCGGTTCTGGGTCCAGACGAGGGCGAGGAAGACTCAGTCCTACGCAGTACATCCTGTGGGGAGGGTCTGCGGTCTCCTGAGCGTTCAACCGGAGATAGGGCGAACAGGCTCCGTCGGGAAGAGGCCCATGGTGTTAAGCACACTGGGAATCGAGGTCGGACAGGCGAAGTCACATCTGGCACGACGGGATCGTCGGGTGACTCGATACGCCGACAGGCTCACTGTCCTTACTCGCGGGAGAGAAGGCAGGAGCAAGGGTACTCCAGACGAACCTGGAGTAAGCGACCATTCATTTCGGTCGACATCCGCGAACAGTCCACGAAGGTGATGCCTAGTCGGGATAGGAAATATCCTATTGTCGGAAGGGACGAACGAACCTTCAGTAAAGTAACCGATGGCCTGCAACAGGTGGATGCGGAACAGTCCAGTGTAGACAGATCCTGTAAGCCAATCACCAGGCCATTACGTTTCGGGCCTAATCGCTGGAGATAACGTATGTTTGAGGCGGTGGTTGGTGATCCAGCATCCATACCATTCTGGTGAATCTCCCCAGGGAAAGGGAACGTTATGGAACGTCTTTTCCTGGAAATCCAATCTTGATAGAGTAGAGGTTCAGAGTTCAGACCGATCTTTGTCTAGTGAGTTCGACCGGGTCGACCATCTTAAGTGGGGGCCTATGTGACGAAACGGATAAATATCGTAAGATCTCTGCATAATAGCCCTTTGAAGGGAGTGCCATGCGTTGGTCTCCCTTGAATTTAATGTCAATTAATAGGGGAGTTCCCTAGAAAAGTAGTGCGGGGGCGGAGCTATTCTAGTTATTTATAGAAGAATCTAGAATGTTCCCCCAAGTGCGTACGTGGTTTTGATCTCTAAGTTCACGAGTGCGTTGTGCAGCACGGGTTGGAGGAATCCATCGTGACTCTGGTTTTCTTCATGAATCATGAAAGTCACGCGGCCCGTGTAGGCGAGGGGAAGGCGCACTGACTTTGTCGTGAGCAGTCGCCCACCAAACCTCAGCGTAGACAGATCGCAGCCAACAGGCTGTTGTAAGTTTGATGTCAATATTCGCGGCCAGTGCGGACATCTACAGTCAAGGTTGTGATTCTTCAATCACAGGTTAGTTGAGTACTTATTCTATGATTTAATTGTTGTCGTAATGCCGTGCTGATTCCCGGAATGAATTAATTGCCGTCGTAAAATTGAGTTGTCGCGTAGCGTTATCCGTTACAGTTGGCGGTTTGCATTTTTAAGTAGGCTTTATCGATCAGCAATGTAATGTGTTACCTGACGGAACAAGCCGTGTTCCACCGCGAGTGGTGTGTAAATAAAATAGGCCGAACGATGTGCGTTACAGGGTGTAGCAGTTACGGGTTTGGTTTATTCATTACGCAGGCAAGGCGACAGTTTGTCCGTCATGACATCAACATGCTAGACGCTGTAAATGATAAGGTATAGCTTATTATTAGAAATGTGTAATGTGCTTCGTGACATTAGAAAGGTAACGTACTTGTTCTATCAGTGAGGGTGATTTTTCGAGGAATCAAGGTGAAATCAGCAGTGGTGTATTTGCTGTGTGCAGATAGCAGTGTTATTCCGCGTAAGCCGAATGGCGTTGCATCGGTAGGATAACAATTGATAAGAAGTATTCAGGATACTATTGTTACTGCTTGTTGTCATGTCCGTACGCAAGGATGACCGTGCGTGTTCCATCTTACGTTTGTCTAGGCAGCGGGAGGTAGGCCGGTAACCCCAACCCGATCGGTAATAGGTCCGACCCAATGCAATCGTGCATATCCGATGAATGAACATACCCGATCGAGGGTGATGCGGCACTCCGTAATTCGAGGCCGAGGTGTCTAGATAGATCGAGGTTTGAACCTAACCGTTTCTGTCTCTAATATTCTACTCTTCTGGAACCCTGACTCGGTTCATGGAGTACTTGGAGTACTGCCGTGAAGTAGGAGTATATGAGAGGAATCATCCCCCCCCCCCCTAAAAAAGGCGGAGTCAGAGTTTGGTAGTGGAGTCTAGAGGTTTGCTACATTGGATGACGTGACTTAAGTAGTCACGGGACAAGGTACACGAGACCCACAGTAGCTGTGGGAAAGTGTAGTGGTGGATGGCCACCACAGCTGTGCTCGACCGGCACAGGTATGACTGACCTGAAAGATAGTCAGTGAATACAAGGGCAACTCAGGATCTGGGGCAGGGATCCCAGACCTGACACTATGGCTGTGATATGATTTTGTTAGTTAAGTGTAACAAGTCATGAGTTCTCCTTAGTTAATGCTATAGTAATGAATTATCAGGAGTATAATTCATTATGGACATATAGTTATTAATGTGTGTAATTCATCAGTCCATGGGTTAAGGGATTGATGCATTGATGAGTCTGACAGGAAGGAGATGTCCGGCTGGACCCCTTCTCGATACAGTAATCCCTACACTGAAAGGAAAGTAAGTGTATATGTTGATTGATGATGGGAGATGAAACCGGATTGGACTGGCACCAGGCGAAGGATGCTTGACAGTCATACAGTCGACTCTGGTGCTAGGGGTTATATGTAGCCCAGAAGTGTTACTTGACTGAACAGGTGAGCTATTGCTTTTTCTACCATCATTATGCCTATATATTATAGTTACTAGGTAGATCTATGATGTGATGATTTCATACTCATGTTGGTAGACATGAGGAATGTCTGAGAGGCAGGTGACAGGGTGGAGATGCTGGTAGTCTTTGTTGTAGTTGAGTACTCACACCAACCTCTCCGTGTTTCAGGATCTGTTATTACTATACAGAAGAAGATTCAAGAGCTGCACCATGAGCTCTATGGGCCCACTCATTCCAGTGCCTATCCAGAAGTTGATTGAGGCCATACTGGGAGTGGTTGTCTGAGTCTGCGAGATCAATGGTGGAAGGAGCTGAGTGCTGAATAAGTCGGTAGGTCTAGGGTAGGACCTCCGTCAAGAGTCCGACGAGTGTCATCCGATCCTGAGAGGATCCAACACTGAAACGTCTGGTGATTCAAGCCAGTGAAGCACTGGTGACATTCAGTCTCTGTGTAAACCTTGGTGATTGCAAGGTAGTGAACTTTCAAGTTGTGCAGAGTGATCATTGTTACCGGTCGCCATGACCTGTGTTATATGCTTCTGGCCCGGCTGGGTTATGGGACACCATGTATCAGTTGATGCTTACATAGTGTTTTTACATTGGTTACCTTTATGAAGCCAACATGTGGTCCAGTGAACTAGGACATTGATTACAACATTGGTGGAAACACCTGAGTGACATGGTTGTGAAGGTAGGGAGTTACCTCATGCCAACGTTATGAACTGTTGACAATGTTTGTGAAGGTAGGGAGCTACCTCATGCCAACGGGATGAACTGTTGACAGTGTAGGCTAGGTTGTGATTACTACCCATGGATCAGGGTAGGTACATAATACTGTGTGAAGATCTATTGTCCAAGGACATGGAACTAAGGTGAAGTGTTTAGTCACCTGATAGACTTTACCAGTGACATTGTGTGTTCGGGTGGAGCAACCGCTTATTGTGTAGGTGACATATCAGTGTGTGGGTCACTGATGAGATAGAAGAGTGACCTGGCTCTTGTGTATTTTGAGACGGTGCTACATGTATTTTTTCTGCAAGTGGGAGACCGCTAATGTTCTAGGGTCGGCCCAGACTTCATCAAGAGTGTGACAAGGGAAATAGTACGACAGCAAGGAAGGATCCTTGTTCATCAGTGCAGTGTCCGTCAGGCAGTGGTACGGCGCTTGATCAGCCCTTGCTTGGTTCTCTGGGTGAAGAGGGAACTTTGGAGAGGCAGCAGACCTTGGAGTTCCAGTCCACTGGAGGAGCCTGGGTGAGTCGCTACCACGACTGGACAACCGCACGAGCTATCGTCCGCCTCCATGATGAATACTCATCTGCGTCTGTGATCTTGTACATAGTTCTTCTAGTCTGGCTTTCAGCCATCCTTCTCTGTGTTGTGGTTGACGTAGTTCAGAATTAAATTTTTGTTCTCTTAGCTATGACTTTGTGCAGTGATATGACTGGTGTCTGGTCCGAGCCCCCTTGGGGTTTGGAACCCTAGGTGAGGGAGGGGAGGTTAAGCTGTCCCGGCTTGTGTGGGGCCTGGTAGATGTAGAGTGCTATTGAGGTGGTTGGAGCAAAGGCAGGGGATAGTAACTATCGTGGCAAACCAGTCCAAGCCCCGGCGGTCTTGTCCTAAAAATTAAATTATTTCCATTGAAATTGACTGGTAAGTCAGAAACTAAAAGTGACACAAATGAGTTCATAAATCATAACTTTGCTGTTCAGTTGACATCTTTATTACTTGTATAACTTGTCCTGCACAGATAATGGAGAAACAGCTGGAGATATAATACTGAAGTGCACGTTTAGTAATAGGAGAACACAAAAGGATTCTCTAACAAATACTACTTCAATGTCATGTGCTGTTGTCACGACAAACTACACCAGTGACATGTTCTGTGTTTCAATGCAAATTAATGCTCACATCATATAGTTCAAACATTGTCAATGTAATAATTTCTGAAGAATGAAACAAAACAAAATGAACTCACATGACAGTCTGATTCCATCTTCACTATTTCAGCCTTAAATGGAAACCAGGATTGAGTGCTGCTTGAGGTCTGAAAAATAAATCATGCTATGTTAATATACTCCAGAGTGGGATTTCACAATCAAGTGATCAGTTCTGTTGTAATTTTGTGTTATAATACTTGCACCCAGGAGAAATAATCAGTTCTTTTACTCTTCAAAACACAGAGTGGATCACCAATCAATTCTCTTATATCATTATAATACAGTAGGACACTAAGAACAAGTAATCAGTTCTCTTATAACATTATAATACAGTGGGACACAAATCAGTTCTCTTATAACATTATAATACAGTGGGACACCAAGAACAAGTAATCAGTTCTCATATAACATTATAATACAGTGGGACACAAATCAGTTCTCTTATAACATTATAATACAGTGGGACACCAAGAACAAGTAATCAGTTCTCATATAACATTATAATACAGTGGGACACAAATCAGTTCTCTTATAACATTATAATACAATGGGACACAAATCAGTTCTCTTATAACATTATAATACAGTGAGACACAAATCAGTTCTCATATAACATTATAATACAGTGGGACACAAATCAGTTCTCTTATAACATTATAATACAGTGGGACACAAATCAGTTCTCTTATAACATTATAATACAATGGGACACAAATCAGTTCTCATATAACATTATAATACAGTGGGACACAAATCAGTTCTCTTATAACATTATAATACAGTGGGACACAAATCAGTTCTCTTATAACATTATAATACAGTGGGACACAAATCAGTTCTCTTATAACATTATAATACAGTGGGACACAAATCAGTTCTCTTATAACATTATAATACAGTGGGACACAAATCAGTTCTCTTATAACATTATAATACAGTGGGACACAAATCAGTTCTCTTATAACATTATAATACAGTGGGACACAAATCAGTTCTCTTATAACATTATAATACAGTGGGACACAAATCAGTTCTCTTATAACATTATAATACAGTGGGACACAAATCAGTTCTCTTATAACATTATAATACAGTGGGACACAAATCAGTTCTCATATAACATTATAATACAATGGGACACAAATCAGTTCTCTTATAACATTATAATACAGTGAGACACCAAGAACAAGTAATCAGTTCTCATATAACATTATAATACAGTGGGACACAAATCAGTTCTCATATAACATTATAATACAGTGGGACACAAATCAGTTCTCATATAACATTATAATACAGTGAGACACCCAGAACATGTGGACACTGAGGGATAACATCGGGACAGCCAGAAAAAGTGCTCAATTCTTACATTTACACAGCTGGGCATAGAAATGTAAACTAGATGTTGTAGACACTACAGTGAACTCACCTCATATTTCAGTTCCTGTTTCACGGTTATTTCATGAAACTCTTCCATGCTTGTACAGTTTCTCAACAGTTTCTCTTGGAGTACCAGTGTCATTTACGGGAGAGAAAAGTGAATCTGCAAATACATTTACCATCATCTTACTATACAATCTAACTGTAATCATCTTATACAATCTTGTTATCACTTTACTTTACAAACTCGTCTTCCGATGTGCATGTGTAGAGTATTTTATTAATTGTAAGTATTATGTTGTCATGTGTAATCAAAACTGTGAAAGTGAAATAATTGGCAGCATGAATAAATTAAATTAAATTACAAAATAATTAATTAAATTCCAAAATAATGAAAAGTTTGTGTAAGATCTATTCCACCGTGCTTTGTAACAGTAAGTCTTCATCTTCTTCAGCGTTCCGAGCCATTGAGGTTCTTTGCTGCAAATACAATCCGTCTCCATTCGTCTCTCTGGTGGACCTTCTCTTGCCAGTCGTTGATTCCAAGTGCTTGTAGGTCTGTACATGTATTATCTCTCCACCGCCTTCTTGGTCTACCTCGTTGTAACAGTAAGTTAACCTATAAATTGCTATTTCTGGCCTGCAAAGGACATTCATAAGGAAATGCTTCCTGTATATGCTGACAAATGTTTGTCCCCTAAAGCGGTGCTTCAATGCAATGGAAATATCCTTCTTCACCTTGTGTCCAATAATTCAAGGTTACGCCATCAGCAGGGAAGATTATGCTGGCGGTGTTCTGGGATTATCAAGAGGTGCTTTTAACAAATTTCAAGAAGAAAGGTGACAATGTGAATTCTGAATCATACTGTGAAGTTCTTTCGATGTTTCATGGTGCAATTCAAAGAAAACATCCAGGAATGCTGACTAGAGGAGTGTTGCTTCTTCATGACAATGCCAGATCACATACGGCTCGATTAACTCAGGAGAAAATATAACCAACTAAGGTGGGAAGTTCTGGAACATCCACCTTACAGCTTCGACTTAGCCCCTAGCGATTTCCACTTTTTTGGTCCACTGAAAACCCATCTTGGCGGGAGACATTTTGCGAATGACACCGAATTTGAATGTGAAGTGAAAACGTGGTTTAGAAAACAGAGCACACAGTTCTATGCAGCCAGTTTGGGAGGACTGATAAAACAATGGGATAAGTGCATCAATGTTGGTGGAAGCTGTGTTGAGAAATAAAGGGACAATGTATGTATAAAAATAAACTCGTTTCAAGTTGTTATCATACTTAGTTATTTTTCTACAGCCACTTGCGATTTACTTATTGACTTCCCCTCGTATATCATGATGTTGGACAGCATAACAATGTGTGTGTGTTTGGTAGTCTCTCATTTTGAAAGCTATGTTTTCATTGAGGTGAGTTCTTGCAAGCAACATACATGTACTCTGTTCATTCAATGTTTTCTAACTCTGTATATTTGCCACTAACTCCCTCCACATTCCAGTGCAGTAATTTTAGTCTTTGTTTGGTATGGTCAGACACTCTATTCTTGTGTTACCTGGCTCTACAGGACATCTGAGAAGGACTGCCAGTTACTGTAGTTGGGCAAGGCACAGGGCCCTGTACACTTGCCTGAGGGCAAGCATCATAAAGTCTTGCAGTTATACAGACATATTTTTCATTGCTTTTGTGATGACATTTAATTTTAAGATTACAATGCGATCTTTAGGTTTGTTCTTTCAACCTGTGCAAAAGACATGTATGGTTCACATGGTATATTCAATTATTTATTAATGTTTTTAGGGGTTAATTACTACAAAAACATTTATTGGTGGCCATTTTTAATTCAGTCTGAACATTTATTATTATAGCAGCAATTCAACCTTTCGGTTCACTTTATACACCTGCACAAAAACAAAGTTTATATGATTAGTTTAACTGCTTTTTAATATTTTGGGGGTTAATTGCTTCACAAGTTAAATGGCTGACATTTTCATTCTTTAATCAGGCCTGCAAGGTGGGGTACATGATGTTGAATCAGGTCTAAATAGGTTTCTATAGCCCCCCCCCCCCCCCCCCCCCCCCCCCAAAAAAAAAAAAAACAACAATTAAACAAACAAACAAACAAAAACCTATGGTTCCATGGCATATAGTTTTTTTTTTAACTTGTTAAATTATATGGATATAGTTATACAATTGACAGCTATTTTAATAACAGTGACAAATATTTCAAAAATAGTAATTTATTTATTAGATCTTGTCACAAACACAGTGGTATGTGGTTGCTAAGGTGTGTGTTCACAAACATAAAAGTCACAGTGATTAAATGTTCAGTTGAAAATGATAAAACTGACTATTCAGCATTTTTCTGATTATTTACACTTACACATAGACATTTCATTCAGCTCAGAACTGACCTAATAAAAAGACATGTACACAATGATAATTTATCAACTACACCCTTACTTATTTAATTGTTCAATATGCATTGTATTGTTTGTCTATACATGGTTTATTAAAATTATTATATACCTTACTTGACTCATTTGTTTGTTATTTTGAGTGTTGTATACTGATCGTTCGGGTCCACATCAATTGACGGACGTCAGTCGCAGCGATTGGGCAATCTTGAGCATAGCCTACGATGGGTAACGTTGTAATATTCTGTTATGATAATTTGGCGTGTCCAGCATGTGCCGTGTGGTTACACACCCGCTTCACACGCCAGTGATCCGGGGCTTGTTTCCGGATCCGGTCAGGGATATGCACTACTGATGAGCTCAAACGAGAGCGAAACTCAAGTATAGTGCTTCCATATTGACGTGGATAGGCCTTAGGTTCATACCGGAATATGATGAGCATTGCCAGTAGTGGGTTGTGCTCAATATTTAAATTTCAAATCCCGAAACAACCAAATAATCAAATGAGGTACTATTAATAAATAATTATTCAATCAATCAATCAATCATGTGCCATGCCGGAAAGCGTGGGCGGTCATGACTCGCCATTTCACTCGATCACCAGTGTCGTGGATCAGCTTAGTGTTCCTGTCTCGTCCATGCCATGTGGCCAAGCCATCCAGGTATTTTCCTCTCGGTCTTCCTCTTGGTCTGTTCCCCTCGATCTTGCCAGTTGTCACTAAGTTCTCCAATCCATTTCTTCTCATAACATGTCCAAAAAATTGTGACTGTCTACGTCTAATTTCTCCAATCAGTCTACGATGTTCATTTGTCTCCTGTAGTACTTGGTCATTGGTTTTTCTGTCTGTCCATGGTATTCTTTGCATTTTCCTCAGAAACCACATTTCTGCAGCCATCAGATGCTTTTCAGCTTGACTGCTCATTGTCCAAGTTTCACATCCATACAAAAGAACAGGCTCTATGTATCCCCTCAACACTCTTTTTCCCGTTTCAATTGACATCTTTTTATTGGTCAGAATGTTTTTCATCTTGCTAAAGGCTACTTTCGCCATGGCGATTCTTGTTCTAATCTCTTCAAGGCATCTCCCATCAGATGTTATAACTGTTCCAAGATAATTGTACTGATTCACTTGTTGAAGAATATTTCCATTTACTTGTATATTACATTGTGGCACTTCTTCCTTCCTACTGACGACCATAACCTGAGTCTTTTTACAATTTAATTCTAACCCCAGTTGCTCACTGTGTACAACAACCGCATCTATTAATTGTTGCAGGTCCTGCGCATTGTCTGCAATTAATACTGTATCATCTGCATATCTAATGTTATTGATGTTTCGTCCTCCAATGCTGATTCCATTTATATCCTCTACATTTCTGAAAATATTTTCACTGTACAGGGAAAAAAGATCTGGAGACATCACACATCCCTGCCTAACACCTCTCTTAATTGGCTGATACTGTCCCACTTCATTATCAATTCTTATTGCAGCTTGTTGTTTCCAATATATGTTTTTTATAAGTCTAATGTCTTTCCCATCAATTTGTAGATCTGCAAGCATATCCACCATGCTGACATGTCTAACGCTATCAAAAGCCTTTGTATAGTCAATAAAGCAAAGATGTATATCCTTGTTTACTTCTATAGCACGTTCAATAACTGTTCGCAGCATATACACAGCATTTACTGTATCCTTTTCTTCTACAAACCCGCATTGTTCTTCCCCTATTTCAGGTTGTATCTTCTTCCTCATTCTTTGCATGATAATTCTTAGCAAAATCTTTGTGATGTGACTCATTATACTAATTGTTCTATGTTGATCACATTCCAAGGTTCCTGATTTCTTTGGGATTGCAATAAATATAGAGTTACATAATTCAGGAGGTATATCTCCAGTATCATATAATGTGTTCAGCAGTCTGGTGACTTGATCTAGTCCAAATTCTTCTAAAGCTTTAATCATTTCTGTTGTGATGTTATCTGCACCGAGGGCCTTGCCAGCTTTCATATGCTTAAGAACATTTCAAACCTCCATCTCCAAAATTGGTGGCCCTTCATTACAATTATTCTAATATCATACTGTTCATCTCTGTTATCATCATAAAGGTGTTTCACATAATCTGTCCATACCTGTAGAATCTGGTCTTTTTCTATTATGATTTTGCCATCTTCAGTTTTTAGACACCCTGTTGATGTACTTGTTCTTTTATTAGTAAGTTCCTGAATTCTTTTGTGCACTAATTTGGTATTTTGACTGTTGTGTTGGCTTTCAATTTCTAAGCACTTTTCCTCAAGCCATGCTTCTTTTGCCTCCTTACATAATGTTCTGACTTGTCTGTGAATTTCTTCATATTTGACAGAATTATTTTTGTTGAGTCTTCTTGTTTCCATGAGGTGTAAAATTTCTTCAGTCATCCATTTCTTATGACCCACCTTCTTTAATTTTGGAATAGTTGTTTCTGCAGCCACATTGATTGAATTCTTCAACGTTTCCCATTGATCCTGGAATAGGATCTCTAGATCAGACAAAATTTCAAATCTGTTCTGTACTTCTATGTTGAATTTGTTTTGTATTTCCTTGTCATTACTCAATGTACACAAATCATATTTAGTGTTTCCTGTTATATACTTGACTTTCTTCAACTTTATCCTCAATGTTCCTGTGAGTAATCTGTGGTCACTATAACAATCAGCACTGGGAACTGTTTTTGCTATTGTTAATGCGTTTCTAAATCTTCTGCTAATCAGAATTTAGTCAATCTGGTTTCTAATCCTGCTATCAGGACTCCTCCATGTCCATAATCTTCTAGGGTGTTGTTTGAACCAGGTGTTTCCTACAATCATTTCCTGTTCTTTTGCCCACTCTACGAGTCTGTATCCTCTTTAATTTCTCTCTCCTAAACCATAGTTTCCTAGTGTGTATCTATCTCCTTGATTTCCTACTTTTGCATTGAAGTCCCCTATTATGATGTTTATTTCTGAATTTTTACATTTCTTTAAGGCAGACTCTATGTCATTATAAAATTCTTCTACACTATCTTCACTGGATTCTCCTGTTGGGGCATATACTTGAATAATATTTATGCTAAAAGGTCTGCCACTTAATTTAACTAGTAGAACTCTGTCCGACACGGCCCAATATCCTTGAATAGATTTTGATGTTTTCCGGTCCAGTATAATTGCCACTCCCCTATGACGATCTTCACCTCCAGAATAAATAATCTTGAAATCTTCTTCTATCTTGATGCCTGCTCCTGTCCATCTCGTTTCGCACATACCTAAAATATTAATTTTTTCCATTTCAATTTCTTGTTTTATGTTCTCTAATTTTCCGTCGTTGTTTAACGTCCTAACATTCCAAGTTGCTAATTTTAACGTCTCTGTCCTTGTCTTGCGATGATTGGTCTTTAAGCGAATCATGATATACTAGGCACTTTTAAAGAGGTAGTTTGCCGTTGCTTTCCTCTATGGCAGTGACCTTACTGGTCGGAGACCACAGCCATTGACTCAAGACGAGTTCCTCTGCCTGCCGTCGTGTAACTCGAGGCCATGACCCACAAATATCTGTCGGCTGCCCTCAAAATTACATCCACCACCTGCCTTCCGTGGCTTCTTTTGAAAACTTCCAATAAAAGGAACACAATATAACATCACATAATCCACAGAGAAACACTATTCACAGGGAATCCAAAGGAAATCACATGAAATCCAATGAAAAACACTAAATAGCGTCCCTCCGAAAAGTAACGCTTCATCTTGTCGCCATTGTACCAGAAATAATTATTACCTAATTGCATTTTCCAAGATCTGTTTGATTTTCAAAATTAAAAAGACAAATGTTAATTTGACTAAAGAGCCTCAAATACCTATGCTGCACAGCAATGTGCACACAATTACAGTCTCATGTGATGGCTGCTGAAGACACCAGATGGCTTATTTTTGCTTTTGGAATAGACTGCATAGCATAGCAGCCATAATCACTGCAGAAGAAGCTATACTACTACTATTAGGGGGTTTGACCGTGCCGCGACCCGAAATGAAACCATAAGTGATCTACTGTGCCACCCCAAAATGATCCATTGTGTCCCTAAAAATCGCTATGTAAAGACAATTCATGCTTTCAATGTAATTCATTCATTCAAATATCATATGACAATAACAGAAGCCATCTTAGGTTCTGCAGAAAAAGTTAGCCTAATATTCTGTGCACAGCGATTGGTTGAAATTATCATGTCTTTAAAATAAAGAAAAATTATTTGGCATACTTACTATACTTAATTTTTTCGAAGTGTCTATTCACAATCGAATTGTGAGTAAACGAAGTCTCTATTCGCAATTGAATTGCGACTGGTAGCGTGATTTTCGCAATTGCTGCTGGTCACGTGACGTACGTGACATCATCGCAACATGTGTTTCAGTTGATGTTCAGTTGATATCATGGTTTCAGTAGCATAGTAGTAAATATCTTCACCAATACGCGAGAGACCGGGGTTCGATTCCCCGTTGGGGAGCAATTGTGTTTTGTTTTTTTTATTAAATTTTTATAATAAACAATATTAAACATTTTTTTGTTCGCATATCCACTACAGGACATAGCTGTCAACATCAGCATCTTTCAGCTGATTGTTGATTTCTTGGAAAGATTATGCTCAGTAGTTTGCTCTTGCTTTCTGAGCGACCGGCTCACATACCCCATAAGTTACCAACGCGGCAAAAACTGCTACTGATTCTAGCACAAGTTATGTTATTCACAAGAATATGTGGGATTACGGAGAAAGACGTTAACATCTCGGCCAGGGAGACCGGCCTATTAAACATTCATCATCATCATCATCATCATCTTTAACTTCTGCCGTAAAGCGTCTTGGGGAAGAATAATTTGTGCTCCAGCGCCCTGTAGACGGCACTGGATAGTGTCATTCCATATAATTGTACAATGTCTTTGATGTCGTCAAACAATTTTCTTCTTGGGCGTCCTCTTGGTCTCGTCGCAGATGATCTTTGATGTAATGCCAGTGATGGTGGTTGTTGGTGTTGCATTCTAACTACATGGCCAAACCATTTGATCTTCTGTCTTTCAATAAATGTGGCATAAGATGTTGATCCCACAGTCTGTCTGATAACAGCAATTCTTACTCGGTCTCGGATTGTTAAGTTGACAGCTCTCCTCAGGAATCTCAACTCGCAGGTTTGATTTTGCAAAAGTATGATTTGGATGAGGAAGGCTCTATTCACAATGGAATTGCGAATAGAGAAAAATCTAATTGCGAGAAGTAACAAACATGTCACAGCGTCTGCTCACTAGTCAATTTTAGTTTGGGCCATTAAGAAGTCTAAGAAGGTGGTTAATTTAAATAGGAATGTTCACTGTTGCGAGTTTAATTCTGCCGAATTCTCTGTATTTTTTTAAATAAATCACTCTTCTTCTTACTTCTGTCCGTTCTTTTGGCATCCCGTTTTATTTTTACATTTTACGTTAGTCCTGTTTAAATATCAAGAATAATTTTTTAGAACAGGTATCCCCAATACAAATAACGATCCCTATAAATAATTCTGTCCCCAGGCGAGTTCAAGAATTGTTAACTTTCATTTCTGTACACTTACCAGGCATCCATGTTTGTTTACGTTACCGTCCTAATAATGTCCTGATAATATCGCAGCAGTGATGATTCTCTTAATTTGACACTTTCTATGGCCTCCATTGCATTCTCTCTGAGTGACTGTTCTGGTCCAAGCTGACAGTAATATGCTTTACCTCAGAGAGACATGACTAGGCAATTCAAACACCAGGCTTTCGACTGACTGGCCTCATGAATTAATAAATAAACAAGGATAAGGAAATGCTACTCATATAAAGTGCAGGAAAACCTGGTATATATAAAGCAGGTGGAAAAGAGAGAGGAGAGAGATAGATAACTAAGATAGTGTGAGAGCCAGAGATATGAGAAAGATGTATTGAAAGACATTAAAGAGTGGTAAAGACAAGAAAGGGAGAGGTGGGAGATCGAGACTTAGAGCGAGAGAGAGAGAGAGAGAGAGAGAGAGAGAGAGAGAGAGAACTCATGTTCGGGTGGCTAAGCCCCTTTCCCAAGACAAGAAAAGTAGAGGACAGATAAGAACAGAAAGACAAGTGTGCAGGTTCTCTAAAATGAAAAAAAAAAGAAAGTTGCCTCTCCGTCGGCGAATCGAACCTCGAGCTCCCGCGTGACAGGTGGGGACACTAACCACTACGCTACTGAGAACACGTTAACAGATCAACAAAATATTGTAATATGGACACATGCACAGGAATAATCACGTGACCTACTTCGATTGCGAATATAATTTTTCTCTATTCGCAATTCCATTGCGAATAGTCACTCCGTTCCTGAAAATGAAAAAAAAAATGTTGCTTCCCCGGCGGGGAATCGATCCTCGAGCTCCCGTGTACCAGTCAGAGACACTAACCACTATGCTACTGAGGACACGTTCATAGATCAACAAAATATTGTAATATGGACACATGCATAGGAATAATCACGTGACCTACTTCCATTGCAAATATAAATTTTTTCTACTCGCAATTCCATTGCAAATAGTCACTCTGTTTGGATAAAATTCAAGTTTGAGAATGGTCATAGGGTTGGTGTGAATATGCTGTTTATTATCTGTCGTTTTGCAGACATGGGTATATTTGGATGTTTCAGTAAGGGTTATAATTAGTTAGTTAGTTAGTTAGTCGACAGATCATCCTCGTTGCACATCGAACCATTCAGTCCATAAGTGCTCGGATCCCCTCCTCAGCAAATCCCGCAGCGTGTAGCGGCTAACGACGCCAGTTCTGTGTTGGTTTATCAATCTTCTTTGGCTTCCTGCGTAGTGTTCTTGTTTGGCCACCCCTCTTTTAATTTGCTGCTCCTGCAGTCTGGCCATTGTTGTAGATTCACAGTCATCACTTGGTTCTCGCAAAAGTCTCACTTCTCGTAGAGCATTCAGAATGTCAGCCTGGTCCATGGCGCGTCCGCCCTCCACAGTAGCCTCACCTGCGAGCTTGTCAGCCCGCTCATTTCCTTGTACTCCCGCATGACCTGGCACGAAGATGAAACTAATCTTTGCCAGCCGAGACCGCTTCAGAGGCAGCAACCATTCTCTTCGGATCGACCCCTCCTCTATCCTCTTGATCATGTTCATTGAGTCGCTAAGGAAACAAGCCCTAGTGAATGTCTGTGTCTCGAGCCATGTTATTGCTTTACTTACTGCCATGACTTCCATGGTCAGGCTACTTGTGGTTTCAGTGAAAGCACCAGAGTCCTCCTTCACAATTCTCCCTCCGGCCCGAGCTGTAAAGGCCCATGAGCTTCTCACATGTCGGACGACCGACCCATCTGTGTAGATGACCGCGTCACCGTCTAGCGAATTCTCGAAAATCAACGCTTGTACTTCAGCCTCAACAGCAGCTGGATTTTCTTGTCTGCATTTTCTATCTAGTTGGATGCAAACTGAAAAGGATGTGCAGAAGTCTGTTGGCACTTGCACCCACTCCTCGCCAGGTTCTAAGTCCTCAAGTGAACACACCTGTTGAAGAATGTCTTCGGCTTGACCCATCCACGACCGTCCTCTTTTTAACCTGCTGCCCTTCACCTTCCTAATTTCACTATGCAGTGGATGTTGTGTGTTTGCGTTAATTCTGAGGTAGGTGCGTGCCCTGCAAGCTTGTATTCTTTCTTCAATGGTTGGAAAATCAAGCAGGTAGCGCATCGCCCTGCATGCTGTATCTCTTGTACATCCAAGAATAATGCGCATAGCTTCATTCTGTATCCTTTCCATCCTTTCTATCTGCTTATGGCTGAGAGTCAGGATTGCCATTGCATACTCCAAAACAGACATGACCAGCCCCTCGTACAGAAGACATAGATGGCGCAGCTCACAGTTTGCTGCCGCCATCACCCGCATCGCTGCCAAACCCCGCTTGGCCTTTGTTATCACCTGGTCTATGTGCACATTATAAGCAAGGCTTCGATCAAACCGTATCCCCAGGTAATTCATTGCCTGCGTTCTTTCCACCGTCTCTGAACACAGCATTACAGTTGGTGTTGGATTGTTGACAATATGATTATTCAACGAGAACCAAGTCACTGTTGCCGTTGTTGGGTTGACCATTGCCCCAGCTTCATCACACCAAGTACTTATGCGATTGAGTTCGGTTTGTAGTTCCACAGCAACCTCCTCTCTATCCTTACCCTGACGATACACTAAAACATCATCGGCATACGACAATGTCCTGCCAGGTCCAGTGATCTGCTCACTGGTGATTCTCACTGTGTAGGCGTTGAACAGTACCGGAGATAATGGTGATCCCTGTGGTAGGCCAGGATATATTGTTGTTGGTTCCGAAGTCCAACTGCCACATCTAAAAACTACTTTCCGTTGGTAGAGGGCTGCAGCGATCCAACTAAGGAGGAATGGACTTATGTTTAGTTCAAGAAGCTGAAACATTAAAAAATCCAGTGGTACTCTGTTGTATGCGTCCTCAAGATCAATCGCTGCAGCAACGGTTTCAGTGCCTGAGTGGAAACCTTCATAGACATCTTGGGCAAAGACTGCTGCATTGGTCCAGGTTTCTCTTTTTGGACGGTACCCACCCAGGGTAGGTGGGAAAACACCTTGCCTCTCTAGTTGGCTTGATATTTTCCTGGCAATTACCTTCTCCAGCAGCTTGCCTATTGTATTCTGCATGGTTATAATTCGATATCCCTGAATTTTTTTGTGGTCTTTGTCAGGCTTCGGCAAGGGAATCAGATAGCTGTGTAACCATTCCTCGTTGATGCTAGCACTCCCTATACTGTTGTTGTACATGTCTGCTAGTTTCTATAGCTCATTGTCGGTACACCTATTTATGTCGTCGTATCTTATGCCATCAGGACCTGGAGCACTGTTTTTTGATCGTCGAAGCACAGCCTTGATTTCTTTCACTGTCACTATGTCCTCCTCCGAAGTGTTCTGGGCCTTGCATCTGTCTGAGGTGACCTCCTTGGCCAGATTTCGGCCTCCCATGTCTGTCTGGTTGCCCTGCTCTAGGGTTATAATTGATATGTATAATGTATTAAACATAACGAATTAAAATATAGAACTCAGAAACTCAAAGCTTGTGAATAAAGTGTGCTCTATGGATTTACAGAAGTTGCTGGGGAGGGGCGGGAGGGTTGGAGGGCGCAACCCCCCAGGTAGCGACGGAGAGATTCAGTGTCAGAATCGATGGATCCAATAGATGTTTTTGTTTAACGTGAATTTTATTTGCCAAATGAACTAAAATTGACTAGTGAGCGGGAATAAACAAAGTGTCTAATCACAATTTGATTGCAAAATAGACACTTCATTTATTTGCAATTCGATTGCAAATAAACTCTCCCTAATTTTTTTCTGGCGTTGTTAATAGAAAACCATTAATTTTAGATGGATTTTCAAATTCTGCATCCAAGTTTACATATATTTGGAAAGCTTCATCACTGAACTTGCTTGAATTGTGGTTGGAAAAAAAAAATTTCTGCGAAGATGAGGCGACCATGTGCCTTTGTGAATGGGAAACCCAAATGGCGGCCGCGCAATTGATCAGACTGGTATGTATACTTTGTAACACTCAAAACATGCAATTTGAAGTACTAAATTTAAAGAGAATACAATTTGAAAGATTAATAATAATTTATTGGTATACTTGTACTATTTTTTTAATCATTTATTACATGCTGGAATATATTTTTGAAGTCAGTTCTCATATCCGTCCATGCCCCATTTGAGACAATACAATCTTGTAAGGCGGAGATAAATGGACACACTGAAGAGCTTTGAAGTTAAGGAAATGATGGAAAAAATTTTTTACGGAGATACTGGCACTCAAATGTGAAAATCTCCGCTTAGAATTGAAATACAGGCATCATTGAGGTATTGTTAGATTTGTTTTTTTTTTAAGGCCTATCTATCTGTGGTGGTCTGCACAGCACACACTAACACTGATGGCTGAAAAAGAAACTTCTACTGCATCATTGTTGAAAGATTCGCCATATCTTGTCTTTATTAGTGCTAATTTACTAAACAACAGTTACAATCTCCATGTTCAGCAATCATCCCTTTTATTTTTTAAATTTTCATTTCCCCCTCCAAATTTCACGTGGACGTGCAATATTATATAGTTTATCTAGTCTAAGGTGCTCTTGGACATAACATTATTTTATTAACAACACGTTAACATAATAATAATATTATAAGATAGCTAAGCTTGTTAATTTCTTAGAATCAATAATAATAATTAATATTCTTCTTCTTCTTCAGCGTTCCGAGCCATTGAAGTTCTTTGATGCAGATACAATCCCGGATCCGTCTCCATATGATATATTATTATATTAAATAGCAATTTTACATAACATACCTTGGACGTTATTGTGCCCTAGCGTGTTGTTTAATGTTTGTAGTACTAGTACTAGTAGTTGTACTGTCACACAGACACTGGCTGGATCACTGGATGTCTGGACGGACACAAGCTCACACAGACACTGGCTTGATGTCTGGACGGACACAAGCTCACACAGACACTGGCTTGATGTCTGGACGGACACAAGCTCACATTGGGGCCCGTCGTCTCTACAGCTGGGGTAATTTCGTTTCGTTTAGCCACCCCAGTTAGTTTTGCTTTTGGTTTGACAGCATAGTTGCCATTCTAGATATTTTATATCCAGATCTAGAGGTTTTTGCCGGCATCTGGATACCGTTTTCTGACGTTTGGATGCTGGATGCAATTCTAGATACTTTTCATTTGGAGTCGGATATTTTGAATACTTTCTAGATTTTACTTTTCTGTCGGTGCTATTTACCCATTTTATGTTTGGTCTGGACGCGCGTAAATTATGGTAACTGCCATTATTTAAACTTTGAACTGATTTGGGTCAACGCTCAACAATCTGGCTGGCAACCCCCTGGTAATGAGTAAAACGGCGCATAAATTATAATAACATTATTTGAACTGTAAACTCACTGCGCTGCGACTTATTGCTGTAATGCAAACTTTGTGATTCTTTTCACGCGAATTTGGCTGCAACTGGTACAGATAATGCCTCGATAATGGTTGATATCAACCATAGCGTTTATATAAAATTTCAGGAAGATATCCCATCTTTAATCCTCATAAAATGTGCGTGTCATTCCTTGCAGCTAGCATTATCTCATGCCTCATCAGAATGTTTACTAAGGAATTTGTAATTCCTTATTGCTGAAAAACATAACTGGTTCTCCTAATCATCTGTCAGACAACAGCAATAACAATTTATATAAAGCATTAAATGATAGTTCCCCACCACTGAAAATTCTGTCATATTGCAAAACTAGATGGTTATCAATTCAACCAGCTGTTGAAGTAACTGTGAACCAATGGTTGGAGTTGAAGACGCCCATCAAAATAACAAGACAAAGTGAAAAATGCTACACAGCTGAAATACTATATGGAATGTACAGTGATGAAAAAAATATGGCATTTTTTCTCTTTTTACAACCCATTTTAAGTGAAGTGCAAGAAGTTAATAAACTATTTGAATCTCAAAATGTTGATAAAGTTAAATTACTTGACGACCTCATTTTCTATTTCACTCAATTGGTAAAAGACTTATATTGCCAACTTCTAAAGCTGACTTTTTCACTTGCACTATAGAGAGCTATTTAGCTCCTAAGCCATACCTAGGATACCAAATCGAATCAAATATTGATGGTTTAAAAACAAAAGGACTGTTAACAGAAAATTAAGATAACAACTTAAGAAAGCGCTGTCAAGATTTTCTTGTCTCATTATTCAATCAACTGAAGCAGAGACTTCTTGAAAATTTAGATGTATTGAAAAATATTTCATTCTTTTCTATTAACAACATACCTCAGCCAGTAAAGGACATACCTAAATATTGTCAAGTTATTAAATTTTTAAGGGCTACTGATAATAGTGTGGCGGAAGCAGAATATTAGTTAACCAAAATAAATTTGGTTGACTGGACAAACAAAACAGAAACTGAAGCTTTTTGTAGTGAAGTAAAGCAATTTAAAGATGCCCCAGGAAATAGTCCATTCTGTAAGCTCTTTGAATATGCGATGTCTGCCATGATACTACCCCATTCAAATGCTGATGCGGAAAGAGTTTTCAGTACTGTGAATTATACAAAATGTAAACTAAGAAACAGGATGAAACTTGGCATCTTAAATGCTATCTTGACAATAAGATTTGGCCTGATGAGAGCAGGAAAATGCTGTTCAACTTATCAGCTCCCTGATCGTGTATTAAAAGAAATTGGAACAGCTAAAGCATACCAGAGTCATTTTGAATCTGAAGCTTCAACTTCATCATCCAAACTAAGTGCATCTTGTGAGAGTGCATCATCAGTGAAGCTGAGGACATGATTCTATAGGTAAGTCACATAAATTTTCTTTTAATGTTGCATATCCGTTACAGGACGTTGCAGTCAACATCAGAATTGTTCAGCTGCTGTTGATGTACTACTAGTACATCAAAGATTATGCTCAGTAGTTTGCGATTGCTTTCTGAGCGACCGGTTCACATACCCCTTAAATTACCAGAGCAGCTCGAACCGCTGCCGGTTCGGGTGCAGCTGCGTTACTCACGAGAATATACGGGATTACGGCGACAGCCGTAAACTCTACGCCATGGAGACGGCAGTCACATCAATACATATGTAATTTCTTACTTTCTCAATCTGGATATTTTTCCTAGATACTTTCCAACGAAATCTAGGTATTTATGGATGTTGTCGTTTGGGCCATTTCTAGATACTTTTGGTCCAAAAAAAAGTGGCAACCCTGAATTGACAGAGAAGATTTTAAAATGTAGGTTCGGCGGTGAGTGTTGGAGCGTACAGGTTTAAAGTTAAACTTAAAGGCTCTCTTTTTTAAATGATCCCATTGCATTGGGTTTCTCCGGTTTGACTGTGTTTCTCAAAAAAAAAAAAAAAAAAAGACAAGCCGCCCACCAAGAGCATCGCACAAAGCAGATGAAGGTAATAAACAGTGTGTCAGCGACTTGTTCGCTACAGAGTTCTCAGGACTCCCCTACTTTTGCACCGCACGAAATAACAACTCGTGACATTTGCAAAAGGAATGCAATTTATTTAGAGCTGACAATTGAATGGCTCTGCGAGCGTTATACTTCATCATCATTATACAACATGAATGCAATGAAGTGGTGAGAAATGATGCTAGTAGTAATCACAATCTAAATTTACAGCCTAATATTTGCCTATTGCCTAGAAACTATAGCATTTGTCAAGAATACGTCTGCTCTCTACCGTCTCCAGTCGGGTCTGTCCACACGCTACACATTGCGTGGACAAGCACGGACACTGTCCCCTTCGTGCAGTAGCTAGTCTTGCGTGCATGGTGTCCCAAGCACGCTGGCTTGTGAGCTAGAGTAACCGGGCACTTCACGGTTACTCGTAAGGCCAAGCTTCCCAATGGCTTGGGGAAAGCCCTCGCTCAGTTGTACGCATTGGCTCTTGGTCTGACACAAATGTGTCTCCTTGTGAGGCTATTTATAGTGCTTGGTGTCTCTCCTGTCTGGTGTCTCCATACTAGACTTGTGTTAAACCTTCTCACCTCTCTAAGGCCTTATTGGAGATCCTGACAGCATGATCTAAGTCTAACTGTTTCTGTTTGATAGCTTGATCTAACTCTAATTGTTTCTGTTTGGTAGCTTCCTCGACCTCTTTCATTTCTTTTTGATGTTGCCTTTCTAATGCTCTTTCGCCTCTCTCTAAAGCGGCCTTCTTTTCCATTCGAGCTATTTCCTCCTTCTGTAGAGCAGTTTTTCTTTCTGTTTCTTCTTTGTATTTCTGATCTACCCATTTCTCTAATTTTTCACCAGTATGGCCCATTTCCTTGCCTGCCTGGATACAGTCATTTAGTGACGCCATTTTTGCGTAATGTTAGTTCAATATGGTATCACAATAATATTCACACAATAGTTTGTAATAATGTGTTAGTAAATATACATCTTTACTGAAAAAGAAGATGCATGATTAATTTAGCGCATACCAAAATATTCTGAAAATATACTCAAATAATTCTTTGGAAAATACGGTTCTTGGGATATTCCACCGCTGTCTTCCACACTTACAAAATGATTTGACTTGATAACACAATGGCTGCTTCTGTTTAGTAGAGCATCAAAAATTAGACACACGCTTATGTTATAAATACATATGTGTTGTAAATACAAACTTATATTTCATGCGAATGATGAATGAAAAATGTGATAGATAGTGATAAATGGTGTTAATGAATGAATGATATGATCGTCTGAATGATGTGTTAGATGATATGTGAGATGATTCGTCGTATGACAGTCGATGTCGTCTTGTCTTCACTTTCTGACTATGGTGTAACTTCGTTCTAGGCTTCAGTTCAGTCGCTAATCTATTTACTGACTCCGTAGAATGGTGACATTGATGGCTGTATCACACACAATGAAATGTACACGATGGTTAAGATGGTAATATTCACTGATGATTGTATAGATTTTCATTGATTTTTGTATAATAACACACTTTCAAAATTAATTTTCGTAGAATTTCACACTTTATCGATTTAAATTGGCTCAATTGTGGTTCACGCTCCACAAATGGTATGATCGTATAATTCACCACAGAAAATTATTTATGCCATGTATGGAAACAAATTTACATTACTTTGAAATATTTAACACAGCAATCATGTTGAATCGTGCACTGGACTGATGCTGGTTCAGAACTTTATGATACCACTCGATAGCTGGCGTTGGTTCAGTGGTTTATAACACCACTTGCCTGCTGGCGTTGACTGTTGGTTGACTATAACACCAATTGCCTGCTATGACTGCTCTGCTGGCGTTGGTTCACTTGTTTCTGACACCAATTGGGGTCCTGCCTGTCAGCGACTTGTTCGCTACAGAGTTCTCAGGACTCCCCTACTTTTGCACCGCACGAAATAACAACTCATGACATTTGCAAAAGGAATGCAATTTATTTAGAGCTGACAATTGAATGGCTCTGCGAGCGTTATACTTCATCATCATTATACAACATGACTGCAATGAAGTGGTGAGAAATGATGCTAGTAATCACAATCTAAATTTACAGCCTAATATTTGCCTATTGCCTAGAAACTATAGCATTTGTCAAGAATACGTCTGCTCTCTACCGTCTCCAGTCGGGTCTGTCCACACGCTACACATTGCGTGGACAAGCACGGACACTGTCCCCTTCGTGCAGTAGCTAGTCTTGCGTGCATGGTGTCCCAAGCACGCTGGCTTGTGAGCTAGAGTAACCGGGCACTTCACGGTTACTCGTAAGGCCAAGCTTCCCAATGGCTTGGGGAAAGCCATCGCTCAGTTGTACGCATTGGCCCCTGGTCTGACACAAATGTGTCTCCTTGTGAGGCTATTTATAGTGCTTGGTGTCTCTCCTGTCTGGTGTCTCCCTACTAGACTTGTGTTAACTCTTCTCACCTTTCTAAGGCCTTATTGGAGATCCTGACACAGTGGTTGATTCTGTTCACGGCATTTTTCTTGCATTTGTCGCAATGAGAATATCATATCATATCATTATCAATGGTAGACCGGTTCTGTCGAAAGCCATACTGTGATTCGGGGTAGACTTGATCTCCTAGGACTTGAAGTCTGCACAGAACAATTCTGGCAAATACTTTTCCAATACACAGAAGTGAGATACCCCTATAGTTGTTGTAATCGCTCCGATCGCCCTTGTTCTTGTAAAGTGTTATGATGCTTGAATCTTTGAAATCCTGTGGGACTTGTCCTTCTTGCCAGCATAGCTCTATTAGCTGGTGGATCTGTAGAGTGAGTTTGTCTTGCCCACTCCTGATAACCTCTATTGGAATCCCATCCTTACCTGGAGCTTTGCCAGATGCAAGTTCATTTATAGCACACTTAACTTCATTTATGGTGGGAAGTGTGTCCAGGTGGTCAAGAGTTGGTAGAGCTTCTATGGCGTTGAGGGCATCATCCGCTAGTTTGGTCTCACTTGAGTAAAGCTCCAAATAGTGCTCTACCCATCTGCTATTTCTTATCAGTGATGATTTCTCCAGTCAAGGTCTTCAATGGTGCACTTTTTTTTAATCATTGGACCACAGGCTTTCTTTATTCCTTCATACATGCTTCTGATGTTTTCCTTATCACCTGCGATTTGAATGGACTCGCATAACTTGATCCAATAACCATTTGCACACTGCCTGGCAGCCTTTTGCACATCTTTCCTAGCTTGCTTTAGCTCACTCAGAGTGTTACGCGTTGGTCTTTCCTTGTTTCTTAAGAGAACTATCTTCATCTTATCAATCAAGGGCTGCAGAGTCCGGCTGTTTGCCGCAAATCAGTCCTGCCTCTTATGATCCACAGTGCCGTAAACCCCTACGGCAGTTTTATAAAGAGTTTCCTTAAGTTTACCCCCCACTTTTCACTTACTGTACAATTGTCTAGTGTATCAGTGAAAGCGTCTTCAAGTTTCTGTTGAAACTGAATACACTTTTCATGATCGTGAGTGTTAATAATATTAATCCTCGGGCTAGATTTGTGTTTAGCTGTGTAGATTCTCTTTGGTCTGAGCCTAACCCTTGCAACAACCAAAGAATGATCCGTATCACAGTCAGCACTGTGGTAACTTCGAGTCAATGATATATGGTTCAGATGTTGTCTCCGTGTGATGATGAAGTCCAGCTGATGCCAATGGCCGGATCTTGGGTGTTTTCATGTGACCTTATGCAGCTCTTTTGTTTTAAAAAAGGAGTTTGTAATACATAGGTCATTTCTGGTGCAATGCTCCAGCAGCCTTTGCCCATTTTTATCCATGCGACCGATGTTGTATTTTCAAAGACACACCATGAACTCGAGTCCTTGCCCACACGAGTATTGAAATCATCGAGCATATAAATGTAGTCAGATTTTGGAACTGTCTTGATCACGGAGTCTAACTCATCATAGAACGAATACTTCACATCATCAGAGGAATCGAGTGTCGGTGCATATGCAGTAATAATGGTGGCAAAACCACAAGAGGTTTCCAAGCGCAGGGATAATAGTCTTTCATTTCCTCCTGCTGGAATTTCAATCATTCCCAGTAGCGAATTCTTCAATGCAAAGCCCACACCGTACTGCCTTTTTCTGCCTGCCCTCTACCCTTCCAAAAAAGGTGTGATTGTTTTCCCTGAGTGACCCTTCCTCGGCGAGGCGAGGCGAGTCTCCTGCAGGCCAGCAATATCAATGTTAAGACGATTGAGTTCGGCATCAACCACAGCCGTTTTTCTCACATCGTCTATATTGGTCAAGTCAGTGGAAAATCTTGGACACATGGTTCTTACGTTCCAGGTTGCAAGCCGTAGCTTGATGTTTCTATTTTTCTTTTTATTAGTACCTGGTGCATTGGTTTTACAACCTGCGATTCAGATTTTGTCCTAGCCCCAAGCACCCATTGAACAGGCAGGCTGTGGCGGATCAGCACCCAATTGGCCGGGGGTTGCCCAGCTTGAGGCGGGCGGTAGCTGATCAGTTACACCTGTAGGTGTCTCCCACCGTCAGAGGCAACGCGTGGTGCCCCATGTCTACGCCAATTGACAGGGATTTATAACCCGTAACAGTTGCCTCTCGCTTTGATTACCAGGCCGGTTAAGACTAGGGGTGGGGTTATTGCCTCTCCATAGCACAAAGCCTGGGCTAAAATATAGAGATCATGTGTTGCCCATGCAGCATGATCCCTCTCTCGGCCTGCCTAGTTCACTTCAGAGGAAAGGTAACACCCCTACATCTGGAACAAGACAAGCTGCAGAAGCTGCCGGATCAGCAAAGCTTCTTCTTCTTCTTTCGTTGGCTTGAAATATGTCTATAACTGCAATGTTGTCTCTTGTATGAATCTAACAGTCTTTTTCAGTTCATACAGCGGTCCACAGAGTTTATCTTCCACTGTCGTCGCTCTAGGCCAGAAGGTTTGCCTAGATATGTTATATTTTGGGCAGTCTTGGAGTGTGTGCTCTGCTGTCTGCGACGCCAATCCACATGTGCACATGGCTGTTTCACCAATCTTGAATTTTGTATACATGTGGTTGCATAATCTATTGTGTCCTGTTCTGAGGCGCAGAATAATGACTTGTTCTGGTCTATCCACAACGTGGTATTCATCTTGAGAAGGTTTTTGGTGGCTTTCTGACTGACTTGATCATTCTTTTCTTTTGGTGGTATGTAACGGGCACATCAGGCTGTTCTTCTTTGGGGCCTTCATTAGCCAATTGATCAGCTCTGTCGTTTCCGGGTACTCCACCGTGGGATGGTATCCACTTTATGGTGACCTTATGCTGACTGCTAAGTTCAGAAAGTAGTGTCCTTAGTACTGGCAATTTCCCAGACAGAAGCGCCTCGAGTACTGATTTTGCATCTGTCAATAGCACCACAGGTTGTGTACCATTGCTGGCACCCAGTAATTTCTCTGTTGCTATCTTGATTGCCTCAATTTCAGCATCATAGTTATGGCAGTACTTTCCTGTCGCTACTCTGGCTGTGTCCCTAGTATTATTTTGGTATTCTATGTATACTCCTGCTCCTCCATTTCGAACAGCATTTTGAGCTGACCCATCTGTGTAGACTCGGATCCAGAGGTCCTGTGGGTATTCTTCATCAAGGAAGCTGAGAGTGGCTGTTCTGCGCTGAACACTGTTCTGTTCTTCCTTGTCAAATATTCCTCTCACTTTTGTCTGGATTTGTAATGATAGTCTATGTTCATCTTTCCATGGAGTTCGCTCCGGAATAGTTGTTAGAGGGATACCAACTGTGGGAAGATCGGTGGTTTCTCTGCAGAGTCGTTTGGCTTGGTGGATAAAACTACTTCTTTTCAACCGCCCCATAGCTAGGTTATCAAATCTATTCTTCATAGGGTGGCCTGGCAAGCTGAGGAACTTTTCTGCTTGTATTAGCGTTTTCGTATCTCTGCGCTCTCTTAGTGCTTGCGTCCTCCCCATCTTCTCCATTTCCACTATAGGCCTTGATCTCATCCCTCCTGTGGCGACTCTAAGTGCTTGATTTTGCACCTTGTCCAGCTCTTGTAGTGTGGTGTTTGATGCCGAACACCACGCAGTTGACCCGTATTCCAGGTGTGGTCGTATGCTCTGTTGATAAACTTTGCTAAGTATTTTCCCACTAGCTTCCCATGTGGTTCCACTTAGCTGTCTCAGGATGGCTATTTTCCTTCTTGCTTTTGCTACTGCTTTGTTGATGTGCTTTCTCCATGTCAGCCTGCCATCAAATGTTACTCCAAGGTATGTTGGTTCTTTATCTTCTCTTAGGGGTGTTCCATTTATCTGAATGATCCCTGACTTTTGTTTTGGAGAGAGGGTAGAGTGGTGCTGCACTTGTCAGTGTTTATGCTGACACACCATCTATCCGCCCACGCAACAAATGTATCTACAGCTCTCTGTAGCAATATGGTGGCCACTGATGCCTGTTCATTTGTGCTCTACAAAACCAGGTCATCAGCGTACATTGCCGCTTTAATTCCATACGGTAGATTAGCAACAAGACCATTGATGAAGATTAGAAAAAGTGTGGGGGACAAGACTCCGCCCTGGGGAACACCGTGACGCAGTAGTACTTTCTTGCTCTTGAGTCCGTCTATCTGTACTCGGGCTCTTCTGTTGTGCAAGTATGCTTTCACCCATTTGTACATTCTTCCATTGACTTTGCAGTTTGTCAGTTTCTTCATCAGACCTTCTTTAAAGACTTTGTCAAAGGCTTTCTTCAGATCTATCCATGCTGCAAGCACCAGTTTCTTCTCTTGGAATGCATCCTCATTTTCTTGAGAGAGGTAGGTTTCTGATCTTCCGTAGAATAGCACTGCCTAAAGCCAGCCTGCTGTGGCACAAGGATGTTTTTACTTTCAATGTACCACTGCAGTCTGTGATTGATGATGCGCTCCAGTGTTTTGCAGAGACAGCTGGTGAGGGTAATTGGTCTGTAGCTAGAGGCAATGGAACTATCTTTCCCTGATTTTAGGAGGGGTATCATGATTGCTTCTCTCCAGGCTTGTGGAACACTGCCTAAGGTCCAACTGTTGTTAAAGATCTGCAACAGCTTTGCCTTGGCCTCTGTTCCTAGGTTCCTGATCATTTCATTGGAGATACCATCAGCTCCTGGTGACTTTCTCATTTTCAGTTTTGATATGGATAGCTCCAGTTCGCTGATTGTGATGGGAGCCTCCAGAACCTCATGTACTATTTCCTTCTGTCCCGTGTGCTGCTGTTTCTCTCGAATCTCTTGTTGTTTCTCTGGACTAATTTTGATATTGTTATCTTGTGCGAATAAGTCCGCAAAATGGTCAGCTGCTTGCTTTCTGGTTAAGATGTTTCCATCTTTATGTAGTGCAATTTTTGAGTTTCTCCCTGTGCCCTCATCGTTAAGTTAGTTTATTAGCTTCCACAATTTCCTTGTGTCTCTTTCAAATTTCAGAGACTCCGTTTTCTCCTGCCAGCTTTTCCGTCTAGCCTGCAGCTTGGCCCTTTGGAATTTGGCTTTCGCATGCTGGAATTTATTGTGGTGCTCTTGGCTGGGTGTGGCCTCTGCTTGCTTTCTACACTCTTCCACATCATTATGCAACTGTTCCAGTTCACTACTGCAGTAAGGTTTATATTATTTACGGGCTCCTCTTGGTACTGTTTCTCGCGCTGCCTGCAGTATGCATTTCCCAAACTCTTCAACTACATTATGTCTTTCTCAGTGTTCAGGTTTTTAACCAGTAAGCTGGTGCGATTCTTGTACATTGCCCAGTTTGCTTTCTTGCAATTCCACCTCGAGAGGGTGTTGCTTTCACTTACAAGCTTATTTTCTACAGTTAGAAAGACTGACCGATGATCACTGCCACCAAGTTGTTTCCCAACAATTCGTGTAATGTTCCACTCCAGGTCTGGTGAATGAAAAGCCAGGTCAGGTGTAGTTGTAGTGTGCCATGATCTCGAGTAGAAAGTATGTGGGTCGGACGGCTTGATAATCAAGATGAATATATTCTCATTCTGTCAGTCTTCCAGTCTCTCTCCTCTCTGGTCCATGTGATCATAGCCCCAGCTCTGCGAGTGGCTGTTGAAATCGCCACACACTATCATTTTTTCTGTTAATGGTAGTGTGTCCAGTGCCTGTGGGCGGTCGCTTGGACAGTAGTAATTGATCAGATGTAGGTCTGTATTACCTGTCTTAAGTTTGAGTGTCTGATATTCAGCCCCTTCCATGTAGATTTCGATTTGGGAAGCAGTGATGTTATTTTTGACAAGGGTCAGTATCCCACCTTTTCGCCTGTCCTTTCGGTCAGATCGGTAACACTGGTAGCCTCTGATTTTGAAGGCTATTTTTTTTCGTTGAGGTGAGTTTCTCTTTGCTCCACAGGACATCTGAGAAGGACCTCCAGTAGTTGGGGTTGGACCCTTTCGAGACATAGGGCCCGGCACTGCACCTGCCTGGGGGTCCAAAGCAGGGCGAGCACCATCCATTTAGCAGTAGTCGACATATTCCATTTTGCGTGGCATCTTGATTTATGTGGTGCGCCTCCTGGCTGGTTGCCTCCGTCTTCAGCACCTTTCCTTTGCTAGAGCAGACTGTGGTCTCACTCGAGTTTAGATGTGTACACACGCACACACGTGCCTGCGCATGCATGTACGTGCATACACATCTAGAGCATACTGGTTATTTTTCGGCGCCAGAAACTCGCCGTCGCCCCTTCTTCTGTTAGTTTAAACAGTTCCGCCACGTGAAGGCCAGGAGTTGGATTTTTGCTACAGAGGTTATGTATTCACGAGCCATTGGGGTATTTAAGCAATGTTGGGTGCTCACCCCAACACTGCGCCCCGGCTACATACAGCAATTTGGAACCATCAGCAAAGCAATGCTCTAACTGTCCGCCTGTCGGAGCTTCGATCCTAGACCAGCCGCCAACCAAGGCTTAGGGTCTGGTCTGCCCTGCCATTTTGTCTTTAGCTTGCAATTCCTCGCACCAGGGTAAGGCTTGTACCCTCCCAATTGCGCTCTTCCGCCCGAAGCCGTTGGCACAATGTGGGGTGTCGGGTTTGGTAAGCGCCGCCCAACGTTCGGCGCTAACAGAAAGCAGGTAGTACCGTCTACTGTTATACGGTAGCTCAGTCACATCTGACTAAGACCTGACTACATCCACACAAACCACAATCAAAAAACAATACCTCAATAAGAAAAAAAAACACCTAATAGAATCACTAAATATCTTTAAGAAGTATTAACTTTCGATGTCCTCCCATGTGAGTGATAAAGTAACACAGGTAATTCACTTCTAAGTTGCTGTAATGTTCTTAAGTTCACTGAACACATATGATCAAAAGTTCTTGATATCACCACACGTATATTTAAATAAAGTCCATGCGGTTTGAACATTTTCTATCAATGTCCATGATGGTAATATAAATGAGTCTATGAAATGTGGACACTAAAGTTACTGATCTCATGGTCGATGGTACACCAGTTGTTGGTATAGCTAACATTGTTATAAATTGTGTTGGTATAAATATCATTACAAAAAGTGTTGGCTAATGGGCCAGATTAAGCCAGCGGGTACTCCAAAAGGTATCTAGCCTAGTTCCACCGAGTTAGATAGCCGTGATCCAGGAGGATTCCACGACGTTGTATTGAAATTCACTGTTAATAATATCAAGGCAATTCTCTTCATCTTTCACAGATGACCTTGACCCTCCCGATGACAAGTTACAGTACTCATGATTCTACCTCAGTGGAAGGCAAAATAAAGACCACCTTTTCCTGTAAAAGATAGGTGCCAAACTTAAAGCCACACTCGAATAAACAAGGCGGAATGAAAAGAACAAAGAAGAAAAAGGAAATACAGAGAGAGAGAGAGAGAGAGAGAGAGAGAGAGAGAGAGAGAGGAAAAAAGGGGGAGGGAAGGTGAAGGGGTTAGTACACAGGAGCAGGCGAGTTTAACCTGGTCCTGCCGACTACCACCACTCTACTAAAATGTTGTGATCTTTACCTCTCATATCGGCAAAATATACCTTCCTTCCTTGTTGCTGTGCAGGAGGATCATTCTTGTCTGGCTGCCCAACAGCAATAATGACACAATGTCACAATCCTGGCATTGTCTCTCCTCTCCAAGGTAAATAGTTGCATACCATTATATTACAGGCATATGTGCGTGTATATTTATTTCAAAGCACCTTCCTGTAAAAGAATTCCTGGTTCTTGCCGCGTTGGTAACTTACGGGGTATGTGAGCCGGCCACTCAGAAAGCAATGGCAAACAACTGAGTGTAATCTTGCCTAGTACATCAGAAGCAGCTGAAAAATGCTGGTGTTGACTGCAACGTCCTGTAAGGGAAAAGATGCTGTAATTAATAATTTTACTTTAATAATTGTTCTTTGTTGTACGGCGTAGACTAAGAAGTCTAACAACTCGACATGACAATCTTTTCTCTCTCATCTCTTTATAACTCTTTATGTTCTAGGTATCTATCTATCTGTCCTAGTACTTCCACTCATCTACTTACTCTCCTCCAGTTCATGTTGCTAGTTTATTCTGTTTACTTACTGAAGCAACAACGTCATCAAACGCTGACATCAGACATGGTGAAATGAAGGCAACACAATTTTCTTCTTTCAAAACGATCTACAATGAATAACATTTCTTTTATTCATTTTCAATGTAAAATCAAGAACTGTGAAATTTAAAATGCTTAACTCCTAAATCCATCCATCATGTGCCATGCCGATAAGCGTCGGCAGTCATGATTCGCCATTTCACTCGATCACCAGTGGATCAGCTCAGTGTTCTTGTCTCGACCATGCAACGTGGTCAAGCCATCCAGGTATTTACTTCTCTGCCTTCCCCTTGTTCTCTTCCCCTCGATCTTGCCAGTTGTCACCAAATTCTCTAATTTATCTCTTCTCATAACATGTCCAATAAATGTTGGCTGTATACATCTAATTTCTCTAATCAGTTTACGATTTTCATTTATTTCTTGTAGGACTTGGTCGTTGGCTTTTCTGTCTGTCCATGGTATTCTTTGCATTTTTCCTCAGAAACCACATTTCCACAGCCATCAGATATTTTTCAGCTTGACTGTTCATTGTCCACGTATCACATCCATACAAAAGTACAGACTTTATGTAGCACCTGAACACACTTTTTCTCATAGCAATTGACAGCTTTTTATTGGTCAGTATGTTTTTCATCTTGCAAAAGGCTATCTTCACCATGGGGATTCCTGTTCTAATCTCTTCAAGGCATCTCCCATCAGATGTTATGACTTTTCTGAGATAATTGTACAGATTCACTTGTTTAATTTAAGAGTATTCCCATTTACCTGTATATTACATTGTTGTATTTCATTCTTCCTAGTGACGACTATAATCTGTGTCTTGTAACAATTCTAACCCTAGTTGTTCATTGTGTGCAACAAGTGCATCTACTAAATGTTGCAGATCCTGCTCATTGTCTGCAATCAAAATTGATGTTTCTTCCTCCAATGATGATTCCTTTCATATCTTGTATATTTCTGAAAATATTTTCACTACAAAGGGAAAACACATCTGAAGATTTACATATCCCTGCCTTACACCGCTCTTAATACGCTGATATTGAACTACTTAATTATCAATTCTGATGGCAGCTTGTTGTTTCCAACATATGTTTTTACAAGTCTAAGGTCTTTCCTATCAATATTTAGACCTGCAAGTATCTCTATCCTGTTGACATAACAGGATGGGTCGGATGGAAGATGTCGTCAGACAGGTCTGCAGTCTTACCAGTATTCCCCGGCAAGGAATGGGTGCCGGTGCCTCCAGCTTTTAAGTGCACTTTCTCCTGCATTATCACACACGACAGACGGTGCAGAGAGCAGAACCCTGCTGCTGTCAATGCAGAGGCCAACGCGCTCATCTATGAACACTCAGATAGCCCCGAAGTGCTCATCTATACAGATGGATCTGTTGTAAAGCAGCAGAGAAGTGCGCGGGCATTTACAGCCCGTTCAGCGGGCCGAACCGTTCAAGAATCCAGTGGTGCCCACTCTATGACCACGAGCAGCATGACGATGGAGGTGATGGCAGTTACACAGGCTTTCATATGGCTGGAATCACAACATTATACCAACGTGTGTGTACTAAGTGATTCAATGAACATGATTCAGAAGGTCAAAGCTGGATCTGTACGTAGACAGTGGACTGGGTCGATATGGAAGTCTGTTGTCCTTAAAGTCACCTTCATCTTCGTCCCGGGACATGCGGGAGTCGAGAGAAATGAACGAGCTGATAAACTGGGTGGCTGGCTCTGCACCCCCTGTAGATGGCCAGCCCATGGATCGTGCCAATGTTATTAACATCCTTAAAGATATGGCGAGAACAGAGGACTTTGACGTCTGTGAATGCACATCGCTGTCCAGGATGAAAGACTTGGGAGTAAGAATCGGCACAGCGAGATACATCGGGAAAACGAAGTGCCTCATCAACCAAGACAGAACTGGCACTATTAGCCACTGTACGCTGATGCATATGCTGGGGGGAGGATCTGAGCACCTATGGACCTGTCCGGAGTTTAATGAAGATACCCCAACTGATAACTGATATGTCTTACTCTATTGAAAGCCTTCGAGTACTCAATAAAGCAAAGATGTATATCTTTATTTACTTCTATAGAACGTTCTATTACTGTTCTCAGCATGTACACAGCATTTACTGTACCTTTGCCTTCTAGGAACACACATTGTTCTTCTCCTATTTTGGGTTGTATTTTCTTCCTAACTCTTTGCATGATAAATCGTAGCAAAATTTTCATTATACTAATTGTTCGATGCTGATCACATTTCAAGCCTCCTGATTTCCTAAATACAAGCACCATATCTTAAATGTGTTGCCTTATGCAATGTCAGACTGCAAGCCTGTTTGAACTGTGCTTCACAAATATCACACTTGTAAGGCTTAGCCTCTGTATGTATTAACATATGATTGGTCAAATCAATACCTCTCATAAAAGGTGCACCACAAATACCACATTTATAAGGTCTTTCCCCAGTATGTATCCTCATGTGTGATTTCAGAAGACAAATCAATGTGTATTCTGCACTGCAGACTTCACACTTGTAGGTCTTTTTATTTGTGTGTTTCTTTCCATGACATTTAAGTTGATACTTCTGTGAAAACACAGCATTACATTCACCAAATTTGTGTGGCTTCTCCTGCAGGTGTAGACACAAGTGCTTTTGTAAATCAGGAATGCACAGATAGTCTAGATTACACAAGGCACATTTATATTTCTGTCTTGTATGTGTCAGTTTATGTGTGTTAAGATGATCACTTGCCCTAAACCCTAAACCACACACATCACACTTGTAAGGCTTCTCCCCTGTGTGTTGTCTCTTATGTTTAGTTAGACTAGATTTTAGTAGAAACATAGCCCCACAAACATCACACTTGTAAGGTGTTTCCTCTGTATGTTGTCTCATATGAATGTTCAGATAAGAGTAATCTATAAATCCTGCATTACAAACATCACACTTGTAAGGCCTCTCCCCTGTGTGTTGTCTCTTATGTTGAGTTAGATTATATTTTTGTGAAAACATAGACCCACAAACATCACACTTGTAAGGTGTTTCCCCTGTATGGTAAGTCATATGTCGTTTCAGATGACTGTTTCGTCTGAAACTTGTACCACAAACTTTACATGTGTAAGGTTTCTCACCTGTATGTATGAAACGGTGTCTTTTAAGATGAGTAAGGCGTGTAAATGCAGAACTACAAAGATCACATTTAAAAGGCCTGGCCCCCGTATGTACATGTTTGTGTATCTGCAGAGAACTAGAATTAGCATAACTTATACCACAAACATCGCACTGGAAAGGCTTTTCTCCTGTATGTATTCTTCTGTGTGCATTCAGATGGCCCCTCACATGAAACCTTTTACCACAATCATCACATTTGTAAGGCTTCTCTCCAGTGTGTATTCTTTTATGTTTTATAAGATAACCATCCCACAGAAAACTAGCATCACAAAGATCACATTTGTAAGGTTTCACTCCAGTGTGTTTTCTTATATGAAATTTCAGATGACAGAATCTCATAAAGCCTGCATTACAAACATCACACTTGTAACATTTCTCCCCTTCATGAATATGTTTATGCCTAACAAGATTACCCTTTGTTGTAAATCTTTTGTTGCAAATATCACATATGTATGGTTTTTCAACCATGTGATTCTTCTGATCTATTTTAAGGCAATTATTGACTGTAAACCTGGGGCCACAGACCTCCTGGCTGGGTAGCTTCCCTTCTTTATCTCTTCTCTTATGTTGCTTCCCCTTCCTGCCATCTGTAGAACTCACAACAGAATCATTACACTTCACCTTGTTCTCTTCAGACTCCAATTTCCGCTCATTACAAAACAATCTATGTGTTTTATCTGCCTCACAGAGTTCTGAACTCTCCTCTTTCATGGAATTTGTTTCATCAGAGTTTGCTTGTGTATGTAACATTTGCATATGATTATCTTGTCTTTGAATTATTTCAGTAACATTGTCATTACAGGCAACAGAATCCACGCATGCAACATTGTGTTCACTTGTTGTTGGCTGACCACAGCTGGCATATGTCAGTACTTCAGACTTGGTCTGTTTTTTCATGTAAAGCATGTTGACATCACAGATGATCTCATCAGACAGCACATCTGTGTATGTAAGACATTCACACATTAGTTGTGCTCAAGTTGCTATTATGTTGTAAACAACTCAAAATTTTACAGAATTTAAACTAATTAGCTTCAAACACAAGTTGTAATATGAAATTATAAAACTGTATTTAATTTGATTTGCAAAACAACTTCAACATCCCTGGAATGATGGAAAATATTTTGTTGTTGTTGTGTATCCCTTACAGTACGTTGCAGTCAACACCAGCATTTTTCAGCTGCTGATGATGCACTAGGCAAGTGTGTGTGTTCGTTCAGCAGTTTGCCATTGCTTTCTGAACGACCGGCTCCCATACCAGCATGTTATAACACAACGCGACTTGGTCTGCTACACAAATTGGTCGCAGCTGTGCTTCGAACGCCTGGTACCCAGCTCACGAACCGCGTTCGCAAACCTTTGGCCACGGAGACCGGTGGAAAATATACCAGAGCACAAATATCAGTTCTAAATTAAGGTACAGATGTTGAGTGGCAACAAGGCTCAAGTGAGTGCAAGTTTATCTAAAGCTAAAATAGTCAAGCCTACAGAAAGTCTGTGTAATCTGGTGAGGGTGGAACAGAAACCTGGCTTCAGACAGTGCTGTAGTAGTACAACTGGTGCACAAATCCTGCCAGGAGACCCAGCCAATGGTGCACATCAGTTCCTATTTTACCAATGTCGCTGGGTCTGTGGTGCAGGGGTTATGGCCACAATTCGTAATCCTGCATATTTCGTTCAAAACTGGAGTCTCTGTGGCGAAGTGGTCAAGCCGTTTGATTCCAGGCCGCATCTTTCGGTTCACGAGTGAAATTTGTCAGAGACTCCTGTGGGCCATCGCTGGAGCTATGGAGTTCGTGCGGCGCTTTCCATGTGGCGAAAAGAGACCGAGCCATATGGGATTAAAACCCGGTGCAATGAAGTCTACCCTGTCAACTTTTAAGCGACTTTAATTTTTAAGCATTCAAAGCGAAAATTTGGCAGCAGATCTCTATGTGTTAGTTTTCATGCAAAGGTATGAGTGCAGGTCATTCAGAAACCAATGGCAAACTACTGAATGTAAACTTGTTAAGAAATCACAAACAGTCACAACATACTGGGGTTGACTGAGACATCCTGTAAAGGATATGAAACTAACTTGTAACTGCTGTTCAATGTGAACACAAACTGCTTGATATACCCAAGATTTTCACCAGAATAGCAATGTCAGATCATTTGGGTTTTGAAAACATAAGAACACATTCCTACATACGTATTATATGTCCACAAAATTATCTCTCGCTAACAGACATTGTTTGAATGACAGTAAAATTCCCAAGCAACTTTAATTTCTATGTCCAACATGTTTGTGGAGTAAGAAAATTTCCATCCAACTTTATTATCTCTGTCCAGCATTAACATCTCTGTTTAATACAGTGTTACTGGCAGGAAGTGAGCAAGAGTTACAAAACCTAGTGGAACAAGTAAACAGGCATAGTGCAGAATGTGGCATAGATATTAATATCAAAAAAAAAAAAAAAAAAATAAAATTTTTATAATCAGAAGTGAAAAGGAATGGCCATCAATGAACATCACAGTTAACGGGGAGATACTAGAACAAGTAACAAGTTTCTGCTATCTTGGACATGTAATAACAGATGATGGTAGAAGTGAAACAGAAATCAATACAAGAATAGGAATTACCAAAAATGTTTTCAACGACATAAAATCAGTATAACATCTAGAGATATTAACAATGCATTAAAAACAATAATTGCCAAATGGTATCTATACTCACTGTTACAGTGATCACAGATTAATTACTGGCACATTGAGGGTAAAGTTAAAGAAAGTCAAGTATACAGCAGGAAACCCTAAATATGACTTGTGCAAATTGAAAACTGACAAAGAAATACAAGATAATTTTAACATAGAAGTAAAGAACAAATTTGATTTATTGTCTGATCTAGAGATCCTATTTCAAGATGTAGATGATCAATGGGAAGTGCTGAAGAATTCAATCAGTTGTGCAGCAGAAAAAACTATTCCAAAAGTAAAGAAAGTTGGCCGTAAGAAATGGATGACTGAAGAAATTTTACAACTAATGGAAACAAGAAGACAGAACAAAAATAATCCTGCCAAATATGAAGAAATTCACAGAAAAGTCAGAACCTTATGTAAGGAGGCTAAAGAAACATGGCTTGAGAAAAATTGCAGAGAAATTGAAAAACAACACAACAGTAAAAATGCGAAACTAATGCACAAAAGAATTCAGGAGATTACTAATCAAAGAACACGTACATCAGCAGGCTGCCTAAAGACAAAAGATGGAAGAGTCATAATAGAAAAAGATCAGATTTTACATGTATGGTCAGATTATGTGAAAAACCTTTATGACGATAGCAGAGACGAACAATATATTGTTCAAAATAACAATGAAGGGCCAGCAATTTTGAAGATGGAGGTTCAGAATGCTCTTAATCATATGAAATCTGGCAAAACCCCCGGTCCAGACAGCGTCACAACAGAAATGATAAATGCTTTAGAAGAATATGGAATAGATAAAGTTACCAGTCTGCTTAATACAATATATGATACTGGAAATATATCTCATGAGTTATGTAATTCTGTATTTATTGCAATCCCAAAGAAATCAGGAGCCTTGGAATGTGATCAACATCGAACAATTAGTATAATGAGTCACATCACGAAGATTTTGCTAAGAATTATCATGCAAAGAGTTAGGAGGAAAATACAACCTGAAATAGGAGAAGAGCAATGTGGGTTTGTAGTAGGCAAGGGTACAGTAAATGCTGTGTATATACTGAGAACCGTAATCGAACGTTCTATAGAAGTAAACAAAGATCTACACCTTTGCTTCATTGACTACACAAAGGCTTTTGATAAAGTGAGACATGTCAACATGATAAGGATGCTTGAAGATCTACAAATTGATGGGAAAGACCTTAGACTTGTAAAAAACATATATTGGAAACAACAAGCTGCCATAAGAGTTGATAATGAAGTAAGCCAATATCAGCCTATTAAGAGAGGTGTGAGACAGGGATGTGTAATGTCTCCAGATCTGTTTTCCCTGTACAGTGAAAATATTTTCAGAAATATTGAAAATATGGAAGGAATCAACATTGGGGGACGATGCATCAATAACATTAGATATGCAGATGATACAGTCTTGATCGCAGACAATGAACAGGACCTGCAAAATTTAGTAGATGCGGTTGTTACACACAGTGAACAACAAGGGTTAGAATTAAATTGTAAAAAGACACAGATTATGGTCGTCACTAAGAAGAACGAAATACCACAGTGTAATATACAAGTAAATGGGAATATTCTTCAACAAGTGAATAGGTACAATTACCTCGGAACAGTAATAACATCTGATGGGAGATGCCTTGAAGAGATTAGAACAAGAATCGCCATGGCAAAAGTAGCCTTTAGCAAGATGAAAAACATACTGACCAATAAAAAGATGTCAATTGAAACGAGAAAAAGAGTGTTGAGATGCTACATAGAACCTGTACTTTTATATGGATGTGAAGCTTGGACAATGAGCAGCCAGGCTGAAAAACATCTGATGGCTGTAGAAATGTGGTTTCTGAGGAAAATGCAAAGAATACCATGGACAGCCAGAAAGACCAATGAACAAGTCCTTCAAGAAACAAATGAAGATCGTAAACTGATCAGAGACATTAGACGTAGACAGTCACAATTTTTTGGGCATGTTATGAGAAGAAATGATTTGGAGAACTTGGTGACAACTGGTAAGATCGAGGGGAACAGACCAAGGGGAAGACCTAGAAACAAGTATCTGGATGGCTTGGCCTTGTGGCATGGTCGAGACAGAAACACGGAACTGATCCACGACTCTGTTGATCGAGTGAGATGGCAGAACATGACCGCCCACGCTTACCGGCATGGCACATGATGGATGGATCTATACTCAGCACTACTATATGGAACAGAAGCCTGAACAATGAACACGCAATTAGAAAGTAGAATAGAGGCCCTGGAGACATGGATACATATGTTGTGTTTCATGGGGGGAAAAAAATAAATACAGAGGTTGTCGAAAAACTGGGAATAAGAAGATAGTTGATAAGAAATAAAAAAGAGACAAGTGAAATATTTTGGCCACATTAAAAACATAGCACTATTATATACACCAGGGGTGGGCAAACTTTTTGTGCGTAGGGCCACATTGACAAAGGTAAAGCTATTGGGGGGCATATATATATATATATATATATATATATATATATATATATATATATATATATATATATATATATATATATATATATATATATCCACTTTGTTTACAGCAACCTATCACAAGAAGTAATTATGAATTATTTATAGGTTATTAAACAGTATAAATAACTAATTATTGCAATTTTATTTACTTATACACTTATACATTATATTTTACAATATGGACAACAACTTTTACTAATTTGTTAACAAGATTTTACAATTTTTTTTATTATAATACATTTTTAAAATTATCTATCAATGGTTTTAAATTATACACAAACCGACTACAGTGTCACTGCAATTGTTGATTTCTAATGAGGTGTATGTAACTCATCATCATCATCAAGTGGTGTGCCGGCTGGCGTAGGCGTTCATGGCTCTCCACAGATCTCGGTCTTATGGTGTTCTGGATCAACTCTGCTGATGATATTCCTCCATGCCACCATCTAAATCCGTCCAGCATCATTTCTCTTGGTCTGCCTCTGCCTCTCTTCCCCTAGATCTTTCCAGTTGTCACGATGTTCTCCAATGCCTCTCTTCTCATCACATGACCAAAGAAAGCTGTTTGTCTCTTTCTTATTGTTGTATATAGTGTTCTAGTTTCATTAGCCTCTTTCAGGCAATCGTTGTCAGTTACTCTGGCAGTCCAAGGAATTCGCAACATTCATCTTAAAAACAACATCTCTGTTGCTATGTTCTTCCTAATTTGTTCATTTACATTCCAAGATTCGCTGCCATACAGCAAAACTGGTTCTATATTGCATTTTTAGCACTCTCTTTCTTACATTCATTGATATTCGTTGAATTTTTGACAATATTCTTGAAATCTGGAGCAATTTTACTTGTTGAAATTCTCATGACAGCATGCAACGTGCAGTCCGACAATAAAGACCTATTCTTAGATTTGTTGATCTTCTAGCAAGAAAATGCTTGTTCGCAAATGTATGTTGATCCAAACAATGATAAAAGTTTAGCTGCAAAATTTTTCAAGTTGGGAAATGACTGTTTACAAAAATAAAAATAAAAACTTAGAAAGAAATTTTATCAATACTGTGAAAACAATCATAACCCCCGGGAAGGTTAACCCGGTCAACAAATGCCTGCAGAAGTCGGATATGTCGGCCTAACGGCGCAAGAACGCAGCTCTGCTGTAAACAAGCACAACGCAATCATGTCTGGAAAAAAAAACTCTGGATGAATGCAGAAGAAGAAGAAAACAATCATAACGGTACATGAAATGCTGTAAAATTCAACAAAATAACTTAAAAACGAAGTAAAATATTTTATTTCTAAATGCCCTCGAGGGCCGCACAATATCAGTTGCTGGTCGGGCCGTAGTTTGCCCACCCCTGATATAAACCATACTGGAAGGTAAGGTTGAAGGCAAATGTGCAAGAGGTAGACAATGATACAAGTGGGAAGATAACATCAAGTTATGGATGAACAGCAATATGATAGAATGTACAGTCAGGGCGAGAGACAGACAGTGTTAGATATCCACTGCAGCCAACCTTTATTGTGGAGACGGCACCTGATTGATTGATTATTGTTGTTCAATAATAATATTTTCTTTGTTGATGAATTCCACATCTCCATCCAACATTAACATCTCAGTCAAACATTGATGACTTACATGTAAATTGTAACAATAACATGTTCTCTGCCAACATTAACATTATCCATGTCCAAAATTAACATCTTCATTCAACATAAACTTAATCTTAACCCAAAATGTTCTCTGTCAACGGAATAATCTCCATCCACTTGTCTGTCCATAGTGAAACTCTCTGCCCAACATTAACATTATCCAACATTAGCATCTCTGACAGTACAAACTCCACCGTGGAGCAAGAACAACAGGAGGCTTCTGATCTTCAGAAATAGTCTCTCGTCCATAAATGTTGTGGCCTCTTGATCTTCTTTACACTCATGACTCCCAGTTGTGTATCTCCTGTCATGCATCCAAAGTTATCTTCCAGCTCCAAGACATGTATTCACTGCTGGTTACAGTCATTCCACCAATTGGCCACTGCGTGTGCTTTCCCAACAGTCAGCCTGCACTCCGGGAGGAGAACGTGATGCACCTGCCTCCTCATGACTTCACATGGCACTCATTGACTTGGCTGGGACGCAGAGGTGTTTCCAAGGCACTAGAGCTGGGTTATATACTGGCCAAGACCTATTGACGCGTCCTCGTCGAGCGTCCTGGGCAACAGGTCCCTTCTGAGTCCTGGCTAAAGTCAGTAGGATCACCGATTCCTCCGAAGTCGGAGAGTGTCTGCCTGTACGGCGAGGAACCACCAGTCTGCACACCAATAAGCCAGATATGGGACAACGGATACACGAAGCAAAACTCAGGTCCTGTATGACATCACACTGATGTTGGACAACAGGATGCCTTCATCCAACATACAGGACTTCACATTGGAGCTCAAGCCAACGAACACAAGCAAGCAAGCAAGCATTGACTTGGCTGAGAGAAAACCCAGCCTCTTTCTCCGGAAACCAGCGGTTGCTTGCAGAGTAGATAGCACTGCTAACATTCCACTTTCTTCCCGTTCTTAGCTTGGCGCTGGAAGCCACAGATTGTTTGGTCTGGGTACTTGTACAGCATAATCACAAGTCTGGCTTTGCTGACTTTAAATTCCTCTGTGACAGATGTAAATGGTAGTATGAGCTTTGTCTTCCAGCAGTAAAGCACTAGAGCCAACAGACCTGGTGGTGCTTACAGCCAATTCCGTGTGAATGTGTTGATCTTCCTCTCTATCGCCTCTACTATTCTCATACTTATTATGGGCAGGAGGTGTTTGAGTTTCAGAATTAACATAAACTGGAGAAACCAGATCTGGAATTTTCATTTTCATCTGCTCCTGTTGATAATTTGCAGGCTGTTGTATCTTGTCTCCCAAATATGTGGTACTGCATCCTTGTCTGCCAACCAGGCATTGTACACTGGGCTCAGACTTGTGACTGGTACCTATAGCAGTGTGGGCATTGCTGGGCATGCCACCATCAGCATGGTTGCTGACATCTTGCCCTGGATGACTGACAAGCTTCTGGACTTCTTGGGCTCCAAGCTCATCTTGCATACAAGGTTTCTGAAATGGTCTGTGTCCAGCTTCATGTAGTTTTATGTCCAAGATTTCTGCAATGGTCTGTGCCCAGCTTCATGTCCAAGACTTCTGCAATGGTCTGTGTCCAGCTTCATGTCCAAGATTTCTGCAGTGGTCTGTGTCCAGCTTCATGCTGGTTGACCCCTGCCTCGTCTTCCAGGAACCATGTCACCCAACACTGTTCTCTCCAAACTAATGTGTCATTTAATATGGTTACAGTATTTCAGTGTCCAACACTGTTGTCTCCAAACTAATGTGTCATTTAATATGGTTACAGTATTTCAGTGTCCAACACTGTTCTCTCCAAAATAATGTGTCATTTAATATGGTTACAGTATTTCAGTGTTCAAGACATGATGTTTATATCTTGTAGAACATCAGTATTGTCTTCTTCTTGTCCAGATATTGGATATAAATATTGTTTTCAGGCAGTTCTCCAGCTGTCCCTGTGACATGCATCAAAGCACATAATTTAGATGAGGAGTATTTATTGAGCTTCACTGAAAGTTAAGCCCTCCTGAACTTTCTTTCAGATTATTTTCCCATCTGCCAATTTGCTAGGAAAACTTCTGGGTTGGAAAGAGTTAAAAAATAAATAAAGAAAGAAAGTATCAGCACAACTATCAAAGAACATCAACTGTGTGAGAATCATGTTTTGCTTTCAACATGTGTGTATGGGCAGGGCTATCAATGAACATCTCTTACACGAGAATCATGTTCTACTTTCAATACATGTGCTCTGTGTGAGAATTATATATATATGTATGAGCAGGGCTATCTGTGTGAGAATTATATATATATGTATGAGCAGGGCTATCTGTGTAAGAATTATACATATGTATGAGCAGGGCCATTGCGAAGGTAGCCTTTTGCAAGATCAAAAACATACTGACCAATAAAAAGATATCAACTGAAACAAGAAAAAGAGTGTTGAAGTGCTACATTGAACCTATACTTTTGTATGGATGTGAAGCGTGGACAATAAGCAGTCAAGCTGAAAACCAGATAATGGCTGTGGAAATGTGGTTTCTGAGGAAAACGCAAAGAATACCATGGACAGACAGAAAAACCAATGAACAAGTTCTTCAAGAAACAAACGAAGATCGTAAACTGATGAGAGTCATTAGACGTAGACAGTCAAAATTTTTCGGGCATGTTATGAGAAGAATGTTGAGTTGAGCTGAGTTAAGAACCGACATCACTGCACTCAGGACATTCCCATACGTGCTCAGTCCCCTCATTCAACAGCCAGTGAAGAGTCATACTACTAATCGTTCCCGCCGCTATCTGATTATAAGTTCTCCTGGTCTTCCCTCTCAGTTTTGAGATTCTTCCAGAACCCCTGTTGATTCCCCGCAATCTCATTCTTTCCACATTTGGGTTCTCAATCTGTTCCTCCGCCTTCTCCACCTGGTCCCACAAGCGCACAACCACCTCCCCTTTGTCCATAGGCAAGATACCACCAAGAGGTGCATTTCCTGCTAGCCTATCAGCCTGTTCATTCCCCCGTACACCCGCATGGCCAGGGCAAAATATCCATACAATTCTCACAATCTGTGACCTCTGAAGCGACGAGAGCCATTCCACACGAAACATTCCTTTCTCCAACTTGCTAAGCATATTCTTTGAATCCGTAATGAACACAACGTGTGTTGCAGTAGTCTCCTCTAGCCACCGGAATGCCGCTGTTACTTCCTCCACCTCCATTCTTATGCTGGAGGTCGTAGTCTCATATGCCAGGCTTTCCTTTTTCAAGACTCGCCCATTAGCCTTTGCTTATGAGAATGCTTATGAGAAGAAATGACTTGGAGAACTTGGTGACGACTGGCAAGATCGAAGGGAAGAGACCAAGGGGAAGACCAAGAAGTAAATACCTGGATGGCTTGGCCATGTGGCATGGTTGAGACAGGAACACGGAGTTGATACACGACTCTGGTGAACGAGTGAGATGGCAGTCCATGACCACCCATGCTTACCAGCATGGCACATGATGGATGGATGGATGGATGGATAAGCAGGGCTATCTGTGTGAGAATTATACATATGTATGAGCAGGGCTATCTGTGTGAGAATTATACATATGTATGAGCAGGGCTATCTGTGTGAGAATTATACATATGTATGAGCAGGGCTATCTGTGTGAGAATTATACATATGTATGAGCAGGGCTATCTGTGTGAGAATTATACATATGTATGAGCAGGGCTATCTGTGTGAGAATTATACATATGTATGAGCAGGGCTATCTGTGTGAGAATTATGTTACATTTTCAGCTATACTTCCTTACTTTCTGATGATTGTCTATTCTTGCCATCCACAAACTTAAACTGGAACTGAGATTTTCTGTGCAAACACATTACATGCCCAACTTTGCTATCTTTTTGCCATTAACGTTCTATTCTATCTCTGTTCAAGTGCTGTGAAGAAAAGGCTGGACAGAAAAACCCCTGCAGGAGATCCTCCTCCTGGAACGTCAAGCATTCTTTGTCCACATTGTCAAAGAACATTTCGAGCCAAAATAGGTCTTACCAACCATCTTAGAACTCACGGCTCCATACTTTCAACCCCACTGGATAAAATGAATGGTCATCATCATTCTTGATGGACAAACAACATTTTGTCTCTTTATAGAAATCAGCAATTGACTTTGGTTGTTGGTATGCACTACAAGTAGTTATAACAGATTTGTTAAACTGATACCTGATAGTGATATATCACCACCTTGTTTGTCTCCACACAAATACAGTAGTTTGAAATCTTCAAGATGTACACTTGTTGTATCCACGTGGTCACTCGTCCCAACATTGCAAGTTTGATCTTCTGTGCTGTTATCACCAGCCTGAGGGTGTTTGGATAAGAAATATATATTTTATAGACCCTGACAGTGTAAGAATAGCTCCATTATGCAACAAATTAGAACCAGTAAGTAAGTATCAACAACTTTTGTAATGGTGATACAGAATAGAAATACACAGACTGCTCTGGAGACAACATTTCAAGTCAATTATTATCAACAAAACAATTGGAGCATAGATTTATAGGTGTTGATAAATCATCTTAGTTTGCCATTTTCTTGTGTTTCTGCTTCTTGTTCTTCTTCACTGACTGGATATTTTATGTTTTGGACATATTACAGCAGAGCTGTGATGTATGCACCTTCCCAGCATTTGCTGACTGGGTTATTTAAAGGGTATTTTTGTAGAACATTCCACAGCCTCATTATGACCTCCAGCATGAAAATGGAGGTGGAAGCAGTCACAGTGGCATTCTGTTGGTTAGAGGAGACCATTGCAACTTACATTGTCTTAATTAGACTCAAGGAGTGTGCTTAGTAAAGTGGAGAAAGGAATGTTTTGTGTGGTATGGCTCACCTTGCTTCAGAGGTAACAGATTGTAAGAATTGTATGGATTATTTGCCTTGGCCATGCGGGGGTGCGGGGGAATGCATCTCTTCTTGGTGGTCGATTACCTATGGACAAGGGAGAGGTGGTTGTGTGCCTGTGGGACTAGGTGGAGAAGGTGGAGGAACAGATTGAGAACTCCAATGTGGAAAAAATGAGATTGCAGGGGTTCTGGAAAAATCTCAAATCTGAGAGGGAAGACCAGGAGAACTTTCAATCAGATAGCGGTGGGAACTATTAGTAGTGTGACTCTTCACTAGCTGTTGAATGAGGCATTATGCATTATAAAGGCATGGGAAAATGTAAAAATCAATACTACATGTCACAAAATAAAACCTTGCGTTTACCCAGTTGATTATTATAGAGGCTTTCTGATAAAACGTACTATCTGCCAGCGACAACTATTTTAACTAACAGTATAGACAAATCCCGGCATCGCTTTGACAGTTTGTCAACATTTGAATACAGATGGAACCCGTGGGATCATGGTGGCAATCGGATGTCGGCCATCATATGTCGGGCAAAATTAACAGTTGCAGATGTGTAGGGGAAGTGAATGAGCTGAATCATACATCGCTTTGACAGATTATAAACAAGTCGGATTGGAAGCGGAAGTACTCAGCTCGGAAGAAAACAGTCCGTCTGTCAATTCATAGTTTCCGGACGTAAAGAAGATTGGCAGCTTGTTGGGGAAAACTATTGTTGGGATCATACAGTAACTCGTTAAGTTTGTTGGGGGAGTCAAAACAACCGATGACAACTTTGACATTGATGGAGCCAGGGAAAATCGATTCTTGACAATGGATGATATGCCCAAATAACACCTGCAGGACATCAACCATGTCACGTGACCAATTTTAGGTTTTGCAGAAAACCATGATTGGAGAGGACAGTTGAACTCAAACCTTGGATTTTAGAAGACGTGCTTCGGCACTGTGGTTCTGATGGGAAAATGTCTACCGTGTGCGAATTGAGTTAATTTAATTTTACACGTGCCTGTCATGGCAAGAGTGGATGTAATTTGATCTAGCTGCAGTGTTGCCTAAGGTAGAACCTATTATAATTAGTTCTAATTAATATAGGCTGTAGCCTTGTTAAAACTAAAGTGTGATGATTAGCACTGTTAGTGGAAAACTAGCTAGAGTAGGGAAGTGATACTTGACTCTGTTAGTTGAAAATAGATTAGTGAAGTGTTGATAAGCTTTACTAGTTGAGAATTAAGTAATGAGGGATAATTGGGATATTCCCGTAGGTGTCCCTGGTGGGCGGGGTTCCGCATTATGTTTGCTGATTTTTTTTTCTTGTCTTGGCCTGATGATAACCTATGTGGTCAGTTCATCTGTCCCTGACAGGTTCACTGTATTGTCTGAGCGAGGCCGATGGCCACGATCATCTAATAGAGATCAGTGACGGGGAGGCTATCACCGGTTATATGATTTATGTTACAGGTTTCCTCTGGTTGGAATGAAGAACACGGAACCCAGGAAAAATCCGATCCCGGATAAAGTTTGGCGCAGGAAGACTGGCCAGCAACTTTACAACAGAGCTTATGCTAGAGGAAGATGATCAACATTGCTCAGTGGAGCTGAATGGTATATGTATCCTACAGGATAAATACCGAATGAGTTTAGGTCATACCAGTTTTAACACACCAGTAGTGATGGATATTCAGTTCACTTATGACTAGAACAAAAATAAAAGACTCTATTGGAGTATAGACAATAACTGTTTAATAGTGAGAACTAGAGAACATTTAGCAAGAGACAAAAAGTCCTGTTCATAGGACAGTGTTCTATGTTTGTTTCACCGCGCCGGAATTATGAAGCCGGAGTTTCTATAAACTGTTAGGAACAGTTGTGTTAGGAACAATAATAGTTTTTTCCACGGATTATATATTTACATGGGATTCAGATCTCATGGTCATCAGAGTTCCTGGAGGAGGACATGTCTGGAGAGAAGGATACGACTTCGGTGAGGTCTATTGTACTGACTCGTGGGATGTCTTGTAATCCTTGCCATGATGTGTACACTATGATCCTGAACTTTGAAGGCTGACACATACAGTTATGTTATAATACACGACACACATTTTCTTCGCACACACGTCTCATATACGTCACACTTTTCTTTTAATAAATTAATCTTTATTAATTTTTAGAAGCAAGAGTTGTTGAGTATGTTGCGTTGGGGAAGTATGAGAGGGGGCATAGTACGACAGTGAGAGAGTGATAGGAAAAGGTGTCTACGGGCTGATGGAGTGTGTCGGACGGAAGCTGGTGGATTCTCCAGGATATTGATAAGGGAACAAATATTATAATGTGGGTGTTGACTCTCTTCACTCCAGGGACGACACTTTAAAGGAGGACACGACACTACATGACTCACTAATATTAATAATTGTGTTGCGTATCCCTTACGGGACGTTGCAGTCAACACCAGCATTTTCAGCTGCTGTTGATGTACTAGGCAAGTGTTACGTTCAGTAGTTTGCCATTGCTTTCTGAACGACCGGCCCCTATACCTTTTTCGAAAGAAACCAGTACCGCCGTGTTTCGAACCCGGGTATACGGGCTCACAAACCGTGTTCGCAAGCCCTTAGCCACAGAGACCGGTAATATTAATAATACTAATATTAATAACTAATACTAATAGTAATATTAATAAATGATGTGGCAATTGTTATTAGCTATGGGGGAAATTTTCATAAGAAAATGGTAGAAGAGATCAACGTGGTTCAAGCTGGATATAGACAAGGAAGAGGAACAAGAGATCACATACTCAACAGGCGTTTAATAATAGAGAAGTGCAGAGAATTTAATGTAAACCTATTCTCATGTTTTGTGGATTATTCAAGGGCATATTTGACTGTGTACAACACAGAAACTTTGGGAAATCATGAGGAATATGGGCTTTCAATCACATGTAGTACAACTCATAAAAATGCTCTATCTAGACCAACGAGCAGTGGTTAGAATAGATGGTGAGACATCAGATTTGTTTTACATCAAGCAAGGAGTCCGTCAGGGCTGTGTGCTGTCACCCTATTTGTTTAACCTGTACGCCGAAAATATAATGAGAAATGTCAGAGATAACAGGGAGCAATATGATGCCCTAAATATTGGTGGTCATGAAATACCAGAGATTCGATATGCTGATGATGGTATAGAAAACTCTATAACCTCAACCCAAAGAAATAGTGAAAACCACAACTTATATCTTAACATAAAATCAAAGATAATGCATACAGATAAAACTACTATGGAGAAAGAAATATATGTTAATGAGGAAAGATTGGAGGTGGTGGAAAATGTTGAATATCTTGGGTCATTGATTACCAACAATGGTGACACTATGAAAGAAATTAAACAACGAATATCAATTGCTCTTCAAAGACTAAAACAACTGAATGATTGATTGATTGATTGATTGATCTAGGAACCGACATCACAGCATTGGGGCATTCCCATAGGCGCTTCGTTCCCATCCTTAGCAGCCAGCGAAGAGTTCCAACACTAATAGTACCAGTAGCAGTCTGATTATATGTCTGTCTCGCCTTTCCTCTGAGCATTGAGCATCGGCCAGATCCCCTCGTCACTCGTCGCTGCCTCATTCTTGCCAGACCATGATGATCCATTTGCTCCTCCGAGTTGTACACGTGCTCCCACAAGGCCACAACCACGTCTGCCTTGTCATGTATCAATACTCCACCAAGTTCTGCAGAGCCAGCCAATCTGTCCGCCTGTTCATTCCCCAGCACACCGGCATGCCCCGGAGAAAAGATCCAGGCGATGCTTGCCACCGTGACCTCCGAAGTGAAGCAAGCCACTCTGCACAAAGCATGCCTGTCCTCACCTTCCTCAGCATGCTTTCTGAGTCAGTTACAATCATGATGCGTGTGTGTGTATCGTATTCTCAATCCAGCAGAAAGTTGCAGTGACTGTCTCCACCTCCATTCTTATGCTAGATGTTGTGGTATCATATGCCATAAAAAAACTGAATAAATTATGGAGTGGGACAGATAAAACTACAAAATTTAGATTTTTAAGAGCATGCATCTTACCCATTGCAATATACGCCTGTGAGACGTGGATACTTACTAAGCAAGCTGAACAGCGCATAAATGCTTTTGAATATAAATGTATAGACGGGTTCTAAGAATATCTTGGGTAAAGAAAAGAACAAATGCCTCCATACTTCAAGAGCTGAATACTGAAGGCTATTAAAGACGATACAACAAAGAAAACTGATATATTTTTGTCACTTGAAACATCATGAAAGTTTGGAGAGAACAATAATGGAAGGGTATATGGAAGAGAGGAAGAGGAAGGCCAAAGAGAAGATTGGTGCAGGATGTGGCGGATGATCTCCAGATGGGTGTATCGGATACGGGACATCTTGCTTGTGACCGAGAAGTTTTCCAGAAGGTTGTTATGGGAGTGAGGTTTGCAAGGGACATGCTACTGAATCAATGAATGAATGGGGAAAATACTGGTTTTCCAAAAGGGGACCGGCTGTTATACTAGAGAGACAAGGGACGAGCTAACATCTGTCTGCACAATGACTGAACTAGACAACTGGACAATGTAGCATGGAGGAACACCTATCTCCACAATGACTGAACTAGACAACTGGACAATGTAGCATGGAGGAACATCTGTCTCCACAATGACTGAACTAGACAACTGGACAATGAAGCATGGAGGAACATCTATCTCCACAATGACTGAACTAGACAACTGGACAATGTAGCATGAAGGAACATCTATCCCCACAATGACTGAACTAGACAACTGGACAATGAAGCATGGAGGAACATCTATCCCCACAATGACTGAACTAGACAACTGGACAATGTAGCATGAAGGAACATCTATCCCCACAATGATTGAACTAGACAACTGGACAATGTAGCATGAAGGAACATCTATCTCCACAATGATTGAGCTAGACAACTGGACAATGTAGCATGGAGGAACACCTATCTCCACAATGACTGAACTAGACAACTGGACAATGTAGAATGGAGGAACACCTATCTCAATAATGATTGAACTAGACAACTGGACAATGTAGCATGAAGGAACATCTATCTCCACAATGATTGAACTAGACAACTGGACAATGTAGCATGGAGGAACATCTATCTCCACAATGACTGAATTAGACAACTGGACAATGTAACATAGAGGAACATCTATCTCCACAATGACTGAACTAGACAACTGGACAATGTAACATAGAGGAACATCTATCTCCACAATGACTGAACTAGACAACTGGACAATGTAGCATGGAGGAACATCTATCTCCACAATGACTGAACTAGACAACTGGACAATGAAGCATGGAGGAACACCTATCTACACAATGATTGAACTAGACAACTGGACAATGTAGCTTGGGGGAACATCTATCTCCACAATCATTGAAAACATGTGAGTGTGTAGACTACACCAAAAAATAATTCAGTATGGACTTTAACCCTTTACATGGCAGACGCTTGTCCGTTTTTAAGCCCTGAATGGGCAAGATTTTTTCAGGTTCGGTAAAATTTCGGGTTGCGTTAGTAAAAACATCATAAATAAGGTGTTAGTCAACCGATTTTAGTTAAATAAACAACACAATGAAGGGAAAAGCATGCAGAATATGTTACTCACGTGATTGTTGTCAGTAATCCATATATGAACACAAATATTTACGAAATACAGCATGTTGTTTGTGATTTTCCGTCATCTATACGGCAATTTACAAACACATTTTCAGAATCATAATCACTTTCTTTAAAGTCTGACTCAGACTGCTAATGCAAAGTAACGCTATTCACTGATAATCTAGCTCCGATTAATAGTCAACTTCATGCCCTTTAATGTCACTTACATTAAACCTAGCGAAATCTCGGCTATCACTTGAAGAATCGCCAAAATCCATTTTGAAAAACTAAGCGTAAAAACCCAGAAAACTATAAAAAAAAGTCTGTAAAAGTCTGTTCAAATTCATAGTAGGCGCTTACAAATGGCGGCCTCATTGTCAAGCTATCGGTGAAAGCGAAAGTAGCCGCCGGAAGTATCGTAAGGCCGAGAAATCGTGTTTTTACAATGCATAATAGTATCGGACGCAATCGCCTGTTTTGCTCGTTAAAGGCATCGGACGGAAATGGACGTTCCACCCTGTAAAGGGTTAAGATGACCTAGAAACGAAACTGAATTATTTCCATTTAATGTCTTGTTTTGTTGTCGCTCGCTATGAACTCTATTTCTAGTGCATTGGACTGCTGTTTGTGTGTGGATTAGCTTTCCCTATTACCTGTGTCCCTCGCCATAAAGTGACCCCATTCTGACTTCTGAGGTACTTGTAATTTATTCCCGCAAGTCAAGGACAAGAAGTCAACATTTTAGTCCAGCCGACCTGTGTAGGGGTTGAACCTGAAACTTTGTCATCAGCACATGGGAAGTTTAAGAGCAAGTGCTCTTATCCATTCAACCATGCTGAACAACTCCATTGACTGTGATCTGACCAGTCAGAAACTGAAAGTGACACAAATGTGACCAGACCTGTTAGTCAGAAATTGAAAGTGACCTGACCAGTCATTCAGACACTCAAAGCGACACAAATGTGACTGGACCAGTCAGTCAGACACTGAAAGTGACACAAATGTGACCTGACCAGTCAGTCAGAAACTGAAAGTGACACAAATGTGACCTGACCAGTCAGTCAGAAACTGAAAGTGACACAAATGTGACCTGACCAGTCAATCAGAAACTGAAAGTGACAAATGATTTCATAAATCGTAACTTCACTGTTCAGTTGACATCTTTGTTACATTTATAACACAGATACTGGAGAAACAGCTGCAGATATAATACTGAATTGCACTTTTAGAATCAGGACAACACAAAAGGATTCCCTAATAAATATTACTTCAATGTCATGTATGAACAAATAACACCAATGACAATTTTTGTGTTTCCACACAAATGAATGCTCATATTATATGGTTCAAGCATTGTCAATTTCTGAAGAATGAAACAAAACAAAATGAACTCACATGACCATTTGATTCCAACTTTACTATTTCAGCCTTAAATGGAAACCAGGATTGGGTGCTGCTTGAGGTCTGAAAAATAAATCATGCTATGTTAATATACTCCAGAGTGGGATTTCAAGATCAAGTGATCAGTTCTGTAGTATTTTTGTGTTATAATACTTACACCCAGGAGAAATAATCAGTTCTTTTACTCTTCAAAAAACAGAGTAGGACACCAAGAACAAGTAATCAGTTCTCTGATAACATTATAATACAGTGGGACACTAAGAACAAGTAATCAGTTCTCTTATCTATATCTATAAAACAGAATGTATGTGTGTGGGTTTGTGGTTGGGGATGTATTGGATGCGTTCGATAACAGTCCATCCGATTGAGATGAAATTTTCTACATCTTCTTCTCATTCCAGTGCAACCAACTGTCATAGTTTTATCTATCAGCTATCAGCTATTACCTTACGAAAATTTAATTTTGAATTACATGACTGAACATAAGAAAATATAAAACAAGGGACATAACTTTTAGTAGCATTGTTATATCTTAAGTTAAGTCCCCTGGCTATAGATAGATAGATACATAGATACATAGATAGATAGATAGATAGATACATAGATACATAGACAGACAGACAGATCCCCGCCAGGGTGAAGCCGGGCCGGGTCAGACAGACAGACAGACAGACAGATCCCCTCCACAGACTAGGCGAAGCCGGGCCGGGACAGACAGACAGTCGGGAACGGGAACTTATATGACTACTTATATGAATTAAATGAGATGCTCCCCATCAGGGTCTGGGCGAAGCCGGGCCGGGTCAGACAGACAGACAGATAGACATATAGATAGTCGGGAACGGGAGCTTATATGACTACTTATATGAATTAAATGAGATGCTCCCCACCAGGGACTGGGTGAAGCAGGGCCGGGTCAGACAGAAAGACAGACAGACAGACAGATAGTCGGGAACGGGATCTTATATGACTACTTATATGAATTAAATGAGATGCTCCCCACCAGGAGCTGGTCGAAGCCGGGCCGGGTCAGACAGACAGACAGACAGACAAGCAGACAGACAGACAGACAGATAGATAGATAGATAGATAGATCCCCGCCAGGGCCTGGGCGAAGCCGGGCCGGGTCATCTAGTAACATTATAATACAGTGGGAAACCAAGAACAAGTAATCAGTTCTCATATAACATTATAATACAGTAGGACACCCAGGACATGTGGACATTGAGGGATAACAGCGGGACAGCCAGAACAAGTGCTCAGTTCTCTAATATTTACACAGCTGGGCATAACAATGTAAATAAGATGTTTTAGACACTACAGTGAACTCACCTCACATTTCAGTTCCTGTTTCACAGTTGTTATTTCATGAAACTCTTCCATGCTTGTACAGTTCCTCAACAGTTTCTCTTGGAGTGCCAGTGTCATTGATGGGAGAGAAAAGTGAATCTGCAAAATTATTTATCACCATCTTACTATACAATAAAACTGTAATAATCTTATATAATCTTGTTATCACTTTACTTTACAAACTGGTCTCCCGATGTACATGTGTAGGGTATTTTATTAATTGTAAATATGATGTTGTCATGTGTAATTTAAACTGTGAAAGTGAAATAACTGGCAGCATGAAGAAATTAAATTAAATTCCAAAATAATGAATTGAAAATAATGAAAAGTATATGTAAATTCCATGATTATTCCAAGATCGCAATAAAACCAAAAATGACTGGTAATAATTTTGTTTTTTGCGCCTTTAAGAATTAAACAGCTGTGACTGTAACATTGTGGTTATTAAGATCTATTCCACTGTACTTTGTAACAGTAAGTTAACCTATAAATTGCTATTCCTGTAGCTAGCATAACAATATTAAATTATTTGTAATTAAATTAAGCATCAATTTCAACATTTATTTGCCAAATTTCATCCAGTAAATTTTCAGAAAAAGCTGAGAAAACATAATTATGTCACTACAACGCTGCTATATGACACAACCAGATGTAATATTATGTATAAGAAGCTTTTGTATTTCTAAGCTGACATTTGGCACCAGCATTTAACTACAATAAATGTGTATTTATTTTAACTCTATTCTAATGTTGCCTGGCTCCACAGGACGTATGATAAGGACTGCCAGTTACTGTATTTGGACAAGGATCAGGAACACCTGCCTGGGAGTCCACAACAGGGCAAGCACCAAAGCATTTTGTAGTTATGCAGACATATTTTCATCGGTTTTGTGATGACAACATTTAATCTTAACATGACAAATGCGACTTTAGGTTAGTTCTTTAAACCTGCGCAAAACACATATATGGTTCATATGATATATTCAATTATTTATTAATGTTTTAGGAGTTAATTACTCAAAAAACATTTATTGATTACCATTTTGAGTTCAGTTTGAACATTTATTATTACAGCAGCAATTCAACCTTTAGGTTTGCATTCTATCAACCTGCACAACACATACATAGTTGAAATGATTAGTTTCATTGCTTTTTAATATTTCAGGGGTTAATTACTTCACAAGTTATATGGCTGACATTTTGAATCTTTAATCAGGTCTGCGAAGGCAGGGTACATGATGATGAATCAGATCTAATCTTAATATTCAAAATGGAAGGTCAGGTGACCTTTAGGTTTCAATAACTAACTCCCAAAGAAACCTATGGTTTCCATGGCATATAGTTGTCTAAAAACGTGTTGCATTACATTGATCTAGTTATGCAATCTGGTCACAAACACACTGGTATATGGTTGCTAAGGTGTGTGTTTACAAACATAAAAGTTACCGTGATTTAAATGTTCGGATGAAATTTATAAATCTGCCTATTAAGCATTTTTCTGTTGATTATTTACAGACTTATTTTAGCTTAGAACTGACATATAATCTCAAATGTGGCACTATTAATAGATAATTATTATTTAATTGCATTTTCTAGATCTGTCTGATCATCCAGGTTTCAAAACTAAAAAAAGACAAATGTTAATTTTACTAAAAGGCCTCAAATGTCTATGCTGCACAGCAATGTACACACAAATACAGTCTCGTCTGATGGCTGCCGAAGACACCAGATGGTTTACATTAAATGTAACACTTGCTTTTGGAACAGACAGCAAAGCATAATCAGTCATAATCACTGAAGAAGACACTATTAATATTATTATTATACTTACTTTATATTATGGAACAATCATTTTTTTTTTTTTCATTTTTTAAATTCTTCTCATACCATTCTTATTTTTTAAAAAGTCACTTAAAAGTCGACAGGGTAGACTTCATTGCACCAGGTTTTATCCCATATGGCTCAGTCTCTTTCCGCAGCGTGGAAAGCGTCGCAACAAAGCACGAACTCCGTAGCTCTAGCGATGACCACAGGAGTCTCCTAAAAATTTAACTCATGAACCAGAGGATGCGGCCCAGAAAATAACCCACAACCTTCGGAGCCTGAGTCAAACGGCTTGACCACTTCACCACGGAGTCCCCAATACTGTTCTTATGCCTTAATGTAGTCACTGGAGGATCTTCTCCACGATTATATGTCGTGTTTTGTCTATGTATTTGTGTGCTGACTAAAGCTAGCCGCCGCAATGTCCTAGTATTGTTCGTAATTTTGTTCTGTATAGCTGAGTTACTTTGTTATTTTACATTGTTTACTGTTTACAATGCCGGAAGAGTTCCACTAGCAATGTCAGAGTTATCGAACTTTCCCGGGTGAGGCGGGTATGGTATTTCTTAATTTCGCAAACTTTTATTGCATCCAACGATCACTTCCGGTTGTGACCATGTCCATCTAGATTTCAATTAAACGAAAGCAGCGTGGTACGATGAAAGGGGAAGTTATTCTGATATTTTCAGTATTTGGTCCTTCTGCTAGGCACCAAGGGATTGAGCCGAAAAAACCGTTGTCTCTGGATATTTTTTTTATTCTATTCACGAATAGTAAGGTAATTTGTCTTATAACTCAGGTAGCTTAAAGAAGTCTAAACGTTTTATTGCATTTTTGAATGCCTCGTCCAATTTTACATAAATGTGAAGAGTTTCAACACAGCTGGTGTTTGCTGTAGTTCAGGACAAAATATTTAGTGACATGGCCGCATGGCCATAGCCGTCATTACTCATAACACAAAATTCAAAATTGCGGTGCCCATACAATAAACTATAGAGGACATGTATTTATTTATAATTAGAACTGGTAATTTAACTACTAAAATTAAACAGCATACAAGTGTCATTTATAGCAGTAATGTTTCTGTGTACTACAATACTTGCATATATATTTCAGCATTTGACATGACTGAAAATAATTTTGAAAGCCAGTTTTCAGACCCGTAAGAAGTGTAAGTAAGAAGTACTTTTTTATTTAAATTTAATACAGTACTGTAACATAAGTTATATGTTTTAAGTAAGTTAGTATTTAATTATTAATTGCTCACTATTAGATACAGAACAGTGTAATAATTATATAGCGGAAGTAGAAATCAATTTTAGTGAATATTTAATTATTTAATATTTTTAATTTTTTATTATTTAATATCTTAATAATTAATTAACTGTTGCTTAATTTATGCAGCAGTTACAAACTTACTTACATTAATGCATGATATTTAATCAACAAAAGAAAGCTGTCGCAATGCAGTTAGTACATTAAGACAATATGATACATTTTCATGAATTGTTCTTTCACTAACGACGAACATTTCACATGACTGTGACGAAACGGATAAATATCGTAAGATCTCTGCATAATAGCCCTTTGAAGGGAGTGCCATGCGTTGGTCTCCCTTGAATTTAATGTCAATTAATAGGGGAGTTCCCTAGAAAAGTAGTGCGGGGGCGGAGCTATTCTAGTTATTTATAGAAGAATCTAGAATGTTCCCCCAAGTGCGTACGTGGTTTTGATCTCTAAGTTCACGAGTGCGTTGTGCAGCACGGGTTGGAGGAATCCATCGTGACTCTGGTTTTCTTCATGAATCATGAAAGTCACGCGGCCCGTGTAGGCGAGTGAAAGGCGCACTGACTTTGTCGTGAGCAGTCGCCCACCAAACCTCAGCGTAGACAGATCGCAGCCAAGAGGCTGTTATAATTGTGATGTCAATATTCGCGGCCAGTGCGGACATCTACAGTCAAGGTTGTGATTCTTCAATCACAGGTTAGTTGAGTACTTATTCTATTATTTAATTGTTGTCGTGATGCCGTGCTGATTCCCGGAATGAATTAATTGCCGTCGTAAAATTGAGTTGTCGCGTAGCGTTATCCGTTACAGTTGGCGGTTTGCATTTTTAAGTAGGCTTTATCGATCAGCAATGTAATGTGTTACCTGACGGAACAAGCCGTATTCCACAGCGAGTGGTGTGTAAATAAAATAGGCCGAACGATGTGCGTTACAGTGTGTAGCAGTTACGGGTTTGGTTTATTCATTACGCAGGCAAGGCGACAGTTTGTCCGTCATGACATCAACATGCTAGACGCTGTAAATGATAAGGTATAGCTTATTATTAGAAATGTGTAATGTGCTTCGTGACATTAGAATGGTAACGTACTTGTTCTATCAGTGATGGTGATTTTTCGAGGAATCAAGGTGAAATCAGCAGTGGTGTATTTGCTGTGTGCAGATAGCACTGTTATTCCGCGTAAGCCGAATGGCGTTGCATCGGTAGGATACCAATTGATAAGAAGTACTCATGATACTATTGTGACTGCTTGTTGTCCTGTCCGTCCGCCAGGATGACCGTGCGTGTTACATCTTACGTTTGTCTAGGCAGAGGGAGGTAGGCCGGTACCCCAATCCGATCGGTACTAGGTCCGACCCAATGCAATCGTGCATATCCGATGAGTGAACATACCCGATCGAGGGTGATGCGGCACTCCGTAATTCGAGGCCGAGGTGTCTAGATAGATCGAGGTTTGAACCTAACCGTTTCTGTCTCTAATATTCTACTCTTCTGGAACCCTGACTCGGTTCATGGAGTACTTGGAGTACTGCCATGAGGTAGTAGTTGGGAGGGGCATAGTGGAGTCTGGAGGTTTGCTACATTGGATGACGTGACTTAAGTAGTCACGGGACAAGGTACACGAGACCCACAGTAGCTGTGGGAAAGTGTAGTGGTGGATGGCCACCACAGCTGTGCTCGACCGGCACAGGGATGACTGACCTGAAAGATAGTCAGTGAATAAGAGGGCAACTCAGGATCTGGGGCAGGGATCCCAGACCTGACACTATGGCTGTGATATGATTTTGCTATTTAAGTGTAACAAGTCATGAGTTCTCCTTAGTTAATGCTATAGTAATGAATTATCAGGAGTATAATTCATTATGGACATATAGTTATTAATGTGTGTAATTCATCAGTCCATGGGTTAAGGGATTGATGAATTGATGAGTCTGTCAGGAAGGAGATGTCCGGCTGGACACCTTCTCGATACAGTAATCCCTACACTGAAAGGAAAGTAAGTGTATATGTTGATTGATGATGGAAGATGAAACCGGATTGGACTGGCACCAGGCGAAGGATGCTTGACAGAGTCATACAGTCGACTCTGGTGCTAGGGGTTATATGTAGCCCAGAAGTGTTACTTGACTGAACAGGTGTGCTATTGCTTTTTCTACCATCATTATGCCTATATATTATAGTTACTAGGTAGATCTATGATGTGATGATTTCATACTCATGTTGGTAGACATGAGGAATGTCTGAGAGGCAGGTGACAGGGTGGAGATGCTGGTAGTCTTTGTTGTAGTTGAGTACTCACACCAACCTCTCCGTGTTTCAGGATCTGTTATTACTATACAGAAGAAGATTCGAGAGCTGCACCATGAGCTCTATGGGCCCACTCATTCCAGTGCCTATCCAGAAGTTGATTGAGGCCATACTGGGAGTGGTTGTCTGAGTCTGCGAGATCAATGTTGGAAGGAGCTGAGTGCTGAATAAGTCGGTAGGTCTAGGGTAGGACCTCCGTCAAGAGTCCGACGAGTGTCATCCGATCCTGAGAGGATCCAACACTGAAACGTCTGGTGATTCAAGCCAGTGAAGCACTGGTGACATTCAGTCTCTGTGTAAACCTTGGTGATTGCAAGGTAGTGAACTTTCAAGTTGTGCAGAGTGATCATTGTTACCGGTCGCCATGACCTGTGTTATATGCTTCTGGCCCGGCTGGGTTATGGGACACCATGTATCAGTTGATGCTTACATAGTGTTTTTACATTGGTTACCTTTATGAAGCCAACATGTGGTCCAGTGAACTAGGACATTGATTACAACATGGGTGGAAACACCAGAGTGAAATGTTTAAGGTAGGGAGCTACCTCATGCCAACGTTATGAACTGTTGACAATGTTTGTGACGGTAGGGAGCTACCTCATGCCAACGTGAGGAACTGTTGACAGTGTATGCTAGGTTGTGATTACTACCCATGGATCAGGGTAGGTACATAATACTGTGTGAAAATCTATTGTCCAAGGACATGGAACTAAGGTGAAGTGTTTAGTCACCTGATAGACTTTACCAGTGACATTGTGTGTTCGGGTGGAGCAACCGCTTATTGTGTAGGTGACATATCAGTGTGTGGGTCACTGATGAGATAGAAGAGTGACCTGGCTCTTGTGTATTTTGAGACGGTGCTACATGTATTTTTTCTGCAAGTGGGAGACCGCTAATGTTCTAGGGTCGGCCCAGACTTCATCAAGAGTGTGACAAGGGAAATAGTACGACAGCAAGGAAGGATCCTTGTTCATCAGTGCAGTGTCCGTCAGGCAGTGGTACGGCGCTTGATCAGCCCTTGCTTGGTTCTCTGGGTGAAGAGGGAACTTTGGAGAGGCAGCAGACCTTGGAGTTCCAGTCCACTGGAGGAGCCTGGGTGAGTCGCTACCACGACTGGACAACCGCACGAGCTATCGTCCGCCTCCATGATGAATACTCATCTGCGTCTGTGATCTTGTACATAGTTCTTCTAGTCTGGCTTTCAGCCATCCTTCTCTGTGTTGTGGTTGACGTAGTTCAGAATTAAATTTTTGTTCTCTTAGCTATGACTTTGTGCAGTGATATGACTGGTGTCTGGTCCGAGCCCCCTTGGGGTTTGGAACCCTAGGTGAGGGAGGGGAGGTTAAGCTGTCCCGGCTTGTGTGGGGCCTGGTAGATGTAGAGTGCTATTGAGGTGGTTGGAGCAAAGGCAGGGGATAGTAACTATCGTGGCAAACCAGTCCAAGCCCCGGCGGTCTTGTCACAAGATAGAGTGGGGGCCCGTCCGGGATCTTCTCTTTGTTCTGACATCTCGTAGGAATAGGTTATAGTGTCATCTGTCCTATACCTATTATCTACTTGACGAGTAGGGCTACTGAAACCTTTCTCTTCGACGTGGACCGACATTTAGTTAAGTTAGCATTGTGATTGGGTATTACATATCTATACTGATACTAAGTTACACTAAGCATGGCTACTCGTACTTTAGATTTAGCTAAGGTGCGGGCATCTGCAACTGAGATGGGATTGGAAGGTGAGGAGTTTAAAGCCTATGTACTGGAAGTAGAGAGAGACTTCAGAGCAGAAGAGAGGGAGAGAAGAAGGTCAGAAATTGAGCTGGAAGCTCGAAAGGTAGCACTTGAAGAGCAAAAGTTGGTGGCAGACCAACAAGCACAAAAACTGGCAGCTGACCTAGAGTCTAAGAAATTAGATGCTAGGAAGTTGGAAATGGAACATGAGTTCCGTATGAAGCAACTTGAGGTAGAGGCTAAATCGGTTGGTGAGTCTGAGGGAGCAGTAGGTGGAGTAGCTTTACCTAGCTCATCAGTAGCCAGCAGACCAGCTTACCATGCTATGAAATGGCCGTTTCCACCATTTGAACCGGACCAAGAGAAGATAGATCAATTCTTAGAGAAGTTCGAGGCAATGTGTAAAGCTATGGGTTTAGAGCCTGAGCGTTGGAATCTTAAGCTTTCACAAGGACTCCGTGGCACCGCGTACGAAGTGTATGCGCGTCTTCCCCCAGGGATGGAAAATGATTATCCAACCCTGAAATCGGCTCTTTTGAAAAGATTCGAAATGACAGCCCATGCTTACAGGCGGAGGTTCAGAACTTCCAAGAGAGAACCAGGTGAGATGTTCTCGGCCTATAGTGTGAGGTTGAACTCATACCTGTTGAAGTGGATGGCGTTGGCCAATTTCAAAGAGGATTATGAGAGTCTGAGAGAGTTGATGGTGGTGGATCAAATGAAAATGCAGATGTCCAAGCCTTTAAGGAATTTCTTAGGGGAAAATGGGGCGGAAAGGCTAGACATAGTAAATAAGTTAGCGGAAAGGTATGTGGAAGTCTATGGTGAGACTGGGGATTCCAGTCAGACTGATTCACAGAAAAGGCAGAAGGGGCTTGATCAGAAGCCCAAGACCAAAGGTCCCAAAGAATCATCCAATGTAGCAGATCCTGTGGTAAAAGACTCTGGTAAGAAACCCGATAAGCAAAGCCCGCCCGCCTCCCCAAAACGGAAGTGGAGTAAGAGGTGGTGTAAGCACTGTAAGTCTCCTTCCCATAATACTGTAGATTGTCTGAGGAAGCCAAAGGACTTGCACTTTGCGTGTCTCGCCTCTACTAGAGGTAGACCTAGCGAGACCACACCTAAGGGTCGGGAGAAACCAAAGTTTGAGAAATCACCTGTGATCGAAACGATAGAGGTGAATGGGAAGCAGGTGGAATGTCTATACGATACAGGATTGCAGTTTGAAGCTGTAATCTCATCCCACCTTGTGAGCCCAGGGCAGCTCACCGGCGAGACAAGAGAATTTCAGCTGGCCATGAGGAGCTCCGTAGCTATGGACTTGCCGATTGCTCGGATTGACATTCGGTGCAGGTACGTTACGGGTAGCATCCAGGCGGCTGTGCTGCCTGATCCTATCTACCCTTTGATCCTCGGTCGTCCGCATGTATTCCTGGGGGACCCCAGGGAACATTGTCTAGTGAGCGCTAGGCAGGCCAGGGCTAAGGATGGAAAAAGGCAGTGTGGTAAGGAAATAGACCATTCTCTTGCGAGGTTAGTGAGCAGTGCTCAAAGTGGGGACCAGACTTTGCGTCCTTACTTACTGGAGGTGTCCCAAAGTTCTCTCCCGCCAACTCCGGGTCAGTTCTATGTAGAAAACCGGTTGCTTTATCGTAGAGCCGGGCAAGGGGATAGCCAGTACGGTCAGATGGTAGTCCCTACTGACTATAGATCCCGCTTGATACATAGAGTGCATACCTTATCCTTAACCGGACATAAGGATGTGGGGACAACAGTCCAGTGTCTTTCCAGCCACTACCACTGGCCTGGAATGACAGGCGACGTGCGGAGATATATCCGGTCGTGCCCAACGTGTTGTCTGGCAGCACCAAAGCACAAGACCAAAAACGGTGTATCTCTGCAGATTGGAGATAGGGTTCTCGCGCTTCTCCCAATCGAGGGGGCGGAATTCGAACTCGGATGGCAGGGCCCTTTTCCTGTGGAGCGGATAATGTCCCGATCCACGTATGAGGTGAAGGTCCGCGGGGAATTGCGTAAGTTCCATTGTACTCTCCTTCAGAATTTGGAGAGGTCCGAGGTAGTTTCTCCACCAGATAGTGCGACTACCATCGCGCTAGATTCGGTTCTGGGTCCAGACGAGGGCGAGGAAGACTCAGTCCTACGCAGTACATCCTGTGGGGAGGGTCTGCGGTCTCCTGAGCGTTCAACCGTAGATAGGGCGAACGGGCTCCGTCGGGAAGAGGCCCATGGTGTTAAGCACACTGGGAATCGTGGTCGGACAAGCGATGTCACATCTGGCACGACGGGATCGTCGGGTGACTCGATACGCCGACAGGCTCACTGTCCTTACTCGCGGGAGAGAAGGCAGGAGCAAGGGTACTCCAGACGAACCTGGAGTAAGCGACCATTCATTTCGGTCGACATCCGCGAACAGTCCACGAAGGTGATGCCTAGTCGGGATAGGAAATATCCTATTGTCGGAAGGGACGAACGAACCTTCAGTAAAGTAACCGATGGCCTGCAACAGGTGGATGCGGAACAGTCCAGTGTAGACAGATCCTGTAAGCCAATCACCAGGCCATTACGTTTCGGGCCTAATCGCTGGAGATAACGTATGTTTGAGGCGGTGGTTGGTGATCCAGCATCCATACCATTCTGGTGAATCTCCCCAGGGAAAGGGAACGTTATGGAACGTCTTTTCCTGGAAATCCAATCTTGATAGAGTAGAGGTTCAGAGTTCAGACCGATCTTTGTCTAGTGAGTTCGACCGGGTCGACCATCTTAAGTGGGGGCCTATGTGACGAAACGGATAAATATCGTAAGATCTCTGCATAATAGCCCTTTGAAGGGAGTGCCATGCGTTGGTCTCCCTTGAATTTAATGTCAATTAATAGGGGAGTTCCCTAGAAAAGTAGTGCGGGGGCGGAGCTATTCTAGTTATTTATAGAAGAATCTAGAATGTTCCCCCAAGTGCGTACGTGGTTTTGATCTCTAAGTTCACGAGTGCGTTGTGCAGCACGGGTTGGAGGAATCCATCGTGACTCTGGTTTTCTTCATGAATCATGAAAGTCACGCGGCCCGTGTAGGCGAGTGAAAGGCGCACTGACTTTGTCGTGAGCAGTCGCCCACCAAACCTCAGCGTAGACAGATCGCAGCCAAGAGGCTGTTATAATTGTGATGTCAATATTCGCGGCCAGTGCGGACATCTACAGTCAAGGTTGTGATTCTTCAATCACAGGTTAGTTGAGTACTTATTCTATTATTTAATTGTTGTCGTGATGCCGTGCTGATTCCCGGAATGAATTAATTGCCGTCGTAAAATTGAGTTGTCGCGTAGCGTTATCCGTTACAGTTGGCGGTTTGCATTTTTAAGTAGGCTTTATCGATCAGCAATGTAATGTGTTACCTGACGGAACAAGCCGTATTCCACAGCGAGTGGTGTGTAAATAAAATAGGCCGAACGATGTGCGTTACAGTGTGTAGCAGTTACGGGTTTGGTTTATTCATTACGCAGGCAAGGCGACAGTTTGTCCGTCATGACATCAACATGCTAGACGCTGTAAATGATAAGGTATAGCTTATTATTAGAAATGTGTAATGTGCTTCGTGACATTAGAATGGTAACGTACTTGTTCTATCAGTGATGGTGATTTTTCGAGGAATCAAGGTGAAATCAGCAGTGGTGTATTTGCTGTGTGCAGATAGCACTGTTATTCCGCGTAAGCCGAATGGCGTTGCATCGGTAGGATACCAATTGATAAGAAGTACTCATGATACTATTGTGACTGCTTGTTGTCCTGTCCGTCCGCCAGGATGACCGTGCGTGTTACATCTTACGTTTGTCTAGGCAGAGGGAGGTAGGCCGGTACCCCAATCCGATCGGTACTAGGTCCGACCCAATGCAATCGTGCATATCCGATGAGTGAACATACCCGATCGAGGGTGATGCGGCACTCCGTAATTCGAGGCCGAGGTGTCTAGATAGATCGAGGTTTGAACCTAACCGTTTCTGTCTCTAATATTCTACTCTTCTGGAACCCTGACTCGGTTCATGGAGTACTTGGAGTACTGCCATGAGGTAGTAGTTGGGAGGGGCATAGTGGAGTCTGGAGGTTTGCTACATTGGATGACGTGACTTAAGTAGTCACGGGACAAGGTACACGAGACCCACAGTAGCTGTGGGAAAGTGTAGTGGTGGATGGCCACCACAGCTGTGCTCGACCGGCACAGGGATGACTGACCTGAAAGATAGTCAGTGAATAAGAGGGCAACTCAGGATCTGGGGCAGGGATCCCAGACCTGACACTATGGCTGTGATATGATTTTGCTATTTAAGTGTAACAAGTCATGAGTTCTCCTTAGTTAATGCTATAGTAATGAATTATCAGGAGTATAATTCATTATGGACATATAGTTATTAATGTGTGTAATTCATCAGTCCATGGGTTAAGGGATTGATGAATTGATGAGTCTGTCAGGAAGGAGATGTCCGGCTGGACACCTTCTCGATACAGTAATCCCTACACTGAAAGGAAAGTAAGTGTATATGTTGATTGATGATGGAAGATGAAACCGGATTGGACTGGCACCAGGCGAAGGATGCTTGACAGAGTCATACAGTCGACTCTGGTGCTAGGGGTTATATGTAGCCCAGAAGTGTTACTTGACTGAACAGGTGTGCTATTGCTTTTTCTACCATCATTATGCCTATATATTATAGTTACTAGGTAGATCTATGATGTGATGATTTCATACTCATGTTGGTAGACATGAGGAATGTCTGAGAGGCAGGTGACAGGGTGGAGATGCTGGTAGTCTTTGTTGTAGTTGAGTACTCACACCAACCTCTCCGTGTTTCAGGATCTGTTATTACTATACAGAAGAAGATTCGAGAGCTGCACCATGAGCTCTATGGGCCCACTCATTCCAGTGCCTATCCAGAAGTTGATTGAGGCCATACTGGGAGTGGTTGTCTGAGTCTGCGAGATCAATGTTGGAAGGAGCTGAGTGCTGAATAAGTCGGTAGGTCTAGGGTAGGACCTCCGTCAAGAGTCCGACGAGTGTCATCCGATCCTGAGAGGATCCAACACTGAAACGTCTGGTGATTCAAGCCAGTGAAGCACTGGTGACATTCAGTCTCTGTGTAAACCTTGGTGATTGCAAGGTAGTGAACTTTCAAGTTGTGCAGAGTGATCATTGTTACCGGTCGCCATGACCTGTGTTATATGCTTCTGGCCCGGCTGGGTTATGGGACACCATGTATCAGTTGATGCTTACATAGTGTTTTTACATTGGTTACCTTTATGAAGCCAACATGTGGTCCAGTGAACTAGGACATTGATTACAACATGGGTGGAAACACCAGAGTGAAATGTTTAAGGTAGGGAGCTACCTCATGCCAACGTTATGAACTGTTGACAATGTTTGTGACGGTAGGGAGCTACCTCATGCCAACGTGATGAACTGTTGACAGTGTATGCTAGGTTGTGATTACTACCCATGGATCAGGGTAGGTACATAATACTGTGTGAAAATCTATTGTCCAAGGACATGGAACTAAGGTGAAGTGTTTAGTCACCTGATAGACTTTACCAGTGACATTGTGTGTTCGGGTGGAGCAACCGCTTATTGTGTAGGTGACATATCAGTGTGTGGGTCACTGATGAGATAGAAGAGTGACCTGGCTCTTGTGTATTTTGAGACGGTGCTACATGTATTTTTTCTGCAAGTGGGAGACCGCTAATGTTCTAGGGTCGGCCCAGACTTCATCAAGAGTGTGACAAGGGAAATAGTACGACAGCAAGGAAGGATCCTTGTTCATCAGTGCAGTGTCCGTCAGGCAGTGGTACGGCGCTTGATCAGCCCTTGCTTGGTTCTCTGGGTGAAGAGGGAACTTTGGAGAGGCAGCAGACCTTGGAGTTCCAGTCCACTGGAGGAGCCTGGGTGAGTCGCTACCACGACTGGACAACCGCACGAGCTATCGTCCGCCTCCATGATGAATACTCATCTGCGTCTGTGATCTTGTACATAGTTCTTCTAGTCTGGCTTTCAGCCATCCTTCTCTGTGTTGTGGTTGACGTAGTTCAGAATTAAATTTTTGTTCTCTTAGCTATGACTTTGTGCAGTGATATGACTGGTGTCTGGTCCGAGCCCCCTTGGGGTTTGGAACCCTAGGTGAGGGAGGGGAGGTTAAGCTGTCCCGGCTTGTGTGGGGCCTGGTAGATGTAGAGTGCTATTGAGGTGGTTGGAGCAAAGGCAGGGGATAGTAACTATCGTGGCAAACCAGTCCAAGCCCCGGCGGTCTTGTCACAATGACATTTAATTAATATAATAAATGTGCAGCTATTTTTAACTAGTAATTAGGTCACAGCACATCATATTGAAAAGTCTTAAAATATTCTCTGTATATGCAAATACTAATAATCATCATCATCAAGTGCCGGCTGGCATAGGCGTTCATGGCTCTCCACAGATCTCGGTCTTTGGTGTTCTGGATCCTAATACTAAATTATATTATACACCTTAACAGGGGATTGGGGGGGGGGGGTGTCTTTAGCATAGCTGTACACAAAATTAAATAATTGAATTTAAATAAAATACTAGGAAACAAGTTATGTTTCATTTTTATACATACTCACCTATTTTAACTTTCATTTTTGCATATTTCATTTTTAGTTTTACATTATGATAGCGTCTGTTGGAGACATATTTACCTAATTCCCAAAATGGAATTAGAATCAATTTTACTTCTTGACAATCATGGCCACATTGCCTGAGCGTTTAAAATTACAATGAGCAGCAACGAGAGAAGCTGTGGTTGACACATCCGCAGTATATCAATCATCCGTGCTGTCTCTCATTCACACCTATCTGTTCTTTATCTCTTGCAATGAGCAGCAACGAGAGAAGCTGCGGTTGACACAACCGCAGTATATCAATCATCCGTGCAAGAGAAAACCTGAGTGTTACACATCAGTGCCATACAGTATAATAATCTTGCTGTGCCAACCCATATTGTGTGGATTACCGGTGGTCTTATCTTATACAACCCCTATAACACAATGCATTGGGATTCTGAGGATAAGTAGCACAAAAAACTTTTTTTTCACATTTTCATATTTTTGGGAGGGAGCATCATTAATTGTTAATTAGGTCACGGCAAATCCTATCGAAAAATAAATAATATGTCAAGTTAGGCCTCACAGCCCCGGACGCAATGATATATGGCACTTCATTGTCCATTTAAAAATAAACAAGCCACAGTAATAGAAGGCAAATAATAAACAATTGGTGGCCATTTTAAATTGTTAATTAGGTCACAGCACATTCTATCGAAAAATAAATAATACGTCAAGTTAGGCCTCGCCGCACCGGACACAATGATATAAGGCACAACGTTGTGCGTTTAAAAATAAACAAGCCACAGTAATAGAAGGTAGAATTTCTCAGCTTCCAATTTAAGGGTGGTGATAAAATCTTCCTTATCTCTTAGGTTATCATTGCACTTCCTGGTATTAAATTACATCACCGGAAAATTCATAACTCCGCTTATAATTAACGTATACTCTTCGTTGAGATACCGTTGGATTCGTCTTGTCAAGCTCTATCTAACTGGTATGAATGATTTCATAAGTAAAAACCCCATTTTTAAATATTGACCAAAATACTAAATAGCTAGTTCCACAGCACACAAAACAAATCGATGGCTGAAGATACTAATAGACTAAATTACTAAAGAAGAAACTTCGCCACTCTTCCGCTCACACTCAGACACTGGATGTCTGGACGGACACAAGCTCACACAGACACTGGCTGGATGTCTGGACGGACACAAGAAAGCACTTGAGTCCGTGTCTATAGTTGGGGTAATTTCGTTTCGTTTACCACCCGGTTACAGATTTGCTTTTGATGGGTCGTCATCGTCGGCGGACAGTGGAGTTTTGTAAATGCTGGATTGGCTGAATGTTCTTGTATTAAGTTATTCTTATTTTGTAACAATGTCACTGCCGGCTTCGTGGCGAAAGTGTAACGGACACATTTTGTAATCCCGTATACCTACGATCGAAAAACAGCTGCGGGAGATTTAGCAGCAGACCGCCTTGCCTTGGTTTTTACGAAATGGAATTGGTGCCAGTTGTTTAGTACTAATTGGCAAACTACTGAACGTAAACTTGCCAAGAGATCTTTTTTTTTTATTTGCATGAGTCCTTTACAGGACATCGCTGTCAACACCAGCATCTTTCAGCTGTATGTTGATCTCTTGGCAAGATTACGCTCAGTAGTTTGCCATTGCTTTCTGAGCGGCCGACTCACATACCCCGTAAGTTACTGATGCGATTCGAACCACTGCTGATTCTCACCGTCATCACGTTATCAACGAGAGTATACGAGATTACGGAGAAAAGTCATAACCGCCAAGAGATCACAATAGAAAGAAAATGCTGGTGTTTGCAGCGACGTCCTGTAAAGGATTTGCAACTAACTTTAACATTGTTACCAACATTGTAGTAACAGAGAGTGGACATAGAAACTACAACTATCCTTGAATGTCAAGAAAACAAAGACAATGGTTATATCAAAGCAAATGTTGATACGAACATGTCACATGTGGTAATGGGAAAACCTGAACAAAATTGATACATTTTAATACCTAGGAGCAATGATAACAGCAGATGGAAGATGTGTCACAGAGATTAAGAGTAGAGCAGGTCAAGCAAATGCTTCATTTGAAGATGAGAGGTATCTAATGCAATAAGTCACTATCATTGAATGCCAGAAAGGGAGTAATGACATTTTTATATAGAACGTATTTTGCAGTATGGCAGTAAATCACGGAACGTGGAGGAACAAATTAGGAAGAGATTAGAAGCAACAGAGATGTAGTTCCTAAGACGAATGGAGCAAATAGCCTTGACTGACAGAGTAACCAATAACAGTTGCCTGGAAGAGGTTAATGAAACTAGAACATTATATTCACCGATAAGAATGAGACAAATAGCTTTCTTTGGTCATGTGATGAGAAGAGAGGCATTGGAGAACAGCGTGGCAACTGGAACGATCAAAGGGGAGAGAGACAGATGCCGACAAAGGGAAATGTTGCTGCATGGATTGAGACTGCAGCGTGGAGGAATATCATCAGCACAGTTGATCTAGAACACCAAAGACCGAGATCTGTGGAGAGTCTTGAAAGCTTACGCCAGCCGGCATGACACTTGATGATGATGGTTCGGCAGTGAATAATGTATGTAAGGTTAAAGGCTCACGTCTTTAATTGATGCAGTTGCACTGGGTTTCCCCCGTCTGGCTGTGCTTCTCTCGGTAAAATGATAATCCGCTAGCCAAGAGCATCGCCCACAACACGAACTCCTTAACTCCAGCCTGAGGCAAAATGTGACTCGTGGCATGAACAATGCATTAGTCTGAAAAGTTGAGTTCGTCTTTCGTTCACTAAAACTTGACTTGTTCTTCTTTCGTTCGCTAAAAGTTGAGTTGAGTTAAGACAAGAACTGGTGCTCCGTCATCATCTTCAACATCCAGCGAAGAGTTTCATAATAATGGTACTCACTGCAATCCGATTATCTGTCCTGTTGACTTGTCCTCAAAGTACTGAGTGTCGGCCAGATCACGTGTTCATTGCCTGCTGCACCATTCTCTCCGGGCCATGATGATTTATCTGTTCTTCCACACTACATTCATGGTTCCCAAGTCCCCCACTAATACCCGCCTTACCGTGCACCAATACCCGCCTTACCGTGCACCAGTATCCGCCTTACCGTGCACCAATACCCGCCTTACCGTGCACCAATACCCGCCTTACCGTGCACCAATACCCGCCTTACCGTGCACCAATACCCGCCTTACCGTGCACCAATACCCGCCTTACCGTGCACCAATACCCGCCTTACCGTGCACCAATAGACTACCCAGAGGTGCAGGCTCAGACAATCTGTCCGTCTGCTCGTATCCCAACACACCAGCATGTCCTGGGGGAAAGTTCCAATGGATGATCCTTATCTCTGATGTTTTAATTGCAGCATGCCACTCTGTACGGAACAATCCTATCTTCACCCTTTTCACCATGGTCAGTGAGTCCATCACAATCACATGTGTGTGTGTGTGTGTGTGTGTGTGTGTGTGTGTGTGTGTGTGTGTGTGTTATTTGTCCTCCAGCCAGCGGAACGCAGTAGGGAGTGCCTCCACCTCCATTCTCATACTAGATGCTGTGGTGTCACATGCCAGGCTTCCCTGAGCTAGACACCGTCCATCAACCTTTGCTATGTACCACCCAGACACTTTTTTATCCTCTTAGCACAGCGCCTCCGTGTAGATGATGACGTCGTCTGGGCGTGAATTGTCGAATGTTGATTGTTCTATACAAACATGGTTCTGGCACAGGACAATCGATGCGCCTGCGGGCGTGTTAAAGGGTCCTTGACTTTGACATACTTACCTAAACACCACAGCCCGCTGACCAATCCCTGCACTCCCTGTCCAGTAAGATTATGATACTCCGACTTCTTCTCAGGCATTCTGACCCACTCCTCTTCTTTCCCAATGTTTTCATGCAACCATATTTCTCTTAATGTGCCATCTGTCGGAGCCACCCATTACTTTCCCCTGTTTAGCACATGGCCTCTAGCTGTATCCGAGACTGCATGCAGAGGGTGTCCTTTCCTTGTCTACGGTCATTGGAAGATATGCCTTAGCCTACAGCACCTCATTCATGTCTACACTCGTTGGCAAAGGCAGGATGTATTGTATGTTAAGTAATGATATATCGAACGACGTCACTGAACATTGGGTGTTTCTATGACTGCTCAGTCCTCCGATGCAGCAGGCATCCCAAAGTATTGCTGCCCACTGTTCCCATAAAGAGTTGCTTATGATATCCCCTCTCTTTCCCACGAAGGCGTCATTGACGTGCCTAGCTAGGATTCATTCCCAGTTCATGTAATCGGACTAGAGTCGGAGTCTCGTCAATATCCGCTAACAGAGCTCGTACTGCATTGGTGATATCAGTCATGCCCATGCTTCTTCCAGTGTGTAATGATGCGTTACTTACATGTTTGTCTGTTCGTTCATTACCTTTAAGTTTGGATGTTCTGATGCGTACATGCAGTTGAGCGATGTAAAGCATGACTTCCGAATGCTGTCTAACCATTCAGAGCTGCCACTACCTGTTTTAATTTCCTGCCACTTGTTCATGGAGTCTGATATGATAATCACGCGTGTTCAGCCTCCCAAAGCGAGTGCGCTTGAGGCTGCAGTGATCTCCATAGTCAAGCCTGATGTAGTTGTCTAGGACGCCCCGCTATCCTCTGTGATCTTTCTCCCTTTATGTTGTGCAGTGTAAGCCCATAGATGGCCTTGAACAGTGCTTCACTGACTCATCTGTGTAGATCAGGGGTCAGCAAACTACGGCCCGCGGGCCGGATCCGACCTGCGACGTAATTTCATCCGGCCCGCCGACGGTACTCGAACTTGTTTGATATAACGTATGGAACTCGAGACGCTGTGATACAATTTAAATGTAAACATTATGTTTAGAATAATAGGAGACCTTCACACGTTCTGAGACCTGGCTGCTGTGCGTCTTAAATTTGCTATTTTCAATTATAAATTATTATATCTAGATTTTCTTGTTTATTGTAATGTTTGCTTATTTCGCGCCATCCCAAGTCCTTCCCCGGCTCGTGGTAGCGCCGCCTACGCTCTTTCGTTACCATGGTTTCCGAGGCAACACATACACACGCGCGGGCATCTTTCCCTTCTCCAGATGCGTCAAGCTGTCAATACAGGTCCGATACTCCAGAAATATTTACTTCTTTTTGCCAGTCATTCATTTTATAAGTATGTAAAAAGGATTTCATTGTTTGACATTGATAGTTAAGTGAACTACAACTGTGAATAGAGGCAATAAAGTAGCAAACATAATACTAATAATAGCATAAAAATGCCATAGAAGCCTCGTGTTATTACGAAAATATTATCCCCAGCTCGGAAGAATTCCCTGATCAAGGTGTTAATCAAGCTGATCTCTAGGCCAGCGTTTTTCAACCTTTCTGCTGGAGCAGATCCTTACGCACATGTTTAAGTTGCTTAAAGAACTCTGTGCGATTATCCAAGTGTCTGCCCTACTTTATGTAATAAACCAGATGGGCAGAAATTTTGAATGTAGGCTATTTCAGTATGTTTCGGCGGAACCAATGGCTGCCACTCGCAGAACTCCGGTTTAAAAACTCTGCTCTAGGCTGTTTATTTAAGCCGGCACTATTTATATATTTTGCAAAATTTATTATGAGATATATCCAATTACCAAAGGTACCTATAAACTTTATGTTTACCTTTGGTGAGCCGTGGCTTCACCAGTGACCAATAGTTCCCTGCTTTTCTTGTGTCTCAATAGGATTTTAATTATATTTTTAATTCAATGTCTTTTTCATTTTCAGATCCCATGTACTTCACCCTTCATTATGGCTACTAAGAAAGAAAAGTGGACGTCGAGTGTCACGTTTTCAATGAAGAATGGGGAGTAAAGTACTTCTTTGTGGAAACAAAAAACCAGAAAACTAGCGAAAGTGTTGCACCACAACAAAACAAACCATCGATCAACATAATCAAAGTTTTCTGGAAAGTTACGCTCTGAGAAATATGAGTCCATGAAACGTGGTTTAGAAACACAATGAAATCTCTTCACTAGAAAGTTTGCTGAAAATGAATTTGTCACTCGCACAAGTTACAAAATAGTGCATAAGATGGCAGAACGAGGAAAACCGTTTACTGTCGGCAGCTTCATCAAAGAGTATATGATGGAAGCAGCAAATTACTTGTGTCATGAGAAAGCCGATGTGTTTGGAACTATCAGCCTTTCGGCAAGCTCAGGTGTGCGAAGAACAGAAGAACTCGGAGAGAACATAGAGCTACAAATACAGATACGCGTGAAAACTGGGAACTTGTTGTGGTATTCTCTAGCACTGAATGAGTCTACTGATCTCTCGAGTACGTCACAACTTCTCGTATTCATTGGTGGTGTCAATTTGGACATTCAGATAACGGAAAAGTTGGCATCCGTTAGCAGCATGTATGGAACAACAACTGTAAAAGACAGTTGCATGGAAGTACAAGAAGTTTTGCAAGACTTCAGTGGAATGAGCTTCCATGTGTTACAGCTGATGGAGATAAAAGCATGGCTGGAGTGGGGAAGGGTCTGATGGGGCAGATCAGGACTCAGTTTTGCCAATTCCGGGCGCTCTATTTATACACTGCATAATACATCAGCAAGCACTCTTTGGGAAAGACTTATATATTTCTTGTGTACTGAAACCAGTCGTTTCTGTTGTGAACTACATTCGGGAACATGCACTCAATGACCGTCAGTTTCGGGCTTTTCTTGAAGAAGTTGATTCTGAATTATGTTACTTGTCTTATCACACATAAGTGAGGCGGCTCAGCTGCGGTAAATAGATGTTTTCCTCACTGAACAAGAAAGAGCTGATCCACAGCTGTCAGATCCTACTGGGCTGTCAAAGTTGTCACTTTTGGTCGATATCACATCCAATATAAATTAAATGAATTTGAAACTTCAGGGAAAGAATAGCCTCGTCTGTGATCTCTACGGAATCATCAAAGGATTTCTGAGAAAGCTGTCATTGTTTAAAGCACAACTGGGAGGATAATACTTTTCTCATTTTTACTGATTCACAGAATGTTACGCTACAATAGCCGAAGATGTCAACCTCGATTTTCCGAACACAATTATTCGTGACTTGAAGAAGCGTATTTTGGGGAGATTTTCAGATCTTGACAAAAGTGCGAGTGACATTCTTCTGTTACAGAATCCGTTTGATTGTAATCTTGATGATGTGCCATTTGAACTACAGTTCGAACTCATTGATTTGCAAGCAAATGACTTGTTGAAAGAGAAACACAGAGAAGGAAAACTTGTTGAATTTTATCGCTGCTTACCTGATGCTGAGTTTCCGAAACTGAAGAAATTTACTGCTGGTAAGGCATCATAGTTTGGAACAACTTTTGTCTTTGAGAAAACATTTTCAAAAATGAAGTATGCGAAGTCAACATATCGAACGAGATTGACTGAGGAGCGTTTGAAAGCAATTCTCTTGATTGGACGCAGCAATTCCAAACCAAACATTGATGATATCTTGAAAGCCAAATATCAGTTTCACAAATCTCGCTAACCTTTTTTGCTGCTTAGTTTGTGAGATTCGGATATGTGCACACTAGGTCTGATGTAACTATTTTGTTTTGCTAACGTCGCCGTCTTTGATAACTTTTTTAAAGTAAATAAATATGTTAGTTGTCTTTGTTTGTGTGTGTGTGTGTGTGTGTGTGTGTGTGTGTGTGTGTGTGTGTGTGTGTGTGTGTGTGTGTGTGTGTGTGTGTGTGCATTGCACGCCACTCACCCATGATTAACTTAGTTTTTCGTCTTTTTTCCCAGAGCTTTCGTTCTAGCTCGCAAGTATTGTTAAAGTTAGTTGCATATCATTTATAGGACGTTTGCAGTCAACACCACCATTTTTTGCTGTTGTTGATGTCTTGGCAAGTTTACGTTCAGTAGTTTGCCATTGATTTCTGAACGACCAGCACCCATGCCATAGCGTAAAATACCAGCGCAACGCGGTCTGCTGCCAAATCGCGCGTAGCTGTGTTTCGAACGCGGGTATACGGGATTATGAACCGCGTCCGTAAGATCTTCGCCACGGAGACCGGCGCAAGTATTGTACAGAATGATTATTCGGTCCGCGCACGTCATTTTTTTCAGTTATCCGGCCTGCCATGAAAAATAGTTTGGTGATCCCTGGTGTAGATAATGGTGTCTTCTGCGTGCGAATGTTGTTCGATCAATTCCTTTATCTCAGTGTCAATCGATATAGGCGACTGACCTCGGTAGTATCTCCCTAGTGTGAGTCCAGAGAATATTTGTGCAAGTCCTCGAGTGTACCCGTCCATTCTACTCCGTGTTGACGATCACAGACCCGTCAGAGACCTGCTTGATGATCTCTTCAGCCTGGGCCATCCAGGAGCGACGTCTTGTCAGGCGCATTCCCGTTCTGTCACCAACAGCGCTGTGCTGGGGCTTTTCTGTTTTTATCAGCTGGCTCTCTTGGGTACACCTCAACTCGTGCCATTTTGTGCCCTGTGGCCATCGTTGGGAACTTCAAGGATGTATCGCGTGGCCAAGTACGAGGTACCTTTTGTGCAGCCAAGTGTCTGTCTCATTTCTTCATTTTGCACCTTGTCTTGCTGAAAGTTAGGGCGCCCAAACAGTACGTGCAATATTCTTTGCTCTATGTCCATTATTACTGCAATAGCTTTCAGTGCACCAAATCCTTCCGTGTGATCCCTGGATTACAGGCTTCTGTCTAAGATGATTTCCCAAGTATCGCAGTATAATCTCTTTCATAACATTTATGCCAACACTCTTCTCCATAAGAGTGTGCAACAAGAGATCATATCTAACTCTGATATACGCGATTGATTGATTGATTTAGGAACCGACATACGATATACACGATCTCAAGATCCAGTGCTTCGACTTGTTGTGTTTCCTATCTAATGTGGATTTCTCGCAAACATTCACAGTCAACGGCTTTCTTTGGTCGGTATCTCCCCCAGCCCCCTTGCCTATTTCCTTTTCAAGTACAACAGCAACTATATTCTCCAGCATTTTGTTAAATGTATTCTCCAAGGTGATAATCCTATAGTCATTAAGTCTTTGGCCGGCTTGATGATTGTGTATAAACAGTTGTGAGATGATGCTGTTCTTATGCTCAGGTTGATACAAATAGTCATCTCCTCGAAATCTCCATCATTCATATCTTTCACACAGGCGTACCTGATCCCGCCAGGCTCTGTGCTTTTTTAAAAATAAAGTTTTTATTGTATATCTTCTACGTGTATGATATTCTCATAGCTGTCATTTATGTTGAATCCAATATAGGTTAGATGCCAACTGCATCCCTGATGGCTTCATCATTGTGATGTGCGTGTGTTGATGTATGTTGAGGAAGGCTTCCCACGGGATTTTGTCATCCATACAATGTTCTCATTGTGGTAGACGGTCTTATTTTACACATGTGTGTGTGAGTGTGTGTGGTTTCCAGAAGCTACCCAATGTCTTATGTCCTTCCAGCTCAATCATGACAGGGTCCTTCTTCTTCTTCTTCTTTTCGTTCATCCGGAGTGTTTTTTTTTTTTCAGATGTGATTACGGTGTGTCTGTTATGCGCCCTTGGGCCGAAACCCGTAGGCCAAGACATCCGGCTACAGCGTGCTTTTTTGACCAGGTAGCATTCCTGGGAGACTCTCACTTTTGTGGTGCCATCTACAACTCAGCTGGCCAAGGTTGAACGGTCGAAGACAACGGTCATCCCTCAAAGGAAGGCAGGGACAGTCCATAGCATTTTCCGCCATCCAAGGTTGCTTCCATAGTTGCAGGGCCGACACATAGCGCCCTGGTTCTGGGCTCACCGAGGTAATCGTCAGTCCTGCTCATGGCTGCTTTAAATCCTCACTTCAATATATTGGTCATTTCGTTTCCCCCGGGCGATTCCCGCACAAACCAGCCACGTTTGCAGACGGTATCCACTCAGCGAGTTTTCGGACATGTGCTTGTCGTTGCGCCAGTCAGAGCTGTTCCAGGCACGACAGACATTCGGAAAACTACCTAGTCTGAGCTGTTCCGAACAAGAGCGGCATTCGGAAACTAAGTAGTCAGAGCTGTTCCTAGCACGAGAGACATTCGAACGAGACATTTCACTCGGACGTAATTGCGTAGTGTCAATTTTTAGTTTGCCACCCGTAGGACGACACTTCCGGCTTCCGGCGGGAATTTTTTAATGAGGTTAGCCTTCCTCTGGTTTCGAGGCACGTAAGACTGTTGTGATGTCGCCAACATCTCAGCTGGTCAAGATAGTACGATCAACGACATCGCGGTCTGCCCTCGAGGGAAGGCAGGGGCAGACCATGGGCATTCCCTCGCTATCCAAGGAGGCTTCCATAATTGCAGAGCCGGCACATATTGCTCTGACTGGGCTCCCGAGGAGTTGCCACGTCCTGCTCATGACTGCTTTAGTTCCCCACTTCCATGTGTTGGGCAACTCGCTTGCCACTGATCGCTCAAGCACACACCAGGAACGGTCAGACTGCGAGCGACATCCACTCGGTAAGCTTTTGCTTTTGACTTCGGACCACGCAATAGGTTCGCTCGCCGTGCGTTCCATTTCGCGTCATTGAGACGTTCTTCCAATTTTGTCTACACTCTCTATGAGTTAGATACAGACAGTTTTTGTAACCATTTCCTTCGACTGTGGCACTTTTCTGACTTTTTTTTTTTTGTACTCGCTCACGAGGTAGGCTACATGTGCTGCCGGCTCAGCACCTTACCTTCGTGCAGCAGTGAACGAGAAACGGCCTGGCCCTCTCATCCGGGGATCTCTCATATCCCCCAGCTGAGAGCCTTCGAACTTGTATCAGACCTGAGCACGTAGCTTGCTCAGTATCACGCCTCTATTTTTCGAAAGGTGGGTAACGGCCCGGCTCTCAGATCCGAGGGTTTATGGCTTAGAGGCGTCCAGCCACAGCCCTCGACAGGGAGCCTTAAGTGTTTTGTCCGGACCAAGAACTTCTGCCTTCGTGCACCTGATTTGAATTTTTGACTGCTATCCTCACCTCAGTCTAACCCGCAGAGCAGCAGGTTGTTTCTCTCTTAGTCTGGCCCCTATCCCATAAGCTGTCCGATATGTAGTTTTTATCCATCGGCAAGCACATGGGGTCAGAGGGACACACAAGCTCCCCCACCGCGGCAAGGTGGAGACACATCGGGGGAGATGACAAGGTTCTATTGAGCTTTGTGTGCTTCTGTTGCACGGGGCTTGAACTTCTCCAACCCAATCCATTTTTTTTTGGGGGGGGGGGGGGGACCAGTACCCCCTTGCAGCCTTCGAGTTTTCGACTTGGCTATGTTGGGGTGTTTATGGTGTAGCTTGTAGTTTGTCTTTTGTACTTTGGGCTACTTATTGTCAGCTTCACGGCTTCTGAAGGGTTGATTGCGTTCGTTACTTTCTTGCTGAGGTTTTTCATGTCTGGGCAAAGTCGCGCACTTGTTGAGGCTTGGAGTTGTGTGCCTACCCCGTCATATGGTGCTGTTTCCTTCAGGGAGCTTTACCTCTCGTTCTATATGCTCCAGTAATTGTGATGGTTTGGGCGTCTTCTTGGCCTTCCTTGATTTCGTGTGTTGTGGGCGGTTCGCCAGTTCGATCTTGGTGGGGAGCGGTATCGTCCTTCATCTGTTGCTCCTTCTTCTGTCTGTGTTCTTGCGTCTTCTGGTTCGGGTGTCATTGTCTGGGTCTTGAGCAGTGCTAGTATCTCTTATAGAGTATCTTCTGTCCTTTATTTCACATCTTGTATTTTTGATAGCTGCTCTTCAGTCTCAGCCTTTATAGCAGCCATTTGCGCGACATCCTGCTCAATCTTCTATTGAACTTGCTTCATTTCGTCCAGGATGCGCTGAACGGCCGTTATCTGTGCTTCTTGCCTTTTTCTTCTTCGGTGCTTGATAGCCGTTCTTCTGTTTCCTCTTTTATAGCAGCCATTCGAGCGACATCCTGCCCAATCTTCTGCTGAACTTGCTTCGTTTCGTCCAGGATGCGCTGAGCGGCTGTTATCTGAGTCTCTTGCGTCTTTTCTTTTTCTTCCTCCATGCTGGTGAACTTTGATCGCAGGTCCTTCAGTTGGTCTTCCAGTTGCGTTTTGTCGCTTTTGTGAGTCGATTTGTGGCCTCGTATTGCCTCCTAGCTTCTTTATAGGGCAGGTTAGTCTTGATAGCGATCTTCATGGCTTCCTTGCTGTCTTGGTGGCAGGGGCAGCCGAGGTACCTGGTGCCGTGGTTGCCGAGGAAGTTGGCGCATTTTATGTTAGTATTAGGCTTCCTGAAGTCCGAGTCGTTCTTTGCATGCTGGCACTGACTGTATGGATGAAGTCCAGAACAGTATCTGAATACCCCCACCTCACTCTTGCAGGTGGCACGGGTAGGCCAAAACTGCTGGCACTTTGAGCACTGCAGCACTCTCGGTATGTAGTGCTTTGAAACTTGGTCTCTCTTGTCCCATCTGATGAATTGAGGGATCACTAGGTCCTCCGATGTTACTATGACGACTGTGTAGGGGATGCTGTTCTTTCCGATGATTCTCTCAGTACTGGTGATCTTGAGTTTCTTGTTCTCCCTTGTCAGCATCTCCCTGATCTAGTCGTTGGTGAGATGGGTCTTGATTCATTTAATGACCCATCGTTTCATCATGCTGTGTTGGGTGGCTTCCAGTAAGATGCCGTGGCGAAGCTTGATATCGGCCTTCTCTCCTTGAGCGATTTTCTGCATAAGCGCTGTGGTCTTTGGGTTTTTGTTGATGGAGACCACTACTCCATCAGGTGTCTTGTGCAGCTGGTAGATGCTGTTTCTTCCAGCTCGTTTTCCAGCAGCTTGATTATCTTGTCTGTTGGTAGCGTCGACAGTTTGGCTTCTCCCACGCTTGTCTGTTTTAGCAGTAACTTGCCGGTAAAGTCCTCCGTTGTTGTTTCCTCCTGTGTGGGGGTGGGTCTCTGGTACATTTGGGCTGCTTCATCTTGGTGCTGTTAACAACTTCACGGCTGTTGCTGTCTTCAGATAAAGTTGTAGTCTCTGGCGTCGGTTGATCGAAGGGAGCGACATCATTTGGTGTAGAAGTTTGAATAACCTTTGCGGTAGTTTCACGTTCTGGTGTTTTACTGCTGCTAACTGTCAAATTTTCTTCTTGTGTCTTCTTCATTGTGTTGGCGGCTTCCACGCTGCTCATTGTGAAATTCTGATGTCTTCTGGCGTTAGCCTTGCCACCTGCCATTTTCTGACCCGTGTCCGGCTTGAAGCGATTAGGCGTCTTGCTCTCGATAGCGCGTCCAGTCGACTGTGGTGAACTCATCCACTCCCTCCTCTTTTAATGTTTCCGACTTCTCCAGTTCCTCTTGTGCTTTGGAGTGTCTGCTGCATTTTTGCAATCACTTAATTGCAGCTCTTTTTGACTTCCACACCAGTTCTACTTAGGAGGTCATTGTGTAGGATGCCAAAAAGTGGGTCTGCGATCGTGAGAGTTCCAACAATTAGCGTTCTTGAAGGCAACATATCTGCTCCCTCCCACTTCCTATCATACATATAATCAATCAATCAATCATGTGCCATGCCGGAAAGCGTGGGCGGTCATGATTCGCCATTTCACTCTATCACCAGAGTCGTGGATCAGCTCAGTGTTCCTGTCTCGTCCATGCCATGTGGCCAAGCCATCCAGGTATTTTCCTCTCGGTCTTCCTCTTGGTCTGTTCCCTTCGATCTTGCCAGCTGTCACTAAGTTCTCCAGTCCATTTCTTCTCATAACATGTCCAAAAAATTTTGACTGTCTACGTCTAATTTCTCTAATCAATCTACGATTTTCATTTGTCTCTTGTAGTACTTGGTCATTGGTTTTTCTGTCTGTCCATGGTATTCTTTGCATTTTCCTCAGAAACCACATTTCTGCAGCCATCAGATATTTTTCAGCTTGACTGCACATTGTCCAAGTTTCACATCCATACAAAAGAACAGGCTCTATGTATCCCCTCAACACTCTTTTTCTCGTTTCAATTGACATCATTTTATTGGTCAGAATGTTTTTCATCTTGCTAAAGGCTACTTTCGCAATGGCGATTCTTGTTCTAATCTCTTCAAGGCATCTGCCATCAGATGTTATGACTGTTCCGAGATAATTGAACCGATTCACTTGTAGAAGAATATTCCCATTTACTTGTATATTACATTGTGGTACTTCGTTCTTCCTAGTGACGACCATAATCTGTGTCTTTTTACAATTTAATTCTAACCCTAGTTGTTCACTGTGTGTAACAATCGCATCTACTAAACTTTGCAGGTCCTGTTCATTGTCTGCAATCAAGACTGTATCATCTGCATATCTAATGTTATTGATGCATCGTCCCCCAATGTTGATTCCTTCCATATCTTCAATATTTCTGAAAATACTTTCACTGTACAGGGAAAACAGATCTGGAGACATTACACATCCCTGTCTCACACCCCTTTTAATAGGCTGATATTGGCTTACTTCATTATCAACTCTTATGGCAGCTTGTTGTTTCCAGTATATGTTTTTTACAAGTCTAAGATCTTTTCCATCAATTTGTAGATCTTCAAGTATCCTTATCATGTTGACATGTCTCACTTTATCAAAAGCCTTTGTGTAGTCAATAAAGCAAAGGTGTAGATCTTTGTTTACTTCTATAGAACGTTCGATTGTTTCTCAGTATATACACAGCATTTACTGTACCCTTGCCTTCCACAAACCCACATTGTTCTTCCCCTATTTCAGGTTGTATTTTCCTCCTAACTCTTTGCATGATAATTCTTAGCAAAATCTTCGTGATGTGACTCATTATACTAATTGTTCGATGTTGATCACATTCCAAGGCTCCTGATTTCTTTGGGATTGCAATAAATACAGAATTACATAACTCCTGAGGTATATTTCCAGTATCATATATTGTATTAAGCAGACTGGTAACTTTATCTATTCCATATTCTTCTAAAGCATTAATCATTTCTGTTGTGACGCTGTCTGAACCGGGGGTCTTGCCAGATTTCATATGGTTAAGAGCATTCTGAACCTCCATCTTCAAAATTGCTGGTCCTTCATTATTATTTTGAACATCATACTGTTCGTCTCTGTTATCGTCATAAAGGTTTTTCACGTAATCTGACCATACATGTAAGATCTGATCTTTTTCTATTATGACTCTTCCATCTTTTGTCTTTAGGCAGCCTGCTGATGTACTTGTTCTTTGATTAGTAAGCTCCTGAATTCTTTTGTGCATTAGTTTCGCATTGTTACTGTTGTGTAGTTTTTCAATTTCTCTGCAATTTTTCTCAAGCCATGTTTCTTTTGCCTCCTTACATAAGGTTCTCACTTTTCTGTGAATTTCTTCATATTTGGCAGAATTATTTTTGTTCTGTCTTCTTGTTTCCATTAGTTGTAAAATTTCTTCAGTCATCCATGTCTTACGGCCCACTTTCTTTACTTTTGGAATAGTTTTTTCTGCTGCGCAACTGATTGAATTCTTCATCGAAATTAGACATAGTCAGTCAAAATTTTTTGGACATGTTATGAGAAGAAATGGATTGGAGAACTTAGTGACAACCGGCAAGATCAAAGAGAACAGTAGTATATAGGGGATTAGAAAGAGTACACTTCCCCACAGACCCCGCGGTGGGGCCGAATCGCCCCCTAAGGGGGTCAAATAAGGGTCCGAACCGATGCGCGCCCCCCTAAGGGTCCGACCCCCCTAAGGGCTCGAACAGAGGGTCCGAACCGACCCCAGCAAGAGGTCGTCTGACTATAGCGTAATTTTCGGCAGGGCAACAGCGGGCAACCATATTTTTGTTATAGAGGGTGACTATACTGCGTTACACAATTAGAGCCTTACCAACCAGCCATATCACGATGGGCACCGCTACGTGAATACGCACGGGAGCACTCGGCGAGCGGGCACGCTCTCTCACCGAGCACCACCAACACAAATTGCAACAGCCAAGACCCCCTCCCAGAAATATTAGGGGGCGCCGGGCATCGCGTCGAATTAGAGGTTAACTCATTGGGCACATACAGATGGAGACCTATGGATGTGAGTGGCCGAAGCTCGACACAGAACTTCACTGCGGCCGCCCAGCCATCGACCTTTATTGTTCTTGGCACGATGAAAAGGCAAAGCGGGGCGAGGTGATAGAAGAGTGTATATTCTGTGAGAGGGGTGTTAGGAAACCATATGAGATGTGTGAGCGTTGCACGTTAGACGCGCTTCATAAGATGTTTCTGAAGTTTGAAAAGACGACCGGCATCAAGCTGGTACTCTATAAAGGGATGAAGCTAAGTCCTTAATATGAACCAGAGGGGCCGCCCACCATATCAACGATAAATAGGTGTATAATGGGGCACATACATCCACACACGCACACATACGCACGCATACACACACATACGCACGCATACACACACGCCCCGATAATCAAATATGCGCGCCAGACAACGCCACTTCCGGCTAAAATGATCACACTAGAAGTACCGTGATCAAAACATAGAAGCGTGATCAATTTGTCTTTGCGTGACGAGTTTTATGAACGCGTGCTGCGCCGTGATTTTTGTTCTCGTGAAAAATCCCACACGCAAGCGCCAGAGACGACACTTGATTGAGTCAGCTGAAAACATATTTCATGGTGGGTGTGTAATGAGCGTTTTGTTAGAATAACACTTGAGATGTTAAGTGTAGTGGGCATTAGTGGCATCCGCCGCTCTTAGTATTCTTTCATATTGATTACTTCCATATAAAGTTTTACCAAACAGAATTACACCACATGCGCAATAAACTTGATACATGTTGTTGCGGTGATTAGCCTTCATCAACAAACAAAACACAACATATAGAACAGGAGATCTCTTCATTCCCATGTGACAATAGGATGAGAAAAAATGGAAAAGCAATGAATGGAAAAAAATGTTCATACATACCTCAGAATTTTATATTGTTTATCTGAGGAGTATATCCTTCCGCGCATTATCCAGTGGCGGATCATTCAGTGGAGTAGGGGGGTGGTTCCAAACTGTCCTGATCGCGTATACAGGTTATTTCGATCCTATAGCTTTGACGAATTCTGCCCGTGCCTGGTCTCGCCCTTTCAGAATGAGAGACTTTTTTGTCTCTTCGTCTAGATCCGCCGGCGCCTTGCTCCGAATATCTTTTTTCAACTGGTGAAATTTATTTTCTTCAGCTGTAATTATTTTATACTCCAAGTCTGTAATTCTCCCATCATCCAAAGCTTTTGAAACAAGGTCGGCTATACTAGAAAGCTTAGCCGTCGCCAGAGTGCAAATTTCATCATGCTTCTTAGCTTTTGATGTTAGTTTGCGGGACGCTAGCTTGCTCCCAGCGGACATGATTCCACAAGCTAGGGCAGCTATCTCAAGCCCGACAACTATGGGGGCAGCGATAATGGTGGTAAGAAGCCCAACACCCCCCACCCCCATACCAAGGCTAGCCGCCAGCATCGCGCTGTCCACAGCGTCTAATGCATTAATGGCACGCCGATATTTTTTATACAGTGCAGCCCGTTTGTCCCTTTCATCTTCCAGAGACTTCCGAAGACGGGTAAGCTCTTGAATACGATAGGCACCGCCGTCACTAGTATCGATTGTAGGATAGAGCGACATTATTCTTTGCGCGTCAAACCTACTTCTTCAACTGAGATATTAAATGTTCAATGCGAACGGTGCTAATCGACCCTGTAGTGAACAAAAGCCGGACAAAAGCAGTAACGGTATTAAAAATGATCTCATCCACCGCAACCTCTCCGAGCTCTACTATAATGTCCGTCTCTGTTGCCCGGGCCGCCCACGTCCCGTCGGCCGCGGAAGTAATGACGAGAGCAACATGCCTGGGGAGTGATGACGCACTCCATTTAATAGAGACCCCAGGAAGGACTGGGGCAAACTCTGTCTGCGCCACAGCCCCAATAGCTAACTCGAGATAAATGGTTGACTCCTTAGGAGGCTTACCTAGCATATCAAGGTCAGCTTTACACTCTGTAACAGCCTTCAGACAATATTTAGTCCCCTGGACTTTAGCCTCAATCACCGATACGGCATAGAAGAGAGCCCTGGCACACTGCATTTTCAGAAATGACTGGTAGGTCACAACAGGAGACTTGTTGGGGCGTGTGACTGTCCTGCAGGCCTGATAACTCACAAACACCTTGCCCATGTTGGTTAACCTGATAAGTATCCCATTGGGCTCGAGGTGAGTATATCCCGTGCGAAGCTCAAGCTGCAGATCCCAGTCATCGTCGTCGGGATGGTCTATGGCGGCACGAGCATAGACCCCCTGGGGAGTGAGCTGGAGGCCATAGATCTTGTAGTTATGACCCGGCTCCCGCCACCCAATAGTGTCGGCCAAATCAGCAAAGGTTAGGGTAGAGCATGCTCTTGGGCGATGCCTTCCTGGACCTTCTGAATCAGCCATTGTGTTTTCTGATGTGGAGTTCACAACTTAGATATGCCAGCGGCACGGCTTTGCCTTGTTCATCACAGACTGAAAGTCTAATATCGTTTAGAGTTCCTGTCTCCAACTTCTTATAACGAGGCACAGAGAAAACCTCGTGTCTCCCTTGATTACATTCCACATTTTTAACAGGCACAGCCCTGAGGAGTGTGGAGGGAAGCGAATTATGACGGTTCTCATATGATGATAGACCCTCGAGATGAAAGTACAACTCCTTATATATGTTAAGATTAGGAAAGTTTGGCGCCGCGACTGAAGACTCGGCATATTGTGACGCATCATCTCTATAGTTCAAGCCGAACCCAAGAGTCTCACTTAGCCTTCCAAACTGTATAGGCATCCCCTTTTTTACACCACCGAGTCTTAGACGGCCACTTGCAGGGTTAAGAGTAAGGGAGAGCTTCCGTGGCTCAAAGAATTGGTTGTTGGGGTGCAGACATCATAATACCCGGAGGGGATAGTAACACGCTCGCCACCATATATGAACCAATTGTTTTGTAGCTTCGTGGTAATATTAACCCACGCTGGATAGAACAATAATTCCACAATAGCTACCTCAAGGCCACCATCGCGGTTCTCTATGACCGGGTTGAGGGGGATGGGTTCCCCATGCTGAATGTTGGTTAATGTGATGTACATTTTATCACGTCTAATAATGATAATTTACGAGTTCATAAGGGTGGTAAATACCCGACGGAGCAACCATGTCTGATGTGAAGTACGCAGCTTAGATATGCCAGTGGCACGTCGTTACCCTTTTCATCTCGGACCGAAAGTCTTATACCCCCTACCGTTCCAGTTTCTAGCCTTTTATAATGAGGCACAGAGAAAATCTCATGTCTCCCTTGATTACATTCCTCTTTTTTAACGGGTACAGCCCGGAGGAGTGTGGAGGGAAGAGAATTATGACGGTTTTCATATGATGATAGACCCTCGAGATGAATGTACAACTCCTTATATATGATAAGTTTAGGAAACTTCTCCGCATGGAATGTAAACACCTCATTGAACCGCTCACTTCTGTAGTCTATGCCGAACCCAAGAACGCCACCTAGCCCTCCGAACCCTAAGGCCACCCCAGATTTTATACCACTGAGACTTACAAGGCCTGTTGCGGGGTTGAGAGAAAGAGAGAGCTTCCGTGGCTCAAAGAATTGTTTGTTAAGAGCACAGACATCATAATACCCGTCGGGGATAGTAACAACTTCATCATCAAGTTTGAACCAATTGTTTTTCAGCTTCTCGGAAATATTAACCCACGCGGGGTAGAACAACAATTCCACGATAGCCACCTCTAGGTCACCATCGCGATTGTCTAGGACCGGGTTGAGGGGGATGGGTTCCCCATGTTGGACGTTGCTAAGTGTGAAAAACATATTAGCACAGCTAATAATAATGACTGCTTACGAGTTCAATAAGGACACCAAATACCCGACGGGTGGGGTATACCCGTTTGCACAAATAAAGGATCTCACAAAGGTGGACATTGTAGCGTAGCGTCAGCTACGATGATAAGGAATCTATCAAAGTGCTGCGGATAGACTTTCTATGAATAGAAAAATAGGTCACTGGAGAAGACCAGACTGAATAGCTCGTAATTCTAGACGGAGTAAAGGTCCCAGAACAAGTCTAATCTTCTGACAGTGTTCAGGCAGACAGGAATGGCGTACAACTATACTGGTGTGATACAGACAGTCTGCCAAGGTTGTCTAGCTACGTGCCTGAAATAAAACAAAGCTCGATCCCCCAACTCTAATCACTCTCACCGACACGGAGAAAGACAGAGTAAAATATATAACAGCGACAAACTTTCGTAACTTCTCACTCTACTATGACTAAGGGTACTAATTAAGGTAACAACTAGCGGTTGTAAATTTTAGAGACTACAAATGTTATAGTTTAATCATTGACATGGCCTGACAAAGCTGGTATTATTTGCATGTAGATGGTGGTGGTGGTGGTGGCCAACGGTAAGTTTGGCCACTTATCTTCTGGTTCTCCGGCTTACACAGTGCGTGTAAACTCTAGTAAGTAAGCATAAGTGAGATGGTGAGTAATGCTTCACAATGAGTCACACAGGTTAGCGCATCTAAAGCTTGGCGCTGAAGGTGTCAAATCTGTGAAATATATACAGCGAGAGCAGTTGACTCTTCTGTCGAGACATCGGTAAGCATCGGCCATGGATTGTTCCTGATGGCCGATTACATCTCATAACATTTTCAGAAACACAATAGCATGAGCTATCTGTCCCTGCTCCCTATTATTCCCTATCCTAGGATCAATAGTAAAACACTGACCTAAGAAAACAGCTCAATAAAATCATTCTAAGCTTTCTTATAAGTGAATGTAATAAGTATTCAGTAATAATTAAACATAATCATATAATGCATATCATAATTATATTATTAAAATACAATAATTACAAAGTAATCTACAGGTAGATATGAATACAATCTATTAAACAGATTACCTATTATAGATATTTATGTTCAAATTCTGAAGCTATATTCCTAGCATATAATTAATAATGATTCTATATAACGTATATTTTAAAATACAGTTTATGTAATTATCATAATAGAATATGATAGGCTGAAAGTTAATGGAGTGGCAGGCAAGAACTGGACTGCGAATTGGTGAGAAATCACCGATAAAAATTAACGAACATGCCTAGGATCTACCACGCTAGTATTTGACATTTTTATGTGTTTAGTAAGATCTATTTTCGCGGCCTCGCAATATTATTACTAGGAACTGCCTCGTGTTATTCCTCAACTAACGGCTCGATTAGTATGGCCTAGTCTACTGCTATACGGACTAATCGAAAATTGGGTTCTATCCGACTTTATCAAGTTTACTACTATCTCAAATCGGCTACACCTCTCTAAACCTCATGTAAAGGTACTTTTCTACACAGTTAGATTTTACCCTTTACCCTGTGTGCTTAGTAAACTACCTGTACGAAGTATAATATACGCGATCGAGTTTAGTCGGTAAAATAATTATTATGGTAAATAATTAGGTAAAATAACCTATTATCGGCGGTTTCCAACTTTAACTACACCCGGAAATCTCGGGCGCACACGGCAATATATTATATCGATACACATAACTATTCCTTACCCTTCTAATCTACTGACCGAACTTGTCAGGTACAACCACTGCTCTAGGTATCTTTCTAATATATTTTAAATATATTTATGGCCGTAATACGCGCCAAAGATAAAACTCTTAACACTTTAAAAGTATTTTATAGAGCCTAGCGACTAGCAGATTGTTCCTACACCGACGTCTAGTTTGCGAAAGAACGAGTTTAGCTATTTTTCTCCTGACCGGAAGTGGTCGTGCCAGGGAGTTCGTTGTCGTAATTTCGCCGACCAAATTGTGAAATAGTCGTAGCCAAATTTATAGATTTGGCTGGGTACACTACTTTGTAAATTCAGCCTCTCCCCCGATCTTAATGTATCGTATTACTTCATAGTAAAGTAATAACATTAAATAGGAGTTACTTTAAACTATAGCCATGTACTGTCTATGCATAGATATATAGGAATAAAAACGAAATTAAATTCTTCTATAATTACATAAGGGTTTTAAAAAGAATTTACTCCAATTTAAGCAAAAGATGAAGAGGAAGCTGGGGACTTCGTCACAGACATACAGGTCAACCTCCAAGGAGCCTTTCCGACACAGTTCCCCAACATGTTTGAAAAATACCGGTTGCCATACGTGGAGTCAGACCAGACCGTGCAAGCCTGGTACAGCAATCCGATGCAATTCTGGCAAAACCAACTCAACTTCGCAGTATGGTGTGCCACGGCGGGGTGTGGGGTGTCCGCGCAGGAGCATCTGGCCGGCCCTGACCCGCTAACGCGAGCCGTGTTCATATTCCATGTCTACTACCAGATTCGCCGAATCCTCAAAGAGATGCGTGTGGCTCTACCACAAGACCAGGGTTGGAACGCCTTTGAAAATCCCTACGATGTAAGAGCCTATCAGCGTATATGCGCGGAATTTGGAATTCCCCAGAATGATAACTGGAGACGGCTCGGGAGGAATAACGGGTTGGGGAGTGTATACATTTACTGGACGAACACTGGTTATCGCGTCCTGCCTGATGGACATGATGGTGTATATGACCCAAAGCGCCATTCATTCACACAACAAACCACAAATGACATACTACACATAGATTATATCTCACAAGACGATATTCACGCTGATTCTGGCTGGCAAGCTTTCATTCTTAACAAGTCACAGGGCTTCACACGCCCCGGTGTTGAGCGAATAAATGACAGCATTCGAACCTATGTGTGGGCCATCTTAGGGGCCCAGGCTCAGACTAGAACACGAATTCTGGGAACCGGAACGGCGTTTGATGCCCAGAAGCAATTCCTGGTATTAGTAGAAGACACCATCTCTGCACCCGTCGATCTCGCGGCGGCCATCAAAAGATATCAGGATGTGCTACAAAACGCGAGCTCAGAAGTTAATTATGTCTTTGGAACGGGGTTGTATATGGCCCCCAGCGACATGCTGCTCCACATTGGCCAGATAGCTGGATATAACAACATGATCATCATCGCAGAGCCAGGCCTAAAGCGTGGCCTTAATACAACCATTAATGCCCCTAAGCTGCCCACCATTGCACAGCCGACGGTAGAGCTGCCCAGCATTGCTCAGCCAGCGCTGCCGACCACTAGCATAGCTGATAAGGCAGCTGGGCTGCAGCATCAAAATGAAAAGATAGCACTCATTGCTGGGGGTGTCGCAGTCGGTCTAGTGGTCCTATGGTTTGTTCACCGCAATTAGCCGCTCTCTGATAGCCAGCAGCAGCAAGCCACCGAGTGCAAACACTAATGCCCAGAGATTTCCAGCCAGCCATCCCACACCCTTACTCAAGAAGTTAAGAAGCCAGGAGATAATACCGCCTATGATTCATGGGAGTGCCTCCGCAGCCTTACCAGCTAGCCTGGCTAGAAGGCTCGCAATGTCTTTCAGTTTCTGCCGAATCCATTCCTTAGCCCCAGGGCCAGGTGGCGGGCCAGGTGGTGGGATAGGTGGCGGGCCAGGCGGTGGGGTAGGACCACCACCACCACCAGTAATGGCTAGGGTGATAGTGGAAATTAAGAGGCCGATCGCTGTGAGAATGCTCGCTATGGTGATACCCTGCTCTCGGAACAGAGTCCGCAGCCTCGCACCCAGTGTGGTGTCTTCATTGACCACCCGATGAATGGTTTCACGGATCCGACTGAATTGGGTGCGTAAGTCTTCGTGTAACTCAGCGACCTCTATTAAAAGCCTCTTCTTAGCTTCTTCAATATCGGCAATCTTTTGCTCTTGAAAGTCCCTACTCTCCTCATTGGGTGCTATCAACATTTTCCGCCGCCTTATGGCGATCTCTTTATCTTGCTGGTCGAGAATAACCAGATAGTTTGTGAGTTTACCTTTAATCGTCGTCACCGCTTTGTCAAGCGCCATGAGCCCCCGGAGTTCTCTCACTGGAGGTAAGCCTTTCTCTCCCAGGTATTGGTCTACGTGTGAGGTTTCTAAAACCCGCTGCACTTCTGGACTCGACATAGCCCGTTCTAAGATGTTGCCAACATTTGAAGCTATTTGTGGGACAGCCTGAATATCTGCACCACTTAGAGCAGCTTCTTCCTCCGCCAGATCACTAGCAGTCTCCTCAAGGATGGTGACAACCTTTGGTGGTATTTTGTCCACAAACCCCAATACCTCTCTGGTACTCACTCTGAGGTTATTCACAGCTAACGGCATGCCATTATCATACTGTGTAATCCTTTGGTGGTTAACATAGAGAGCATTCCGGCGACCCAAACGAATTTTTGTATAATCTATACCAGTTATAGGTTTGATACCCCACATCTTCTCCACCCTTTTAAAATAGTCGTTAATAGCGCTGTTTTCTAGTTCTATGAATAAGTTGCGCTCCCCCTGTGACGTCTCCCCCTGTGACGTCTCCCCCTGTGACGGCCACTCGGTATTAACAATGCGGGGATTATCGACATCAAAATCGTCGTCGATGAAGCCTGTCTCCTCTTCCTCGCCCGTTTCAGGCCTCCCCTCTTCACCACCAAAATCGGTCAGCTCAACTCTATCCATATTAGATATTGCTACAAAGCAACAAACAACTAGCCATGTCTTCAAGTGCATATGGTCGTAAGCTTAACCCTTACCGCCGTCTCCGGGAGCCGCTCGGTGTGAAAGGATTGCGGCAAACGATAATCGTGACCAACAATCCTTCTACGATCGGTCCGAAGCAGCAGTTACTAGTTCGTTTTCCCAATCTCGGTGCACACGATGTTATCGTGCCTGGGTCGGTACGGCTGGCATTCAATGTCGACCTCAGCTCCCCTGATGTCAACCGGACCGTGGTCCAGAACCTAGGCCGAGCACTGGTTCAAAAGCTGACCGTCAGGCTATCGGGCAATGAAGTCTTCTCTCTTGTGGACAGTGACGTCTACAACGTCTATCTGGATCTTTGGAAGAGCCAATCGGAGCGGGCGAGCGCTGTGTATCAAGGCATCGATACAAGTACCGGCATGAATATGAACAAGGTGCGTGTTGGTGCAGCGGATGCTGTTGTTCTGCCCCTCGCCAATGCAAGAGACGTGGCCATCGCGAAGGCCTTCAAAAACAGGTACTACATACCACTAGACTCTGAGCTGCTTGAAACGCATGCGCCCTTCTGCCAATCTGCTCTTAGTGATCGGCTGGAGATTGAGTTGACCTTTAACGACGCTTCCCGTGTGATTCGCGCAACTGGTAAAGATGCCGGCAACTCCTCATACTCCCTAGAAAACATCTGTCTCGAGTACGAAGTAGTCACTGAACCCACGTTGGCCCGGCTAATTCGGAGCATGTATGAGAGCCGTATGGTGGTGTTATACGAGCGGGTCCTACGACATAGACGGATCCCTCAGAAAAAGGAGGACTCGATATGGAACATCAATCTGAACACACCCTGTAAGTCTTTGAAAGGCATTCTCGTATTATGGGAAGACCCCGCCAACCAAAAGGATTTTGCACGCCAACCAGAGTGGTTTTACAACCCACAGATCACCAAAGTTGAAGTCATCGTAGAAGGACAAGCCAATCAGCTATTTGCGCACGGCTTAGCACCACACCAGCTCTGGGACGAAGCGAGGAAATTCTTCGCTGGTGGCCTCAAAAGGCGCCCTGAGACAAGCGCAGTCGCCAAAGAGCTAGGATTGTTCGATGTTAGTCTAGGCGAGTACTTGACGTCAAAATTCTGCTTGTGGCTGGACTTCCGGACCTCCGACGATGACCATCTTCACGGCAGCGGCCGGCGTGTAGAGAACGGCTCTGAGGGCATCACTCTCCAGATCACGAAAGAAGCCGAACCGGCGGGGCCCCTGTACTGCTACGTTTATTTGGTTATGGACGGACAGCTGAACATCGACACCGGGAGATTCGTTAGTGCTGTTTATTAATGGAGTTCCCACTTAAGCCACACTCGGCCATCATCACAGGCCCCACATCGTGTGGTAAAACAGAATTCATTCTCGACCTCCTGGAAGGCCCGTACAGGGGTGTTTTCGAGCATATTGTAATTGCTTGCCCTTCGGTACGATACAATGAAACATACCGGGCCCGGCCGTGGGTGTGGTCAGATCGCGAGGTCTTCATATTTGACCCCGGTGATCGGCTGCTCAAATGGCTAGAGGCCTTCTATAAAATGTTTCAGGGGACACCAACGTTATACATCATTGATGACTGCAGCGCAGAGGACGCTATTGCGCAGAAGCGGACTATGTTGACTTATCTAGCTTTTAGCGGGCGACATGCCCAGCAAAGTCTGTGGGTTCAAACCCAGAAGTACAACGCCGTTGCGAAAGGCCTCAGAGCGCAGACACAATGGGTGGCGCTCTTCCATTCCAAGGATAAGGATAGCTTTGAAGACTGCCTGGATGAGAACTACATCATCCACTCTAGGGAGGAACGTGATGGGGTGCGAAAGCAACTCAAAACCAATGAGTTCTCAAAGCTGGTACTGAGGACCAAGTTCCCATTTTCTTATAAAGTGCTCAAAGCTGGTGAGGTTTGTTAGATACTAAGCATATGTTAAGCATCAGCTAAGCATATGTTAAGCATCAGCTAAGCATATGTTAAGCATCAGCTAAGCATATGTTAAGCATCAGCTAAGCATGTATGAAGCAGTGCTTTGTTACTCCGTAACAGCCTTAGTTGTATTACAACTGATATGCACATGTTGTGTGCTTGGATGGGCTGTGCATTCCTATATTAGAGTTAGACGTTGGGTATTTGCAAACGCTGTGATGGATTGTGACACCATACTCGACCAGCTGTTACGTGAAGAGGCAAAGCCGGTAGAGTCTGCTCCGGAACCTACAACAACACCACAGTCCGGACATGCATCACCACCTACCACAACGCCACAGTCCGGACATGCGTTGCATCGTGAAAGGCTGGCAGCACTTGCGGCTGGGGGACGTGCCGGGCAGTACATAGGCGGTAAGTACTCCAAACTTACAATGGAACAGGTTGAGGCCTTGCCTGATCAAGAAATTGAGAAGCTATATGCGAGGCATGAGGCGAGGCTTGGAGCTGCAATAACAAAGACCCTAGACACAGCTATGCTACAGATGTACGCACAAGTGGCAAGTATGTTCCTCCCCATTGCTGATAATCAAGCTTTAGTGACAGACCTGGAGGCCGACCCGTTTCTAGGGCATGCGCTAAACACAGTTACATGTGAACTCTACCATAAGTTCGGTATGTGCTTAGCACCTGCAACTGTCGCACTAGCAACTTTTAGGCACTGCCATTTTGGACATATCTGTCCTAAGCAAGAACAAGATGGAGGAGGAGACCCCCGAAATTGCTCCACAGGAGAAACTAGTGACGAAGGACGCCAGGAAAGTTGCGGCTGGGAAGAGAGGAGCTGCTGCTCGAAAGAGTCGTGAAGCAGAGAGGCTGTCTCTAGCTCTGCAGCAGGCTGTTCGTGAGAAGAAACGAAAGTTAGCCCCCGAGCATGAGGAGGCCCCACCACCGCTGTTTCCAATGGTGCCAGTTGATTACCGTGGCTGGACTCCCTGGATTATTGGAGTGGCTGGCGTTGTCGTTGTCGTCGGAGTAATTAGGCAGAAAATGCGGCGGACTAAAGCACCTGCCCCACCTGTGCCCTCCAAGCGGCCGGAGACTAACATATTAAAGAATAGAGATCCATTTTATATGGAATAATGGCAGGCGTTGACGGGAAAGTTATTGTTAACGCCGTTTACCACGGCGCTGTGGTGGCCGCGCTTACGGTAGGCACCGCAAAACTGACCAAGCTGATTTTCAAAGGGGCAACCTTGCCCAAGCTAGACGCTGATATGTATGACATTGGGATGATGGTTTTAGACACGTCCATCGCCTTAGCACTCCGAGATTTGCTTATCAAAGAGGGCTTGATCCCCGCTGATATATTGCATAAACCCGCTAGCTATGGCCTCTGTCGCAATGATGATAGGGGGCGCTGTTGTCAATGCCCTCGCGTTTACGGGGGGCAACTACCTCTTTTCCAAGCTAGGGCATGCGGACGCCCATGAAGAAATGAGGCGGCACGGTGAGGCTGTCGAGCGGCTACAGGCGGCCCAGGCTGAGTGGATGAGAAAGAGAACCACGCGGCTGGACTGGCTCAACGATGAGCTACAGCGTGAAGGCCACGCCGTTCACTCTTTCCAGGATGTCGACCAGGCCATGCGGGAATACAGCCTGATCTCTGGCAAACGTGTCGAGCCCCTCGAGCCTGAACCTCGCCTGTCGGATTTCTATGTGCCCTCTGAGCCGCAGAAAGACCGCGAGATCACTTTTATCGTTCTTGGGCTGGCAGCGACTGGTATTGTTGCTTATAAGTTGCTTTAGAGATTGACCGCTGCTACCAAAATGAAAGATCTGGAGGATATCTACTACAGCCCTCAGGGCTACTGGAAAGGCTTGGCGGCCATTAAGAAGCTAGCTGCTGCAGCTAATGTTTCGGAGGATGTTGCCCGAGACTGGCTCAAGAAGCAAGCTATTTTTCAGATCTATTTACCCGCTCCTCGTTACATTCCGCGGCCATCTATTGATGAAGATAGACCGAATGCCGTCCATCAGGCTGACTTGCTCTACCTACCACATGACCGGGTTGGTCGTAAGACATTTAAGTATGCCTTGACAGTTGTGGATGTTGCCTCACGGTTTAAGGAAGCAGAGGCTTTGACAGACAAGAGCAGTGAAGGGGTGGCTTTGGCCCTAGAGCGAATTTACAAACGTGGGCCACTCAAATGGCCACAGCTTCTGCAGATTGACCCGGGGCGTGAGTTTATGGGTGCTGTGAGCCAGCTGGCAGCAAAGCATAAGACACAGATACGGCGTGGAGAAGCTGGGAATCACCGGCAGCAGGCGATCGTCGAGAGGTTCAATCGCACTCTGGCGGAGAGACTGTTCGGTGCCCAGTACGCCCAAGAGTTACTACTGGCGGTTCGAGGGTCCTCTGAACGTTCCGCTGAATGGGTTCAGGCTCTTCCTCAGGTGGTCGCGGCTCTTAACGGTGAGGTGACTCGTTTGACGGGTCGGAAGCCGGTTGACGCCATTAAGGACACTTCTGTATACCATGCGCCGGCCGTTCCAGCTCACCGTACTATCGGCCTCAAGGAACCTGTGATTCCGTCTGATGCGCTAGTTCGGTATCTGTATGCAAGCTCCCCTGGGGAGCATGAGCTTGAAGGTGGCCGGCGCCGGGCGACTGATCCTTCGTGGTCATTAACAGTACACGAGATTCGTAGAACTGTATGCCAGGATGGGCGGCCTGCGCTGTACTACCTGGAGGATGGGCCAGCGCGGGGCTTCGTTCGTGAAGAGCTGATGATTGTTCCTCCCGACACCCAAATGCCTCCTGATCGGATCCTCCCTAAACAGTGAGGGCTCACTCCGCGGCGTCCTTGCGGTACTCGAGGGGCTGCGTGTGGATACCGTCGGGTAAGACATACCGTTTGTCATAATACGCGCTGAGGCCCAGCTTGCCTTGTTGGTAGCTGGCCATCTGCCCGTTATGCATGCGCATCCCTCGGTTCTCCACTCTATCTACGGACCCCTCTAAGGTGGCTTTGTATCTCCCCCAGGTCATGGTGTTCTGCCTTTTTCCCACCCCCTTGCACGAGAACTTTGTGTTCACGTCCCCGTCGAAGATGTAGCATTTGCTGCAGAGAGCGATGCCTCGACTCCCCTCAAACTCGGTCTTGAAGATGCCGGGTGTTCGCCCGCTCCATTTGTCCCAGGCAAGCCACTCCCTCTTCACACGGTTGAACTCCTCTTTCATCTCAGGCTTTACCGCCTCCTCGAGGTTGAGGGTGCTCAGCGCGATGTACAGGCTGTGGGTGTCCATCTGCATGACCTCATAGTCCCTGCGATCCACGAACCGGTCAAGGAAGTCGTGGTAGAATTCTAAGATGCGGAGCTTGGCCAGTTGATACACGGCGATGCCTACCTGGAAAGGACGCTTGATGATCACACGGGGCTTACGCGATTTGATCTCGTATGCGTCGCCTATCTCTGTGAGGTCGTCAAACCAGGCGGAACGTAGTGCCTGATCCACTGTTTTTTCGTCTCGGGTGTAGCTGGTGTTGGTGTGGCGCTCGAGTGCTTCGATGAGCTTTCCGTATGCTGAATTGCCTAGAAGCTTCATAGCCTCGGCCAGCATCGCCTTCGCTTTGTCCACATCCCCGAGGCGGCGCGCTTCGGTTACTTGCTCAACAAACCACGTGAAGAGCTTCTTTGGCTCATACTGGATGACTGTATAGACCGCCTCCAGCTCGAGTCCGTGTTCTAGATACCATTTCAACAGCGGGGTGTACAGCAAGATTCCGTCGGCCTCAAGGAGGCCCAGCAGTTTCTTACACCCCGACCGCTGGCGGCCGGTGCGTTTCAGGTATTCCAACATCTCCGGTGCTACTAAGGCCTCCGGTACTGCCTGGTTCATAAAGAGGGGTGCCATTTCTTCGAACTTTGGCCACAAGGCTTTGGGGGTTAAGATTTTACACTTGACAAATCCAAACAGCTGGCCTTTTAACACCTGCTGCGCAACCTTGGGGGCTACCTCTTGGGGGTTTTCTGCGTGGAGCACTCACTCTTTCCCGCACGGCATGTCCATAGCCATGGTGCTGAGGTAGAGCGCGTTAGCGTCGTACCCTTTTGCGGTCCTGCACAGCTCCCCCTTTGGGTATTGATGTGACCGAATTCTGGTGACCCCCGCTTCATGGTACCGGGTGAAGACTAGCGACGGCCCTCCCGTCACTGCTGCCTTTAGGAGTGGATAGGCCTCCTCTCCTGGGGCATACAGCTCACCACCCTTGGTGCCCCTGAGGAGGTATTGTAGGGACACCCCAGGGAGGCTGCACGCATCTTTGAATATGTCGATTCCCCGCTCTCCGTAGAAGGCCTTCATCTTCCCTAAGGCCTCGATGCCTGGAACGACGTCGAGGTTGTTGTAGTACCTCAACCAGTCGGCAAACGTGGTCATTCCTTTTTCCTTGAAGAGCCGCTTGCAACTCCTCCACTCCTCCAGCGTGAGCACGTATCCACCCTTTAGGCTGGAATACCACGCGGGGTAGTCGGGCAGACCTGGGTAGTTCAGCTTCTCAGGTGTGTCGAGCCATTCATACGACAGCCACGACTTGGTTGCTGTGCAGCCATAGGCGCGCACCCATGCATCGTACGTGGTGCCGGGGGCCAGGTAGTTGAGAATATCAAGGAACTTGAACTCGGGTGTGACGAGGAACATTGTCTTTGTCCCTTGGGCGGCCACATTGATCTTCCGGCAGGTGCCTGCTAGCTCCGCTACGAAGTGTTCCTTGATTAGGTTTAGGTCGTACCGACCTGAGTTGAAGCCCAACACAGGGACTTGCCCACACCACTCACGCATTTTCTTCTGCAGTTGTGGCTGCAGCTTATCCAGGTCTTCCGGGAGGTAACGCGCTTCCATCTCGGCTCGTATCGCGGTTGCTCGCCGACGCAGGTCTGCCATGAATTCGGCTATCAAGGCTTTTGGGTCTGCGTTGCTCAGGTGGGTCGGCTGCTCCTCTACGGTGTCCCCCACCGAAACAGATATCGCAATCTGATGGCTCTCATAGGTGAGGTCGGGGGTGGGGCGCTGGGCTTGAGCTTTGTTGTGCCAGGCCTCGAAGTCATAAAAGATCGCATGAGGGTAGACCACCGTCTGCACCTGAGGCATTGGGGCGCGAGACAGAGGCGGTCGCTCACACTCCCACACTACCACCAGATTGTAGCCAGAGGCCTGTATTTTCTCTCCGCGGCGGAGGGTTTTCTGATACAGCGCGTCGGCGTTGGGGGCGTCACTGTGGGTGGGACACCCATGCCAGTAGCAGCCGTGATATTGGTACACCGTGTGGGTGGTGGGGTCGTAACCATCCACCAAACCGTCAACGATCCACCGCTCTCCCCCGTGCCCGCAGTATGCGTGGTGGATGTGGCGCCCTAATTGTTCGGCCATGTGCTCTAACCATAGGATGGAGCTGCGGCTGGCGTTGCTTTGGGGGTAGAAAACTTTCTCGTATGCCGACTGCGGCCGCTCCACCTCCTTCCCTGGACAGAGAATCTTGGTTTCCCCTCTGCTGCAGTGGTCAGCGTGGCGCTGGAGATGACAGGCCTGGGTGAAGCGCTGATTGCAATGCTGGCACTGAAAGAGCTTCGCTAGCTTTGGCAGGTCAGTTATCAGGAAGGCGTGATTTTCATAAACCCCGATCGTCATCGGCTTGGTGCCGACGCGATCGTAGTTCGCAGGCCGCCTTACCAACCGCCATACCCCCTCTTCGGTTGGCTCGTAGACGCGGATCCCTAATTTTAACTTCTCCTCAAACAATTTTAACGAATCCAGGCCTGGCTTGTCTGGGGTGTCGGTGCCACACACCTTTCGCGCCAGCTTCCTGGCTTCGGCGGTGCAACGTTGTGGCCTCGCGCCGTTGTGGACAGCTAGACATCGGAACAGACAGAGGTTGTCGTCGTATGTGTCCAACGCGTACAGCCCCTGCTTGTACCGCAGCCAGTCCGGCAGTCGCCCTTCCCCTAACAAAACCTGGGGAGTGAGGATCGCCTTCACTTCGACTTGCACCCACCTTACAAAGACCCACTTGGTGCTGGGGCGGTCGATTTGGCTGGTGTCAAAGCGGCTATCATCACGATCTGTCAACCACTCTGTGGCTGTTGCAGTGTCTTGCATCAAATCGCGGGACCCGCGTAGGGTTTTGTGGTACAATATGACGTCTCCGTTTTCAATGTTTCGGATTCGGTAAGTGTAGGCGTACCGCAGATAGAAGGCTGACCTCAATGCCTCGAGGTGGGGCAGGAGCCTCTCTACGATCGGACCGTCTAGCCCTCGGAAGAGCTTCCATGTGATTGTTCGCCTCCCCCGCTCTTCCCTATCCTTGGGGGTTACCTCCTCTAGGAGTTGGGGACCGCGCTGGGTGATGAGTCGAGCTAGTGGCTCCGGGTGTAGATAGCGCCAGTGGCGCCTTTTTTGAATTGGCGTCCAACACAGCGAAGCGTTGTAACGGGTGCGCTCGGGCCCTGGCGGCGTATTTACGCGCTCGCAGGGCGGCGGTGACCTCGTCTTCCAACCGCGCAGCCTCCCGCGAGTGCTGCGCTGCGTCCTGGACTAACCCCCGAAGAGCTGGATACCGCCCGGTGGTGGCGGCCCGCTCGAGTCGAGTGGCGCGGACTGCGTCTCTCGCCTGAGCTATCTCCCGGGCAAGGACGACCTTGCTGCGGTGACTGTATGGCATCCCATACTGGCGAGCTTGATTTTTCAACTGATTTACGGTGCCCATGATTACTGCTGGACTCGTACCGGTAACACTCCACTTCTCTTTAAATGAAAATTTCTTTTGCGGGAATTTAAATATTTATTCTGTTCAGGCGCCTCCATTCACAGAGAAACGGGCCCTCGTGTTGGTATCGCAGTTTGTGGTATTTAATGTTGGCTCCGCACGGCCGGCACAGGGCTAGGGTGGTTTTCACCCCGATGCTGCAGCTCGTACAGGCGACTGTGAATCCCCCCTTCTTGAGATGCGCGTTATGCTTCCGACAGAATTCCCCCCTACACCGCCTCTCACACTGGCGCGTCGTCCCCAACAGTAGCCACCGACACGTGTTCATGGTGCGTACCCCTATATCTCATACAGCTTTAATTCCAAAATAATATGTCTGGGTATCGAGTCAGACCGAGCCTCTCTTGCTGGGGTCGGTTCGGACCCTCTGTTCGACCCCTTAGGGGGTCGGTTCGGACCCTCTGTTCGAGCCCTTAGGGGGGTCGGACCCTTAGGGGGGCGCGCATCGGTTCGGACCCTTATTTGACCCCCTTAGGGGGCGATTCGGCCCCACCGCGGGGTCTGTGGGGAAGTGTACTCTTTCTAATCCCCTATATACTACTAGAACATACCAAGGGGAAGACCGAGAAGAAAATACCTGGATGGCTTGGCCACATGGCATGGTCGAGACAGGAACACTGAGTTGACCCACGACTCTGGTGATCGAGTGAAATGGGAGTCACGACCGCCCACGCTTTCCGGCATGGCACATGATTGATTGATTGTCTTAGTACTTCCACTCATCTGCTTACCCTCCCCCAGTTCATGTTGCTAGTTTATTCTGTTTACTTACTGAAGCAACAACGTCATCAAATGCTGACATCAGACATGGTGAAATACAGGCAAAACAATGATTTTGTTCCAAAGCAATCTACATTGAATAACGTCACTTTTATTCAGTTTTCAATGTAAAATCAAGAATTGTGAAATTTAGAATGCTTAAATCCTAAATACAAGGACCATATCTGCATTGCTTATTTCCTTAAATGTGTTTTCTTATGCCACACCAGATTACAAGCTTGTTTAAATTCTGCTCCACAAATGTCACACTTGTAAGATTTAGCCTCTGTGTGTATTAACATATGATTGTTCATAAATGTTGCATCACAAATACCACATTTATAAGGTCTTTCTCCTGTATGTATTCTCATGTGTGATTTCAGATTACAAAACAATGTGTATTCTACACTGCAGACTTCACACTTGTAGGTCTTTTTATTTGTGTGCTTCCTTCCATGACGTTTAAGTTGATACTTCTGTGAAAACACAGCATTACATTCACCACATTTGTATGGCCGCTCCTGCAGGTGTAGACACAAGTGTTTTTGTAAATCAGGAATGTAAAGACAGTCTAAATTACACAAGTCACATTTATATTTCTGTCTTGTATGTATCAGTTTGTGTTTGTTAAGATGTTTACCTGCCCTAAACCCTAAACCACACACATCACACTTGTAAGACTTCTCCCCTGTGTGTTGTCTTTTATGTGTAGTTAGACTACATTTTAGTGAAAACATAGTCCAACAAACATCACACTTGTAAGGCTTCTCCCCTGTGTGTAGTCTCTTATGTTGAGTTAGACTACATTTTTGTTTAAACATAGCCCCACAAATATCACACTTGTAAGGTCTTTCTCCTGTATGGTTACTCATGTGTAGTTTCAGATGACTGTGTCGCCTGAAACTTCCATCACAAACTTCACATGTATACGGTTTCTCACCTGTATGTATGAAACGGTGTCTTTTAAGATGAGTATGGCGTGTAAAAGCAAAACTACAAAGATCACATTTATAAGGTCTGGCATTTGTATGTACTTGTTTGTGTATCTTCAGGGAACTAGAATTAGCGTAACATATACCACAAACTTCACACTGGAAAGGCTTTTCTCCTGTATGTATTCTTCTGTGTTCATTCAGATGGCTGCTCGCAGAACACACTTTACCACAAACATCACATCTGTAAGGTTGCTCTCCAATGTGTATTCTTTTATGGTTTTTAAGATCACTATCCCATGCAAAATGAGCATCACAAAGATCACACTTGCAAGGTTTCACTTCAGCGTGTTTTCTGATATGAAATTTCAGATCACAGAATCGCATAAAGCCTGCATTACAAACATCACACTTGTAACGTTTCTTTCCTTCATGAATATTTTTATGTCTAACAAGATTACCCTTTAGTGTAAATCTTTTATTGCAAATATCACATTTAAATGGTTTTTCATTTATGTGATTGTTCTGATCTATTTTTTGACAATTATTGACTGGAAGCGTAGGGCCACAGGCCTCCTGCCTGGATAGCTTCCCTTCTTTATCTCTTCTCTTATGTTTCTTCTCCTTTCTGCCATCTGTAGAACTCACAACAGAAGCATTACACTTCACCTTGTTCTCTTTAGACTTTCGTTCATTACAAAACAATCTATGTGTCTTATCTACCTCACAGAGTTCTGAAGCCTCTTCTTTTATGGAATATGTTTCATCTGAGTTTGCTTGTGTATGTAACATTAGCATATGATTATCTTGTCTCTGAATTATTTCAGTAACATTGTCATCACAGGCAACAGAACCCACACATGCAACATTGTGTTCACTTGTTGTTGGCTGACTACAGCTGGCATATGTCAGTACTTCAGACTTGGTCTGTTCTTTCTTGTAAGGCATGTTGACATCACGGATGACCTCATCAGACAGCACATCTGTGTATGTAAGACACTGACACATTAGTTGTGCTCAAGTTGCTATTATGTTGTAATCAACTCAGAATTATACAGCATGAAAATTAATTAGCTTCAAACACAAGTTGTAATAGTTGTGGGAGTCTCTGTGGCGAAGTGGTCAAGCCGTTTGACTCATGCTCCGAAAGTTGTGGGTTCGATTCCGGGCCACGTCCTTCAGTTTACGAGTGTTTCGGAGACTCCTGTGGGTCATCGCTAAAAGCTACGGAGTTCGTGCTTTGTGCGACGCTTTCCGTGCTGCGGAAAGAGACCGAGCCATATGGGATAAAACCCGGTGCAATGAAGTCGACCCTGTCGACCTTTAAGTGACTTTTAAGCGACAAGTTGTAATATGAAAATATAAAACTATTTCATTTGATATATAAAACAACTTTAACATCCCCAGAATTATAGAAAATCTACCAGAGTACAAACATGAGTTCTAGATAAGGGTACAGGTATTTGAGTGGCAACAAGGCTCGAGTAAGTGCAAGTTTATATGAAGCAAACACAGTCAAGGCTACACAAAGTCTGTGTAATCTGGTGAGGGTGGAACAGAAACCTGGCTTCAGACAGTGCTGTAGTAGTACAACTGGTGCACAAATCCTGCCAGCAGACCCAACCAATGGTACACATCAGTTTCCATGTTAACAATGTCACTGGCTTTAGACAGTGGTGTAGTAGTACAGAGGTTACCAAACCATTGCCCGCGGGCCACTTGTGGCCTGCCAGCTGTTAGAAAGTGGCATGCGAGGCCTCGTTATTTAATATAATATCTATATCTATAAAATGCAATGTATGTATGTATTGATGTCCGTCCGTTCTTTATGCGTTCGCGAACGGTCCATCCGATTGAGATGAAATTTTCTACATGTCTTCTTCTCATTCCAGTGCAACCGACTGTCATAGTTTTTTTTAGTGTACATCAGCTACTTACTTACTAAAATTTAATTTTTGTAACTACATGACTTAACATAAGAAAAATTATATAAAGGGACATAACTTTTAGTAGCATTGCTATATCTTAGGTTACGTCCTCTGGCTATAGATAGACAGACAGACAGACAGACAGACAGACAGATAGACAGACAGATCCCCGCCAGGGACTGGGCAAAGCTGGGCTGGGTCAGACAGACAGACAGACAGTCGGGAACGGGAACTTATATGACTACTTATATTAATTAAATTAGATGCTCCCCACCAGAGGCTGGGCGAAGCCTGGCCGGGTCAGACAGACAGACAGACAGATAGTCGGGAACGGGAGCTTATATGACTACTTATATTAATTAAATTAGATGCTCCCCACCAGGGACTGGGTGAAGCCGGGCCGGGTCAGACAGACAGACAGATAGTCGGGAACGGGAGCTTATATGACTACTTATATGAATTAAATGAGATGCTCCCCACCAGGGACTGGGTGAAGCCGGGCCAGGTCAGACAGACAGACAGACAAACAAGCAAGACAGACAGACAGACAGACAGACAGACAGACAGACAGACAAACAAGCAGACAGACAGACAGACAGACAGACAACCAGACAGACAGACAGACAAACAAGCAGACAGACAGACAGATAGATAGATAGATCCCCACCAGGGACTGGGCGAAGCCGGGCCGGGTCAGCTAGTATCTATCAGCTAGTACAGCAAAACCTTCAGCACAAAGTAATTGATTTGAAATGCAATTCTGCGCTGAGATGTAAATTTCTGGAGCTGCCTGCTTCACCTTCAGCTGATCATATGAATTCATTCTGGCAAATATTGCCTGTCGAACAATTTGAACACTTGCCTTCATTCGTCCTGAGATACATTTGTCATTTTGGTTTGACTTACAGATGCGAGCAGTCATTTTCCACAATGACTGTTATAAAAAACAAGCAATGTTCCAGATTTTTTAAAAGTCGGTCAACTTAATTGCACCAGGTTTTATCCCATATGGCTCGGTCTCTTTCCACAGCGCGGAAAGCGTCACACAAAGCACGAACTCCGTAGCTCTAGCGACGATCCATAGGAGTCTCTGAATAATTTAACTAGTGAACCGAAGGATGCGGCCTGGAATCGAACCCACAACTTTCGGTTCCAGATTCCCCAACAGTAACCTAGCTGCACTTATGACTTTGGGCAAGACAGATTTGTGCCCAGACATTGATAAACTCTGACATCTGAACTTACCTAACTGGTTATGAAGAACAGTTACAATTGTAAATTAATTACATTAACAGCGATTTTTGAAACTGATTAAAAATGTATTGTTAAATGAACTTTGATTTTAAGCCAAAAAATGACCGCAGTGTAGTACTGACGCTGAATGTCGTTAAAGTTTTAGAATTTTGTTGACGAAAGTCAAGAAAGGTAAGAATGATATTGCACGACTTTTATAATTTTATAACGTTGTGGCCCGCTTAACTACTTAAATAGTCAAAATGGCCCTCTGGTTGAAAAGCTTGGGAACTACTGTAGTAGTACAACTGGTGCACAAATCCTGCCAGCAGACCCAACCAATGGTACACATCAGTTTCTATTTTACCAATGTCGTGCTTTGTGCGGTGCTTTTGGCGGGTCACCTTGCAAATAGAAACCGAGCCATATGGGATAAAACCCGGGTCAATGAAGTCTTCCTAGTGACTGCTGAATCCATCGGTGATGAACTATATTTTTCATGGAGGACTTTTGTATTGGCATTCTGGCGGCGGCTTTATGCACAGTGTACCTGTGCGGGCTGTTGGCTTGCCGAGACTCCTGTCTGTTCCACTTTTCACACTGGGCAGTAAGGAGCATTTTGTGTGATATTCACTAGCACAGGAATGGAGGATAATGGGGAAGACTCGTTGCCGTGAAGCTGGAACCGTGACTAACTAACTAACAATGTCGCTGGCTTCAGACAGTGCTGTAGTAGTACAACTGGTGCACAAATCCTGTCAGGAGACCCAACCAATGGTACACATCAGTTCCTATTTTAACAATGTCTGCTTGATATACCCAAGATTTTAAATAGAACAGCAATGTCAGATCATTTTGGTTTCAAAACCGTAATAACACATTCCTACATGAGCATTATATGTCCATAAAATTATCTCTCGCCAACAGTAATGTATTTGTATAACAGTAACATTTCCATGCAACTTTAATTTCTCTGTCCAACATGTAGTTGTTTTATAGTTTATGTTGGTATGTTTCTTTATCAATGTTCATCTTGTTTGGTATACTATTGCTCTAGCCTTTCTTTGGATGATTATTTATTTGTTTAGTTATGTTTGAATTATTAGTTGTATATTCCGCTTGTATCTCCTCCTTGCGAGTGGTTTCTCTGCTGTACGAGGGCGTCCGTTTTCCTCTCGTGTTGTACACGTTCTTGTTCTCCCTGTTCTGATGTCTGCCATTTTCCCCCTTCCTTCTGGTGTGGTGTTTTCTTGAGAAGTCAGGTTGATGTTTGTTTTCATTGGTTCCTGATCTTTAGTTTTTCTTGAATTGGGCCCTAAAAAGGAAATGTCTTTTAACATCTGTGCTCGTTTTCTTGCTTTGGGCCCTGAAAAGGACTCCGCCTTTTAACATCTGTGCTTGTTTTCTTGCTTTGGGCCTTGACAAAGGCCCCGTCTGTCAACTTCTGCATTTGTTTTCTTGCGTCGAACCCCTGGGCGGGTGTGGCATATTTAAAATAAGACAGAGGCCCCAATATATCTATAGATAAGATACAGGGTATGATATAGCAAGTTTTTCTAGAGGCATCCCAAATGAGATTGAAAATCATTCCCGCATAGCCCTCTAGAGGAACCAATTAACATGGCTCCGAACCCCCACTGTGAGCATCTTAGACCTAGGCCCAAATACCTACACAGAAATTTTAAAAGAAGAAAAAAAAGTTCCCCTCAAAAGCCATAAAGAGATCTGGACCATTCGCCCTTTACAACCGAGGAATTTGTTCCCTCGCCATAATTTTGTCAGTGTGCTTTCAGTCCACCACAGTAGATCTCCCTTTAATTTGTATCAAAAGTGACACATGTCAGTTGTACCATTGGACTTTAGGACTCAACAGTAGTGAACCACAACATTAACAATGACTACTTAACACCAGTTGAACAAGACATAGACAAGGACATGTTCTTGACAACAGCTGGAAAACACCTCCACAAGGAAATGTTTACATCATCAGTTGAACAAGACATGTACCATGAAAAGTACTTGACAACATCTATACAGGACCTTCACAATTTACTAGGTCAACAACAGTTGAATAGGACATTCACCACAACAGATTCTTGACAACAGCTGGACAGGACATTCACAGTAATGTACTTCACAACAGCTGACCAAGACATTTTCAGGGACATGTACTTCAACACTGTTTTCAACACTACCATGGTTTTATTAATGAACTGTAGGGGTCGAGCAAAGACCCAGGTTCCACATTGATGACATCTGCACTTCAACCAAAATCATGCATAGTTAATCAAACAATGAAAACCACAAGGTACAACACCCAAGAAAAACCCACCAACAGACCACCATTATACAAAAAAAAAAACAACTCTCCTCCATCACACCTCCATTCTATAAACTCCACCTGCACAACCAACTCAATTAAATCAAGTAAGAGGGGAAAAGTTAATAGAATGGACAAATAATGATATGATAATTGGAAACACATGGTTTAAACACCATAAAAACGACTGTACACATGGAAAAGCCCTGATAAGAAAATACGAAACCAAATTGACAACATACTAATTAATAAAAGATATAGAAATGCTTTAATTAATGTAAAGGCAATGCCTGGTGCTGACTGTAATAGTGATCATGTACCACTATGTGGACACATAAAAGTAAGATTAAAGAGAGGGAAAAAAATGGTTAAGAACATGAGACTTAATAAAGAGGTTCTGAAAATAGATAAAGAACTGCAAGAACAATACAGAGTGACTGTTAAAAATAGGTACAATGCGATAGCTAAAATACAGAGTATAGATGAACAATGGGAAATGTTAAGGGACTCCATTCATCAAACTAGCAAAGAAGTATTACCGGAGAGAGGCAAAATAGCTAAGAAAAAATGGATGAATGAAGAAATCTTAAAACTGATGGACAAAAGAAAACAGAGTAAAAATGACAAACAAGAATACGCTAAGATAAATAAAGAAATAAAAGATAAATGTGGGAAGGCTAAAGAAAGTTGGTTAAACGAGCAATGCAAAAAAATTGAATTAAATTCCATCAATGATACAAAAAATATTCACAGACAAATCAGTGAGCTTACAGGAAGAAAAATAAGAATAAATACAGGGTGTTTGAAATCAAAAACAGGAAAGATATTATTAGAGGAAGGTGCTATAATGAAGAGGTGGAATGAGTATATAAGAGAATTATATGACGGAGAAAGGGAAGAATTAACAGAAGATAGTAACTTAGAAGGTCCCCCTATTCTGAAAGAAGAAGTCGCTGATACTATGAAACGTATGAAGAAAGGAAAAACAGCTGGGCCAGATGAAATCACAATAGAAGAATTAGAAGTGTTGGGAGAATTTGGAGTAGATATATTAACCAAAATGTTGAATGATATTTACAGTAGTGGATATTTACCCAGTGATATGCTGAAATCTGTATTTATAGCTATACCAAAAAGACCAGGAGCAATTGATTGTGAAGATTTTCGTACAATTAACCTCATAAACCATATCACTAAGCTTCTACTCAGAATCATAATGAGAAGAAACAAAAATAAAATAAAAATGGAAATTAGTGAAGAACAGTATGGATTTGTGGAAGAGCACAAATAATGCAATTTATACATTACGGACACTAATAGAAAGGTCAATAGAGAAACAGAGAGACATATATTTGTGCTTCATAGATTATACTAAGGCATTTGATAAAGTAAAACATGATGAACTGATTAAAATGTTGGAAGATATCAACATTGATGGAAAAGATTTAAGAATAATAAAGAATGTTTACTGGAACCAAGTAGCAGCAATTAAAATGGGAAATAAAGAGGGTAGTTACGAACAGATAAAGCTAGGAGTACGACAGGGGTGTGTCTTATCACCAGATCTTTTCTCCCTGTATAGCGAAGTAATAATGAGAGAGATCAAAGAGATGCCAGGAATACTAGTCGGAGGTTATAATATAAATAATATACGCTATGCAGATGACACAGTATTGGTGGCGGATAATTCAACAGACCTACAGCAATTATTAGACGTTGTAGTAACAGAGAGTGCAAGGAAATGACTCTCCTTGAATATCAAGAAAACAGTAACAATGGTAATATCAAAGAAAATGGTGACACCAAAATGAGACATAGAAATAGAAGGAAAAATCCTTAACCAAGTGGATAATTTTAGATACCTAGGGGCATTTATAACATCAGATGGAAGATGTACAACAGAGATTAGGAGCAGAATAGGGCAGGCAAAAGCCGCATTTCAGAAAATGAAGAGTATCTTGTGCAATAAGTCACTGTCACTATCACTGAATGTAAGAAAGAGAGTGCTGAAATGCTATGTAGAACCAGTTTTGCTGTATGGCAGTGAATCTTGGAATGTAAATGAACAAAGTAAGAAGAAATTATAAGCAACAGAGATGTGGTTCCTGAGACGAATGTTGCGAATTCCTTGGACTGCCAGAGTAACTAACGATGACTGCCTGAAACAGGCTAATGAAACTAGAACATTATATACAACAATAAGACAGAGACAAACATCTTTCTTCGGTCACGTGATGAGACGAGAGGCATTTGAGAACATCGTAACAACTGGAAAGATTGAGGGGAAGAGAGGCAGACCAAGAGAAATGATGCTGGATGGATTGAGACTGTGGCATGGAGGAATATCAGCAGCAGAGTTGATCCAGAAAACCAAAGACCGAGATCTGTGGAGAGCCATGAACGCCTACGCCAGCTGGCACGGCACTTGATGATGATGATGATGATGATGATGATTATCTTTTCATCTGTGACAGAGAGGAAAACAATTTGAGAATCTCTTGATTTGGGCAAACATAAGTAAACACTGCTGTTCTGGTCTGTTATCATCCTGCTATCACCAGTAAGCAGTGTTGGGGAAAGTCCCAGGTAGCAGCTTCCTCATGATGGATCCATGCAAGTATATTCTCCCTCCTGTGAAACAGTATCTGAAGCGATAATCATGATGAATTCCCAATGGTGAGAAGACTGCATGAGAAGCTGACGACTGGGGTTATACAATAAGTTGAGTTTCTAATCCTCCTGATAATGAGAAGGTGAAGCTCAGTACGGGTTGTTCACAACGATCTGCATACCATCCAGTTAGTAGGAATTTAACTCCAACATTAAGCAGCATTCCCAAATGCAAGTCTCTCCCTGTAGTTCTTCCGGATGAGGATAACATACAGAACTCTGGTTCCTGCCTTTCAGATATTAATCCAGTTCATATGGACTTGAACAGAATTCAGAATCACTTTTCCCTTGATACACTACAGCTATTGATGAGCTGGTGTAAATATCTCCCAGTTAGTACTGATTGAGGAAAATTATGGTAAGCTTCAGTTACACATAGTAGCCATCTATTCATCGCCTGCTGAAGCCAGGAGGTCACTCTGGCAGAATAAGGATGTCCACTTCTAGTATTGAAGGTAATCCCTGAAATATTGATAATAATAGAGTCCCTCCGGTGTTTTGGGTTTATATATCGACCCTTTCAGCGCCATCAGCCTAGGCAATTATTGAGGTAGATTTAGGCTGGTACATTCAATTTGTAGTTACTGTGGCAAAATCTGAAGTCTCCATATAAAAAAGGAACAATAATTCTGAACTTGGCACTCTCATTTGTATGTCCCAATAAAGAAGCCTCTTCACCATCCCTGTTCCCTGTTGATATATAAAAAGGCAAACCTTTGCTATACATTGGTTCAAAGACAATGTCATATCATAATATCAACATCCACAAAGGGAAATGGGGAAGAGAAGGGAGGGTGTTGTTCAGACACCACCCCACTTTGCTGGTGATGGAGTGCATTCCACTCTGATAGACGGTGGGTGATAGTTTTTCATTGTTCACCCTTATTTGTAATAATCACAAGCTTATATGCTGAGTCAGGGGTAGCCCTACACAATCAACAAGCAAATTAAAATACTTGTCTAGTTAAGTCCAGGTTACGATTTACATCACATGAGACCTGGGCACCATGAGAAACAGACATTGTAAGGCAAGCATTATGAAGCAGGCAGCATGAGATAGATAACATGAGGCAGATACCATGAGATAAGTATCAGGGAACATATATCTTGTGACAAACATGCTGAACCAAGCAACATAAGACAGATATGAGATAGATGGAAGACAGGCATCATTTATAACTGCACTAGGCAATATCATTAGACCAATGGCCAATAACCAATTAGCAGACCAATCACCAATCCTTATAGGTGGTATGTTGGTACATGGATGTCCCATCCCCTCTACACTCACACAGCAATGCCAGTCATCCCCCTCTCAGACTAGGCTCGGCTCACAAGTACATCCATTCATCACCATCAAATCATTTGCTCTTTCCCCACTGGGTAATATCAATATCTTTCCCACAGCAGGTAATAAGCAAAATTGCATAAGCAATATTTCACATGTGAAACAACCACATATGAAAAACATGTCTTTCCCCTGAAAAATAGCATGAGCCTTCACATATATATTCAGCAGATCTAGACACCGGTTCGAACATATATTGTCTTTTTCGGAACGTAGTTCGTAAGAACCTAAACCAATGTTGCAAAGGAACAAGTGCATATATCCAGAGATAAACTGCATTCAAGGCAAATCTTTAAGAGTGCTTGTTAGCAGTTCTCATGAACGTAAACTAGCCACCAGGCATCACAGGAACTTTGTAATTCTGGCGAGCCATGTACATCTTGCAAACATATGGATACAATGAAGCGTCTATCCTTCTACTAATGTGAGATGTTACTTATAAAATCACCATCTCACTCACTCATACAGTCTCAGCATTTACAAGGAAAAGGTTACATGTTAAATCACACATTCTGATCACAGAAGTGACAAACGTAGACTCACAAGAACATTACTACAGTTTGATTAAAAATGTGCAATGATAGGCATTCATAGAAGGATCCAGAATGCACAAAGGGTGCGAATATGCATTGAGAGTGATTTACAGTCATCAAGCATACGCAAATTTCTCATAGCAGACGAATGATAGACATGTTAGAATATACAACGTGGTAGACATGACAGGCTGAAGAAGCAACATTCAGTATCACCTCACAATGACATTCTGATTCACTTTCAAATTTTCTTATACAAATACTCTGATATTCTTATCTTCCGCTCACTAGGCATAGCCACAACATTACAATAAATGATTTATAGTGGTACCTGAGTCTTCAGATAACTACACCATATAGAATTATCAGGGCTTAAGTCAGCACCACATCGAGGTGCATCCTATCAAAATGGAATCCGAGCTGCAACTGTTAGAGTATGGATTTGGCCTAAAAGAAAGCATTACTCAGAGAGGTATTAGCCAATCAAATGATGGCATGTGCCTTTTCCCTTCCCTGCGTCATTCTCGAACATTCTATCTAAGATTAGATATGTTATCAGGATGGATTTCGTTCACGATTAAAAGTATTGAGAAATGTTTTATGGACTGAGAATGTGGATGACTGATCACAATATGTGACAGCAGGTTCGCCTTCTGGTCATCTGTTTTATTGCGTTTTTGTTCTTGGGTCTTGTGTCCAACGTAGGAGAGAGACTATTGCATCTCGCTTATCCATTGTTGGGGAGGTTTCCTACCATCTCCTCTTTTATCCAGCGCAGAAGGGGGTTTCCTGTGCGTCCGTCTTATCCTTTGTTGGGAAGATTTCCTACCGCCTCCACTTCTCCATCATCGGGGAGGTTTCCTACCATCTCCTCGTTTATCCAGTGTAGGAGGGGTTTCCTGTGCGTCCGTCTTATCCTTCGTTGGGGAGGTTTCCTACCGCCTCCAGTTCTCCACCTTTGGGGAGGTTTCCTGCCATCTCCTCTAGCCCCACGTTGGAGAGGGTTCTTTCACTTCTCTCTTTTCCATCAATGGAGAGTCTTTCCGTGCCTCTCTGTGTTCCCTTTTGTCATGTCTTTGTATGGTCAGCTTCTTCCTTCTGTACTGGATTTGTTTTCTATTGGTGGTGACTTCATTTTGTTGGTTATATTTCTTTTCCTGTTCTTGCTATGAATTGTTTTACCAGTTTTTGCACTTCTTTGTTGCCCTCTGTCTGTAGGCACTCCTTCATTGTCATCGTGGTGTTTCTTGTTTGGAAATGCAGTACTCTACTAGGTCCTTACGTTCCCGATCATATGTTCTACACAACAGTAGGCAGTGTTCTATAGTGCTTTCTTCCAGGCATTCTACACAGAGTGATCTGCTTATTTTGTCTTTCCAATATCCGATTCTCATCCCCTATAGTTTCTTATATGTTGGTACTTTCATGTTGCTTTTTACTTGACTTTTCATACAGAGCTCTTTTAGAATGTGGTATGCGTGTCTTCCTTTATTGCTGTCTCTCCATTGTTGATTTCATTTCTCGAGTACGAGTTGTTTGATGATGCTTTTTGCCTCCATTACACCAAGTCCTGTGTTTACTATATTCTGGCTGGTTGTCCCATGTTTTGCGGCTTTGTCTGCCCTCTAATTGCCAATTATGCCACTGTTAGTCGGTATCCAGTCTATTGTGACCTGGCATCCCATGTTTCTTAGGTTTGTTGTCAGTGCCACTATTTCTTCCTTCAGGTCTGGTCTGTTCCCCTTAGAGTAGTTTCCTAGCGCTTGCACTGCGGATAGCGAGTCCGTCAGTATAGTTAGTTTTATGGGAGGGTTCTCTGTCACTATTTCAAGACCTTTCATGATTCCTATTAACGCTGTCGTGTAGACTGCTGTGTTGTCTGTTATTTTGTAGTCTTATTTGATGTTCTATTGCAGTACTACTACTCTTGCCCCTACCTCCTCATTCTCTTTCTTTGATCCGTCTATGTATATAACGAGGTTGTTTGTGCTTGCCTATCTTATGCACTCCTCCGACATGTTTTTTGCTTCCATGTCCTTTGTTGATTTACTAACTTGGCTTGCGAGTGTCGTATCCATGAATGGTAGTTTTAGTTCCCATCGGGGTGTTGTTGGTCTGTGGACTTTTGTTTGAGCAAGTGCTGTGACTAGTTTCTTCTCAGCGTTCATCTCCTGTGCTGCTGTCATTTGGGTCCTATGTATGGGTATTCCTCCCCATTTGCTTTCATTTTCTTTGAATGAACTGAATGCAGGGTGCCTCCCATCCTGTGTTGCCTTCATTCAGTAGTTGTAGACCAGTTGCTTTCTTCTCAGCCATAGTGGTAGTACTCTGAGCGCTACCTCGAGGGCTTCATTGGATGTTCGTTTGCCTGTTTCCTAGTATGATGCCTAGTGCCTGGTTCTGGATTGTGTCCAGTTTTCGTTTGTTGTACTCTGGTGCTGCATCGTAAACTATGCTTCTGTATTATATTCTTCTTCTGATCAGCCATTTGTAGAATATTAGCATTGTTTTTGTGTGGACTCCGCACCCGTTACCTTTGATTACTCTTGGCAGATTTAATGTCTTTTAACGTTTCGATTGTCTGAGCTATGTGTTTGTTCCAGTTTAGTTGAGTTAAGAACCGACATCACTGCACTCAGGACATTCCCATACGTGCTCATTAGTTTAGTTGTTCATCTAGTGTCATTCCCAGAAATCTTGTGTTGCGTGTTCTCTTTATGGACTTCCCATAGATCTTTATGTTTCCGTCAGGGTAATCTCGTCTTCTTTTCGAGTTAAAAATCATGCTGACGGTTTTGTCCATGTTGATCTGGAATCCCCATTTTTCCATCCATCTAGCAATTCTGTTTATTTGCATTTGTAGTTGGTCTCTTGTAGTTTTTATGTGTGATCCGCCTCTCCATATTGCACAGTTGCCGGCGAACTGCGATATCCCTATTCTGTCTTTGTCACAAAATAAAACCTTGCGTTTAACCAGTGGATTATTATAGAGGCTTTCTGATTAAACGGACTATCTGCCAGCGACAACTATTTTAACTAACAGAAAAAACAAATCGGATGTCAAAATCCCAGGACAATATTTGTAGCTGCACGTGTACATCTGGTCGACGGATTGGGAACACTCGGTGGTGAGTGAGACGGATCCCTTTGACAGTTTATCAACAGGTCGGATTGAAAGCGGAAGTACTCAGCTCGGAAGTAAACAGTCCGTCTGTCATGTAGAATTTCCCGACATAAAACGGTAGGATGGCTGGGATTGTCACCCCTCGACAGCAGATTGGCAGTTTGTTGTGAAAACTGTTGTTGGGATCATACAGTAACTCGCTGGTTTGTTGGGGAGGTCAAAACAAGTGATGACAGCTTTAACGGTGACTAGGCCAGGGGGAAGGGATTCTTGACAGTGGATGATATGCCCAAATAACACCTGCAGGACATCAATACCGTCACGTGACCAATTTTAGGTTTTGCCATAAACCATGATTGGAGATGGGGAGTTGACCAAAACCGTGGATTATGATGGACGTGTTTGTGGGAGAGCTCTACAGTGTTAGATTAATTGAATATTAACTAGCATGTGTCGTTATGGCAAAGTTTAGTAGCCATCCCGGAATGAGGCGGTTTTGCCTAAGGTAGAATCTATTATAATTAGTTTTAATTAATATAGGCTGTAGCCTTGTTAAAACTAGAGTGATACTTAGCACTGTTAGTTGAGAATAGATTAGTGAAGTGTCGATAAGCTTTACTAGTTGAGAATTGAGTAATGAGGGATAATTGGGATAGTCCAGTAGGGGTCCCTGGTGGGCTGGGTTCCGCATTCTGTTTGTTGATTTTTTTTTTTCTTGTCTTGGCCTGATGATAACCTATGTGTTCAGTCATCTGTCTCTGACAGAGTAGGTTCACTGTATTTTCTGAGCGAGGCCGATGGCCACGATCATCTAATAGAGATCAGTGACGGGGAGGCTATCACCGGTTGTATGATTTATGTTACAGGTTTCCTCTGGTTGGAATGAAGAACCCGGAACCAATAAATATCCGATCCCGGATAAATTATGATGTAGAGAGATGGGCCAGCAACTTTCGCAACGGAAGAAGTTAATACACATTGCTCGGTGGAGCCTAATGGTATATGTATCCTACATGAGTGCATACCAATCGTTAACACACCTGAAGTGATGGATGTTCAGCCCATGAGGAACTAGATCAGTAGGAACTGATGTTCACATTAGATGAAACCAAACATTGAAGTGTAGTTGTTCCATGTATCTAGGAAATCAGAACTTTCAGACTATATCTAGTGAATAAAGCAAGCCATTTTTGTCTAGATACATTGACTGTTAAAGAGTGAAAATACAGAACTAATAGGAACCGTTGTGTTAGGAACAATAATAGTTTTTTCCACGGATTATATATATTTACATGGGATTCAGATCTCATGGTCATCAGAGCTCCTGGAGGAGGACATGTCTGGAGAGAAGGAAACGACTTCGGTGAGGTCTATTGTACTGACTCGTGTGATGTCGTGTAACCCTTGCCATGATGTGTACACTATGATCCTGAACTTTGAGGGCTGACATATACATTTATGTTATAATACACGACACACATTTTTCTTCGCATACACGTCTCATATACGTTACACTTTTCTTTTAATAAATTAATCTTTATTAAATTTTTAGAAGCAAGAGTTGTTGAGTATGTTGCGTTGGGGAAGTATGAGAGGGGGCATAGTACGACAGTGAGAGAGTGATAGGAAAAGGTGTCCACGGGCTGATGGAGTGTGTTGGACGGAATCTGGTGGATTCTCCAGGATATTGATAGGAAAGAAAAATTATGATGTGGGTGTTGACTCTCCTCACTCCAGGGACGACACTTTAAAGGAGGACACGACAGTCTTCCAGTTTTTCTTCCTTTAGGTCATTTACTAATATTGTGAATATCGTTGGTGATATTACTGATCCCTATGTGTCATAATCTCCCCATTTCTTGTTCATAGATGCTGGATTCCTCATTTTGTATTCATACAAAAAAGCTTCTATTTTGAAGAAAGTTTTCAATATATCTGTATGTAATGCCTATTATATCTATTTTGTTAATTTTGATCAGGGCTGCTTGTCTCCAACATTGGTCGTATGCTTTTGCCAGGTCTAGAAATACTGCTATTTTTTCCCCCCATTTTTTAAATGCCCTTTTCACTTGATTTTCTAGCTTGATTATTTGGTCTACTGCACTTCGGTTGGCTCTGAATCCTGACAATGTGTCCCTAATTAGTCCATTCTTTTCCAGATGATGTGTGATTCTTTTGTTCTACTTTCAACATGTATGTATGAGCAAGGCTATAAATGAACATCAACTGTGTGTGAACCATGTTACATTTTCAGCTATACTTCCTTACTTTCTGACAGTTGCCATCAACTAACTGAACATTGGAAATGAGATTTTCTGTGCAAACACAACCAGTGACATTACATGCACATCTTTGTTATCTGTTTGTTACTAACTTCCCACTCATTATTGTGTCTCTTTATAGAAATCAGCAATTGACTTTGGTTGTTGTTATGCACTACAAGTAGTTATAACAGATTTGTTAAACTGATACCTGATTGTGATATATCACCACCTTGTTCGTCTCCACACAAATACAGTAGATTGAAATCTTCATGATGTACACTTGTATCCATGTGGTCACTCGTCCCAACATTACAAGTTTGATCTTCTGTGCTGTTATCACCAGCCTGAGGGTGTTTGGATAATATATATATATATATATACTAGCTGCCCGGCCCGGCTTCGCCCAGGCTCTGGCGGGGATCTATCTATCTATCTATCTATCTATCTATCTATCTATCTATCTATCTATCTATCTATCTATCTATGTATCTATCTATCTACCTATCTGTCTGTCTGTCTGTCTGACCCGGCCCGGCTTTGCCCAGCTCCTGGTGGGGAGCATCTCATTTAATTCATATAAGTAGTCATATAAGCTCCCGTTCCCGATCGATCTATCTATCTGTCTGTCTGTCTGTCCGTCTGTCTGTCTATGTATGTATGTTCGGCCCGAACATAACAATAAAATATAGATAGAATAGAAGAATAGATAAAAATATGATTGGAAGAGATCTATCTAAAGTAAACTTGGCTCCCGTTCCCGACTATCTGTCTGTCTGTCTGTCTGTCTGTCTATGTATGTATGTTCGGCCCGAACATAACAATAAAATATAGATAGAATAGAAGAATAGATAGAAAATATGATTGGAAGAGATCTATCTAAAGTAAACTTGGCTCCCGTTCCCGACTATCTGTCTGTCTGTCAGTCTGTCTATCTGTCTGTCTGACCTGGCATTGAATGAAAAATGTGATGTTGACACACACGCGGCCAACTTTTTTTTAAAAACAAAAACAAAATCAAGAATATACCCATTTAATTGTGTACTGACCTTCTCTCTGCCAAGCGAACGGAAAAAACAAATGCTTCGATTACTTCAAAAGTTCCACTCCGAAAAAAGAACAGAAATAAAATTCTAACGTATCTAATCTAAAATAAATCCATTATTTTTAATGAACACTGGTTTTAAAAACATAAAAAGATGTGTTAGAAAATTTTCACTATTTAAATAGATGCATTACTTTTATGAAAATTATGAAAATGCCTTAAAGATTATATCATTATTTATTATAACTCATATGCCTGTAAATAACTATAGACAAAGAGTTTATAAATCTTTGAAAACAATGCAACAATCTATACATAAAATAATAGTGATGTTATTAAAAGTTATGACCCTTGAAATAACTTTTCTTATGTTAAGTCCCCTTGAAAGAAATGATAAATATTAGCTGCACGGCCCGGCTTTGCCCAGGCTCTGGCGGGGATCTATCTATCTATCTATCTATCTATCTATCTATCTATCTATCTATCTATCTATCTATCTATCTATCTATGTTCGGCCCGTTCCCGTTACAAATATAGATAGAATAGAAGAATAGATAGAAAATATGATTGGAAGAGATCTATCTAAAGTAAACTTGGCTCCCGTTCCCGACTATCTGTCTGTCTGTCAGTCTGTCTATCTGTCTGTCTGTCTGACCTGGCCCGGCTGCACCTCATTTAATTCATATAGATTTCTATAGCCAGGGGACTTAACTTAAGATATAACAATGCTACTAAAAGTTATATCCCTTTTTTAAAATATTTTTTTATATTTTCTTATGTTCAGTCATGTAATTACAAAATTAAATTTTAGGAATGTAATAGCTGATAGCTGATAGATAAAACTATGACAGTTGGTTGCAAATGAATGAAAGGAAAACGTGTAGAAAATTTCATCTCAATCGGATGGACCGATCGCGAACGCATAAAGGACGGGCACCCATACATACATACATACATACATAATACATACACACATCGATTTTTTAATATATATATATATATATATATATATATATATATATATATATATATATATATATATATATATATATATATATATATATGTGTGTGTGTGTGGGAAGTTCATTTGAAACCCGTTCCAATGGCTTTATTACAAAAGCTTGAAAGAAACATTAACAGGTGTGGTAGAATTAAACAAAGCATTCATTTTGAATGAATTATGCACCATGGGTTGGTCAGAAGAAGTCGCCATAGGCATTCAGGCAAGCATCCCATTGCTTAGGTAGGCGGCGAATGCCATCCGCAAATAAGGATTTTGGTTGCTCACTGAACCAAGTGTTTACCGATTTCATTACGTCTGCATCTGTGTGAAATCGTTGCCCCCTGAGAGCTTTTTTTAGAGGTCCGAACAAATGAAAATCACATGGTGACAAATCAGGACTATAGGCTGGATGTTACAGAATTTCCCACTTCTTCCTTGCTAATGCTTCCTGCACAATCTTTGCAACATGCGGACGAGCATTATCATGCAACAAAATTACACCGCGAGAAAGCATGCCGGGTTGTTTATTCTTTATGGCTTTTTGCAGCTTGTCTAGTGTTTGCAAGTAATGGATAAAGTTGATGTTGACACCAACTTTAAAGTCAGCCAACAATAGCCTTCCATGGTAAAAAAAAATGCGCTCAGCATAACCTTACCAGCGGAAACCTGTAACTTGAATTCTTTGGCTTTTGGTGATCCACCGTGCTTCCATTGCATGCTCTCTCTTTCGCTGCTCTGCTCAAAGTGGTGACACCATGATTCATTGCCTGCCACTATGCGGAAGAGAAATTCATCACCTTCCACTCTGTAACGCAGCAAGTGGTTCAAACATCATCCCATGTGTTCCTCTTTTTGGTGGTCGGTCAACATCCATGGTACCCACTGTGAACACACCTTCCGATAATTCAGTTCCTTACGAACGACCTTCTGAATTGTCCCAATTGACACATCAAATTATTTCGCTAGCGAACGTATGCTTCGACAATGGTTCATCTGTACTGCTGCATCAATTTTGGCGATGGTTTTTATCTGTTGCAACAATGTGCGCTTGACCCGGCCGTCGAAGATCTGTTGTGAACTGACGCCCTTTCCGAAACATTCGTGCCCAGTGTGTCACTGTTGTCTTCAACACACATTTGTTACCGTATGGTGCCTGCATTCTTCGATAAATGTTCACTGGTCGACACCTTTCAAATGAAAGAAACTGAATCACCGCTCTTTGAGCTTTTTTGGATGGATTTTGGATCAACCCAGCCATTTTCTCAACGGTCAGAAACAGAACCTATGCATCATGGGACGAGAAGCATGTGCGCTTTTATTCATTGATGTTGGAGTGTTGAGGACAGGTACAGGACATAGAGAGGACAAGGGACAGAACAGAGTTAGAACGACTGAGATAACGACATATAGGACATAGATAAGGACATCTACAGTATAGCCGATAGGGTAGAGACAGGACATAAGTCAGGACACAGGATGGTCATAAGACAGGACATCTACAGGACAGTAGATCAGGGCGTCTATCCTGTAATACACCGTGTCTTAGGCAGGGTAACAGTAGGACCAGACCAGGTGATAGAAGGGGACGTCAGTTCATGGGACACTTCCCTGAACGGACTAGATGTCAGTACACTGAATAACCTATCCTAGCACGGATAGACTGTAGTACAATGAGACTGTTGAGTCAGCACAGGGTTCACACAACGGCACGGGGTCCAGCACGACAAGTCCAGCCGACAATCCATGTGCAGATGTAATTGTAGGGGACCTCCCCAATGTAAAAGTGTGTTCACAAAAAGACATCCAAAAATGGGAAGAAGAAAACTGCAAAAATGAATCAAGCAATAATCCCACGACACCTGAAGGGAATGTCGATCCTGAAAATAACAAAAGTGTAAGGGAGACCACCAATGACGAACCTCCAAAAGTAATAACCGAGGTTTACTATACGGGGGCCGCTCACGCTATAAATGAGGTCACAGTAACAAAACCGCCAACAGAGTGTACTGTTAACCCACAAAATCCCAAACCTGCAAATGAACAACTTATAACAAAAGACTGTAACGCAGTTACTAGAGCAGCAACTGAGAAAACCCACAACGACCAACTCAACGAGTCGATACAAATTGTTTCCCCGGAAACGACCAACAGTGACTTCAGTCGAGAACAGAAATAGGATCCATCACTAACAAATTACTTTCCATTATACGACATAACTAACCAGACAGTAGCAACAGCAGTGATCAACCTGACAGACACAAGCGACAAGGTCAACACAGAGTTACCATCTACTAGTGGTGTTGACAACGACAACAATATTTTCTCTGAAACAGACAACACAACTGACAATACTAAACACCCAAATTCACCAAAGGTTAAATGTGACTTATTCAAATTACTGTTATTACTGCTACTATTAACAAAACTGACAACATCACTGCTGCTAATATTCCAAAATTTACCATTAACCATTATCTTTTTGATAAATGAACTGTCTGTGATAACCACCACTTTATTGATAAGTCAATCGACGTTATTTCATACTGAAATTACAAACACCAACATGATAGTCAGGTATTATTATTGGCACAAAATTGTGAATCTATTTTTAAATGTGGAAAATCTCACATATACAGTTGTACCACTTTGGCAAAGAAATTCAAGCAACACTGGTCGATCATGTATTCAAAATTAGTACCATCTGCTTGGTTGAATTTCCAAGGTACATATTATATCATAGAAAAACATGTATTTCGAGTTGAAGAGGTTTGTATGGAATATTCACATCCATCTTGATAATTTCCATAACGTTCATCCCATATTCAATCATAACATTGTGCAATTGTAAGAGTATCAATTTAGAAGATGCAGTTTGTAAATTGAAAACCATTTTCTCAAATCCACCTATCCTTCGACTTCCAAATATACATTCTTAATTTATATTAAAAACATATGCAAGTACTATCGCTATTGGAGGATGCCTGATACAGAATCATGATGGAGTAGATCATCCTATTCTTTATGTAAGTCGTAAGTTAAAACCAGCTGAAACGAGATACTCAACAGCAGAACTGGAAGGATTAAGTCTGGTTTATTGTGTTCTGAAATTACAGAAATTCCTCCGAGGTTCCAACTTCATAGTCCAGACGGACACTTCGCCAATGCTGGTGATAAAAGACGGTAAGCCAAAGAATAACAGAGTCGCCCTCTGGTCTTTGATTCTCCAAGACTTTAGTTTTGAGATCCAGCACATAAAGGGCTCAAAAAATGTGATTCCTGACATTTTATCAAGATTACCCAATACACCAGCTGAGTAACGCCAACCACTCAACCAAAACGCCATATTAAAAACTGTGATACTATTTTATATGGTCGCCTATCAGACAGCTAATTTCCACACTCACTAAAAGACTTTAGCCAAATCATCTACAGCAGATTCTACAGTATTAAACTATGTGAAAAGAAACGACTTCGAAAGTAAGATTATTCAGAACCTAAACAACCACCAGTCATTAATATCCTACAGACATGTGTGACATTGCCTATTACTTATGATGAATTCAGATCACCAACAAACATACAATTGACATTCAAGGAAACAGGACTTTGGACATCATTCCACCTACATGTCATTATTAATACGACATTTGTGAAACAACCACATTAACGTCGACAGGACCATCTACATACGTCATCGAGGAACGACAACGCGAGGAGCATCGAGTTAGTTAGTTAAATACTTAATTAATTAAATGTTTATTAAATTTATTCATTATTACCTTTTCAATATGTACGAATATGTCAATTTTTCGGTAAATTTTTCTATTACACATGTACATTTTGATAAAATACGTTGACAAGTGATTCAACGGAACTTATATTATCAAGAAAAACATTTTTGTTCTAAATATTAATTTTTCCAACCAGTTCAAATTAACTTGTAAACCATTGTATTATTGTCGGTACAACTAGTACCTAGTTTTCACACTATATTATCGCCAAATTTTCCTAAGGGTGACAACCTTTACCTTAACTTAACTTGTAATTTTTAACAAATAGAAGTGTTGAATGACAGACGAATGAAAGAGAGCGTGAATGTAATAAATGAAAGATTGATGTACATTGCATACAAATCAAACGCGCCACTAGTCAATTATAATTTGTCCACGTCTGATGTAAAATGTAACACTTGTCACAAAATTTTTATACGTGTTTAGATAGAGTATTATACAATTAATATACTTAATCTAAGAATCACTGCTCGAAAATCCAGGTCATGAATTACACATATTAAGTAAATCAGGACCACGGAAATGCAAGCTCGTGACACTTAGAAGAATCTTAAACACCATAGACAACACAGGTATCTCACACATTAAACACATCAGTTTAAACACACATTCTTAATACTCTACAATAACAGCTAACGTACATACACATTTAAAGAACACCAAAAGGGAGACTAGTACACACTAACAAGATAACATGGACATAAGCAATTATTAGATGAAAACAAAGTATTGATATATTATGCACGAGATGCAACATACGGAAGTAAAAGTGTATACAAGTACACATGAAGGGGCAAGAATTTGCAACGAATCGTAAAGGGGCCAAGGCAATTTGCCTTGATGAAACTCTGTAATAGGAGTTCATTATCCTGGGCATCATATAGGATGCTTTAGAAGGACGCAGTTGTGTAACACAAGTTCACAACACGAATCGTCAGGAAACTTCGGTCTGGGTAGCTGTAATTTAAGAATAGGAAGAGAGTTAGACTCTTCAGCAACCACCCTGAATCGCAGTACTCAACGTAAATGAGTTGCTAGTGCAATAATACAGATAACTGAGTTCCCATCTACTAAATTACTACCCAAATCAGATTTATTCGTGTGATCCCTTTGACAGAATTAGTTCAAACTAATTAACATATATGAAACCCATAGGAAGGGGGGAAGGGGGACCCTGTCAAGGTCTCACAATATGAGATATGGGATACAACCCAGTGAAAGAAGCAACACATAAAGAAGGGAGATAAGAACAGCCACCCGAACATTCGAGATCTCGAACATTCGAGAAAAGAAGGATCTCCAACTTCGTAGTAGGTCCCGGCGGAACTCACCGGAAGCGTGAAAGAGTGAAACCCACGGGGTGCACGCAATAGCCAGCACTCCGTGTCCACCCGACGAGAGTCGAGAGGGCAGACTGCCACTGGAGTTGGACTGGAGAGGGTCTAGCTTCTCAGAGGAGACACACATAGAGAGACTTAGTTTAGAATCCTTAGATTGTTTACGATAGACAGATGTTGTGATGTGTAACTTGTTGATACTTTGTCTAATGTGTATATAATATGTTATGCAATAGGTGCGAGACGACTGTTCGCCATATTGATATTGTAATAAGGTAGAATGACAATATCCGAACTTAGAGTTCTGTCAGATCTGTGATCGCACTCCACTGCCTGTCTGAACCCGAGTCTTTCTATCCCTATTTGTAAGACGCTGACAGCTTCATTTCAGAAGATGAGAGGTATCTAATGCAATAAGTCACTATCATTGAATGCCAGAAAGAGAGTACTGACATTTTTATATAGAACGTATTTTGCTGTATGGCAGTAAATCACGGAAAGTGGATGAACAATTTAGGAAGGGATTAGAAGCAACAGAGATGTATTTCCGAAGACGAATGGAGAAAATAGCCTTGACTGACAGAGTAACCAATAACAGTTGCCTGGAAGAAGCTAATGAAACTAGAACATTATATTCACCGATAAGCATGAGACAAATAGCTTTCTTTGGTCATGTGATGTAAAGAGAGGCATTGGAGAACAACGTGACAACTGAAAAATTCAAGGGGGGGGGAGGAGGCAGAAGCCGACAAAGGGAAATAATGCTGGATGGATTGAGACTGTAGCGTGGAAGAATACCTTCAGCAGAGTTGCTCCAGAACACCAAAGACCGAGATCTGTGGAGAGCTATGAACGCTTACATCAGCTGTCATGACACTTGATGATGGTGGTTCGGCAGTGAATATTGGATTTAAGGTTAAAGGCTCACGTGTGTGTTATTTGTCCTCCGGCCAGCGAACGCGGTAGTGAGTTCCCCCACCTCCATTCACAGACTAAATGTTGTGGTATCACTTGCCAGGCTGTCCTGCGCTAAACACAGCTAATCCATGCTGACGTTGTTATGTGTCTTAGACCAGGGGTGGCCAACACGAGGCCTGCGGGCCATATGCGGCACGCCGGGAGTCATGTTGCGGACCGCGGAGCTAGGTCAAATTAACATAAATGTTAACTTTATTGTACATATCACCAAAAGAACATTACAACATGAGTCGTTTGTATTATATATCTTTTAAATTATAGCTAAGAGAAATTTGAAATATCTCGCATTTGGGGGGGGGGGGAATTCATTGGTTTTGAGCTATTTTAAATATCCCGCATTTTCGGGAAAATTCATAGATTATAGCTATTTCAAATATCCCTCTATTTGACACTCAATGTTACTCAGTTTTTTTGGTTTTTTTTTTTTTTTTTGTCCGACGCTAGGTGTTGATAAAATGTAATATGAGTCTTCAACTTCTGATATATGTTCTGTGGTCTTCCGCGTCTTCGGGAATCTCGCAACGCTATCTACGTTCTGTTCAGCTTGACAAATTTCCGTGTTATTCTGTAGTTTTGTTCTATTATCGCCACTGCGTCTGGAGAGATTTTGCGATCGGCGTTAAAATACATATTTATCATATTTATAATATAAATATTGAGCACAACCCACTACTGGCAACGCTGATCGTATGCTGGTATGAACCTAAGGCCTTTCTACGATGACGTGGTTAGGCCTTAGATTCATACCAGAATACGATCAGCGTTGCCAGTTGTGGGCTGTGCTCAATATTTAAATTTCAAATCCCGAAACAACCAAATAATCAATATTTATAATAAGAGTTGAAACTACTTTAACCAAGTTTCCGGTCTACCATATCGGTTCTATAGGTAAGTAAACCCTAAAAGGCTTTATTATGGAATTTCAATGAATGAATTAATATTAATTATTATTACCCTGGTGTTTTATTTTTTATTTTTTTTATTTTTGTTCCAATTAAAAACGAAGACCTATCATGGCGTCAACTAGTAAAGACGTTTGACCAACAAACAAACAAAAAAAGAGAGAGAGAGAGAGAGAGAGAGAGAGAGAGAGAGAGAGAGAGAGAGAGAGAGAGAGAGAGAGAGAGAGAGAGAGAGAGAGAGAGAGAGAGAGAGAGAGAGAGAGAGAGAGAGAGAGAGAGAGAAGAATCACAGATGAATTGAGAAGTTTTCAAGGCAGGTGGTCTATAAACTATTTTTTGTTTTGTTTTGTTGGAAATTCAAACAAAGCCCATATGCTCGATATGCAACGAATCTGTTTCTGTTTTGAAAGAGTATAACATCAAACGGCACTACGAGACTGAACATGCAAATAAGTTTGATAAATATAAATAGCAATTTCGACAAGACCAAGTAAATGATTTTTAAAAAAAAAACAATTCTGCACAACAAAAGATATTTACTAGAGCGGGTTCAGAGTCAACGTGTTATGTAAAAGCTAGTTATGCAGTAGCCATGATACTACCAAACAAAAATCGAAGCTATATTCACATGGTGAAATGATTAAAGAAATGTTTGGAGAGCGTCGTTAAAATTATGTGTCCAGAAAAGAAGAAGGATTTCTCGAAAATAAGTCTGTCTCGTCAGACTATTACTTGGCGTGTGGACGACATTGGAAAACATATTGAAGATAATTTGAAAAGTCGAGGATCCGGGTTTATATTTTATGCTCTAGCATTGGATGAAAGCACAGATATGGCACATACTGTCCAACTGGTAATTTTTATCAGGAGTGTTGATGTCCATTTTAAAAATGCATAACTGTCAGGATCTCCCTCGCCATCGCCTGGAAGCGACGAACTAGGACGACCGTGAATTCAACTAGCAGCTACTACGCAGTGTATGGCCAGTGGTCAGCGTGACGCACGAAGCGCACGAGAACTAACAGCAGGGCCAACAAGAAACCATCGCTGATAGCTCGGACTGCCGACGACTTCGAGACTGGATGGACATGGAAGAAAGCGGTGCATATATTTGATGTATTATTCGATGCTTGATGTACGAAAGCTTGTATGCTCTGTAGAGACTGAGAGAGTGCTTTATTCTATGCATTGATGAACTTGTAGATTGTGTATACGTAGCTGTAAATGACATTGCCGCTAGTTGTGCGCGCAGCGTTGTATAAAGAGTGTGATTAAAATGTTTCAGTTGTGTTACCGTGTGTTTCGTACAATCATTCGTAGTGTATGATTGTGTTTCATTCCCTGTCAGAAAACACGAGCCATTGTCAGTAATAAGTAAGACCCTGACAGGCAGTGGACGTGAGGAATCTCGTCCGCGTTTGGACCATATGTTAGGCAGTGGACGTGGGGAATTTCGTCCGTGTTTGGACCATAGGACATGGGGAATCTCGTCCGTGTTTGGACCATATGTTAGACAGTGGATGTGGGTAATCGAATAATTGAGCGTGAGAGCTTCGTCAGACTTGAACATTAAGATTTTGTCAGTCAGAAAATGAGTGACATTTTGTAAAATAGTGTGTGAAGATGGCTTTTGAACAGTTAAAGAATGGATGTATGTCAAGCAGTGGCGTGAAAAATGTTCTAAGATACGAGTGAAAACAGCACCGAGCAAGCTATACTAAATTTCCATAAATCTGAACTGACGACGAGACGACAATACATTCATACTTGACTGCATACAAACCTACAAACACTTAGTTGACAACGTATACACCACAAAGTCAAACACATACTAATATTTTTCTCTCCCAAGTAAACAGGTTTGTCATCGATAATTGTAAAATTACTAAGCTGGTTTGCCTGGCTGTAGAAGATAAAGCAACCCTGCTCTGGTGCAGTTACCAACAGACTTCCAGAGCTCCAAACTCCATCGACACTTGAGTATTTTTTTCCTTATATACTTTTGTAGGGGAGCAGGCCTTATCTGATACAGTTTTTTCGTCACTATTGTATATTGTGCTTGTACTATACTTCATTACATATTGTAAATATTTTTGCATAAAACCAGTGTAACAAAACTATAAAATTACTATGTCTACGTTACACGAATTTTTTGAATTGGGACTAAAATTAAATCTAACCGGAGACGAATTATCAAAGTGGAGTGAGGCAAAATACGCAGAATATGTCCAATTGCAAGAAAAAGCTAGAGAAAGAGAGGAAAGAGTGGCTGAAAGGGAACTCAAGAAGGCTGAATTAGACGCTAAAATCAAACAGGCAGAGTTAGACGCTAAAAACAAACAGGCAGAGTTAGAGGCGAATAAAGCAGAAACAGACGCTGGGCTAAGAAAAGCTAAAATCAGCGCACAAAGTAAAAGAGAAGAACTAGAGATGGAGTTGAAACTTAAACAGCTAGAAATCGAAAATTCTACTGATAAAGAATCTAGGAAACTATAAATGAAAGAGAAAGAAAAACCTATATAAGAAGCATCAAGGAATCGTGAAAAATTTCACTACTGGGGACTGTTTCGCAGCATGTACTCAGAATTATGAAACGATAATGGAGCACTACCAGATACCAGTGACAGATTGGAACATAATCTATATGAGAAGTTTATCTGGGGAACCATTAAAAGTTATAGAAACGATCCCCAAAGAGTTAAGTAAAGACTATCACTATATGAAAGCCAAAATCATGGCACATTTTCTATTAGATGAGGCAGGGTATAGGGAACAGTTTGCTAAGTTATCCCCAAAAGCAACACAAACTTTCTCTGATTACACCTCGTTAGTACAAGACGTTTTCAGTAAATGGTTATCGTCAGCAAAGACTGATAACAACTTTGATCGGTTAAAAGATCTGATATTAAGAGATAACATCATATCGTCACTGCCACCACCTTTTTCAAAATTGTTGTAAGAGTGTGAATGTGAGAGTATCCAGCAGATAGAGAAACGTGGATCCGCTTATTTTACAGCGAATAAAGATTTTTTATAAATTTTTCCAAAGATACAGAGTTTGTAGCAGCCTCTACATATGAGAAATTCAATCCATCAGGTTACAACAAACAGAAACCATTTAGACCATATAACAACTACCGTTGTAAATATTGTAACTATAATTATGCTGAAAGTGAAATGTGTGATAAACATCCAGGTTACCTCTCTTATTTACAAATCACATAGAGAAGCAAGAGAGGGAAAGAAAGAACTATAAAAGACTTACTAAATGTTATCTTTGCAAAGCGTACGGCCACTGGCGTCATGCGTGTAAAGGAAAGCAAATGACAAGGAAAGCCAACGCGGCAATGTTTGATAGTTCATCCTCTGCGGAAGAACAAGAGGAAAATCAACATCCTGCCAATGCGACCGAAGCTATTAATGTATTCCAACTAGAGAAATGCACTACCTGCCACCGCTTCCATGAAGATGGCGTTTTAACATGCGGCCACTCGATACCAATAGCGAATGAAGAAGCCAATCTAGTAATAGATTCAAAAATCGAAGCTAAACATCCATCAGGGCTTTGTTAATGGCAAAACAGCCAGTGTTTTAAGAGATAGTGGAAGTACCCTTATCGGTTTAAGGAAAGACTTTATACAACCTGCAGATTATACAGGTAAACATGTAACATACAGAACTTTCTCAGGAAATATTGAGAAATACCCACTTGCATGGGCATCCACTGAAACACCATTTTTGACAGGCAAGGTAAAACGCGCAGCATTGTTTAATCCATGTTGTGATGTAATTATTGGATACCTACCTGAAGTTAATGATATGCCACATGACCTTGTAACATCTTGCTGTGAAAATATTTTATCAAATGACGCAGTAACTAGATCAGCTGCAGAGTTACAATCTCAGACAAACCAAACTGAGGCATTAGAACTATTAAATTCTATTATGACACCTCTCCCTGAAATGAGGGAAAATTTTGTTAAGGCACACAAAAACCGATGCATCACTACATAAATATTTTAAACTCGTAGGCCAAAAGCCAAAGTTGACAAAGAATGCTAGTTGGCACTTCGATTTGAAATGCGGTATCCTAACAAGATACTACACAAAAGATGCCAATACCATAGCACAAACGGTGTTACCAACTGAACACCGGAAGAAGGCACTGCAACTAGCACATGACGTACCCTTTGCAGGGCATATGGCCTATGCTAAAACAAGATCAAGAATATTAACAGTTCTTCTGGCCTAAATTCTGCAGTGATATCAAACAATACTTTAGATCATGTGATGTCTGCCAGAAGCTTGTTAAAAAAGGGAAACATCCTCAAGCAGAATTACAAACAACAGATCTTGCAAGCAAACCTTCTGAAAAAATGTCTGTAGACATTATGGGACTATTGAACCACGTAACATATAGAGGAAATAAATATATTCTAACAATGATTGATCTATGTATACGTTGGCTAGAGGCTATTGCCCTCAAAAACATTACTTCTAAAGACATCATAGAAGTTTTCTTCCATATCTTTGCTAGGACAGGCTTTCCCGACACCATTTTATCAGAGAGAGGAAGCCAGTTCATTTCCGCTGCAACTCAAGCCTTTAATAAGATGCTAGGCATTAAACAATGTTTCAACAGCCCCTATCACCCTCAATCAACGGGTATTATAGAGAAAATTAATGGTGACCTAAAGCACATGTTAGCGAAAGTCACCCAAGAATGCTCAAATGACTGGGACACCTTTTTACCTGCTACACTTTTCGCCTATCAAGAAGTACCGCACTCTAGCACTGGATTTTCACCTTTCGAGTTAGTATATGGAGCCAGACCACGTGGCCCATTAGCTATTTATAACAGTTTATTAACTGAATTGAACGATGAACAAAAACAATTGTCACCATACCAGCATGTCACAATATTACGTGACAGAATCATGAAATCATGCATATTAGCCAAAGAATCACTAAGACAATGTGGTGCCATCTACAGGGAGTATGCCGACAGAAAAAACAGAACAATAACATTGACACCAGGACAGGACGTACTACTTCTATTACCCAGCCACATAAATCTTCTAACAGACTCTTGGCAAGGACCTTTCAAAATACTAAGACAGATTTCAGCAGGTGACTACGAAGTTGCAATAAGGAATAAAAACAAAATATTCCACATTAACATGTTGAAACCCTACTACAACAGAGACGAAGACCAAGATGAGACAGCAGCGAACACAACCGTAGTGGACCACACAGACCTAGAAGATACAGACGAAATAACAGTCCCAGCACTCAACACGACAGACACACTTCAAGACGTTAAACTATCTCCTAATCTCTCTCAGACTGAGACAGACAACTGCAGACAACTGTTACAAGACTATAGAACCCTTTTGTCCAACCATCCAGGACAGAAGATCTAGTAGAAAACCAGATCATACTGACAACGCACGTACCAATCAAGCGCAGACCGTATTCGATACCTATACATTACAAAGACAAATTACACCAAGAAATCTTAGACCTGGAGAAGAACCAAATCATTAGAAGATCACAATCACAATATTGTTCTCCTATCGTGATTGTTAAGAAAAAGGACAATTCAATACGTCTGTGTGTTGATTATCGAAAACTTAACGCAATAACGCAATTAGATTCAGAACCCATGGCTAACTGAGAGGACATACTGACAGAGATGACAGATGCCAAATACTTTACAAAACTTGACATGGCAAAAGGGTACTGGCAAATACCCATGACCGAGGACGCTATGCACTTGACAGCATTTGCAACACCTTGGTGACTAAACGAATGGTGTAAACTACCATTTGGGCTAGTCAATGCCCCAGCGACATTTGTAAGAATGACAAGACTGTTACTGGCAGACATACCCAACATTCTCTCATACATGGACGACATCTGTGTACACACCAAGACAATGACAGAACACCTAGCGACGCTACGACAAACTTTTGAACGCATCAGGCAACATGGCCTGACAGTAAAGCCAGCAAAGGTAGAAATGGCCTAACATGAAATTACTTTTTTAGGCTACAAAATTTGTAATGGATTTGTTACCACTGATGACAATATTGTTTCAAGAATTCTTAAATTGTCACTTCCTACAACCAAAAAGGAAGTAAGGAGCATGCTAGGATTGTTAAATTATTACAAAAGATTCATACCGAACTTGTCAAGTTTAACGGAAAGTTTTACAAATCTGTTAACACAAAACCAACCTAATAAAATTGTAAACAGAGAAGGCCTGAGACCTGCCTTTACAAACGTATTGTCATATTTTTCTTGCAATCCTATACTGAAATTGCTAAATTTACAAATCCCTTTCAGATTGAGAACTGACGCGAGCACGATAGGTATTACAGGTGTTTTGTTGCAATCCTATGATGACATCTTACATCCAGTCTATTACGTAAGTCGAAAGCTATCACCAAGAGAACGCAGATGGTCTACACCAGAGTTGAAAGGTCTCGCTTTAATTTTTGCTATTTCTAAGTTATCTAAATATTTGCTAGGCAAACATTTCATTGTGGAGACACATAACGACCCATTGACTATCATTACTATCATTACAAGAGGAACACCGACGAATCACAGGATAGCTAGATGGGCTTTGTTACTTCAAAACTACAGCTTCGACATAAGTTACATCAGCGGAACACAAAATACAATTGCCGACCTGCTCTCCAGATGTCCTCTGGAGACGTCGAACGACAGTTTAACAACGACTGAGCGCAAAGACTAAGGTGGTTACCTATGGCTTTCAGACAACTATCACAGTCCAGCGAAATATCTATGTAAACAAAGAACGCTGTGAATAGTTACTTCTGTGATAAGGACTATGTCCTGCAATTTATTTGAAATACATTTTTAACTAGTGAATGTGATGAACAAATGAATGTTCGAAATGCGTAAGGATATTACTTCTAAACCTTCAGTATCATTATTGCGAACAATGTTACAAGAAAAGTACTACACACCTGTATAGACTTACCGTATTCCAGATTTCGGTCATATCCAGTAGTACCAAAGCTTATATATAATAGTGAAATAAGCACAGGAAATTGTTCGAATATTTTAACTGTATAACTGTGTTAAATAGACGACAGTACAGGAATTCAACTCATCCAGAACAGAGTAATCCAAACGTGTATAATAACAGTGTGATTATTCCAACGTGTGAACACATTACGTGTGTACTTCCGTTTCCTTTTCAAAATATTTTCTAAATTTATGAAAAATAGCAGACTATACCACAAATAGTCGTGAATGAAAGACAAGAGTGAATGATTTCGTGACACTTAAATTTGCATATTATAAATAGTGTGAAAGGATTTATATATTTGTGATCTAAGAATCATAGATTGATTAATTTTTTCTCAAGAGTGCCAAGTATGCCACTATTGAAAAGAAATATCAAACTATGACACTTAGAATAGAAATAACAAATGTACTTTATTTTGTTGAAATAATTTCAAAATTACTTCCCATAACGTTTCACCTGTACACCAAAGGGGAAACAATCTGACTTGTGGAAAATGTAAGCATGCATATATTATCTTTATCATGGTAACCAAAAGGACTACAGATCACCATGTGACGTTAACTATGCGTAGAATATAGTTACTAAGGTTGGGGGACCAGGATTGGATTATCCGACCACATCGGTGGGTTTCTAATTCTGAAGTCATCTCATGAGGGAGATGATTTAGGGCCTGGCATGTTATTTTTGTGATTTTTATTTCTTTTGTCGAGAGGTAGTGCGTTGCTTGACAGATAGCGTTTGTCGCTGATAACTACCGGACTGGCTTAAGTCCATTATCATCCAAGGTACTGATCCAACTAGGGGACAATACTTGATGAAAGTAGCCTCAGGTTGACACTGAGGGAAATATATATATCATGCATTATTACCAAGTCAATGTCAATCCATAAATATACCAGAGGGTCACCTAAGAATATAAACAGTTAGTCGATCCTGACTTATAAGGATATTATTAACTTACACCAAGTATAAACACCCAGATACTCCTTTCATAAGAGGGGGCAGCGGAGAATGTCAGGATATCCCTCGCCATCGCCTGGAAGCGACGAACTAGGACGACCGTGAACTCAACTAGCAGCTACTACGCAGTGTATGGCAAGTGGTCATCGTGCCGCATGAAGCGCACGAGAACTAAAAGCAGGGTCAACAAGGAACCATCGCTGGTAGCTCAGACTGCCGACGACTTCGAGACTGGACGGACATGGAAGAAAGTGGTGCATGTATTTGATGTATTATTTGATGCTTGATGTACGAAAGCTTGTATGCTCTGTAGAGACTGAGAGAGTGCTTTATTCTATGCATTGATGAACTTGTAGATTGTATATACGTAGCTGTAAATGACATTGCCGCTAGTTGTGCGCGTAGCATTGTATGAAGAGTGTGATTAAAATGTTTCAGTTGTGTTACCGTGTGTTTCGTACAATCATTCATAGTGTATGAATGTGTTTCACTCCCTGTCAGAAACCACGAACCATTGTCAGTAATAAGTAAGACCCTGACGATAACAATTTGAGGCACTGTATCCATGTAAGGACACTACTAAGTCACGAGGTTTGTTAAAGGCAGTTACATCGACATTGAATTGCTTTTTGTTACAACTTAACTTATCGAGTTTAACAACGGATGGTGCTCCAGCAATGGTTGGGAAACACGAAGGTTTTGTAAAATTGATTGAAAATGAGGCCTCCATAGCCGGTAATACTTCAATGCTAAATTTTCATTGCATTATTCGTCAGGAAAATTTATGTCCGAAGTCCCTAAAAAAGGACCATGTCATGAAAATGGTCGTCAAAATAGTGATCTTCATTAAGTCGAACGCGTTGAATCACCGCCACTTCCATGAATTTCTAAAGTCTTTGGACTCAGATTATAATGATTTTACATTTTATGAAGAATTAAGATGGCTGATCCGTGCCAAAATGTTGAAAAGAGTGTTATTTGCAGCAAGAAATGCAATCATTCTTTGCAAGGAAGTCAGGAAGTATTCCAGAGTTTGAAGACGAGTGGGTCTTCAACTTTGCATTTCTGGTCGATATAACTAGCCACGTAAATGACGTTAATACTCGTCTACAAGGGAAAGATAAATTAATTAATAAGATGTATGATCATCATATTTCTGCATTTCAAATGAAACTTGGTCTTTGGGAACAACAGTTGAGGAAAAAAATCTTTACTCACTTTCCTACATTGTCATTGCAACCAGAAGTCACACAAGAGGCGGCGGATAAATACGCCGCTTTGATATCTGACTTAAACCTCGAATTTGAAAACCGATTTCAGGATTTAAAAAAAAAAAACACACACACACCATGTGCTGTTTTGTGCATTTGCAACGCCATTCGCGGTAGACGAGAATTTATTACCAGGAAGATTACAAATTGAACACTGTGAAATGTGTTGTGATACACAGTTAAAGGGGAAATTCCATCAAGTTGGTTTGGAAGAGTTCTATAAAACGTATTTGGACAAGGATAAATATCCTGTGTTTTACAAACATGCTCTGTCGATGGTTTCGCTACTTGGAAACAGATTTGTAGTCGCATGAAGCACATCAAATCACAAGTGAGAACACGAATTAATGATGCTCATGTGGAAAACTGTTTGCGTGCAGCGACAACATCAGTCGAGATCAATTTTGCTGCACTTAGTTCTGCAAAACAAAGTCAGATGTCTCACTTTTAAATATTTTTAAATTGTCTAATAAATATGTTTGAATCTCAGTTATGTTTTATTTTCTTCAAAGAAATACATATACCTATTTCTTTGTTTTTAACATTAAACATGGTAAGCGTTTGACCACGATCTCACCTACTGAGAAGCGACGGCGTGGTCGAAGCTGTAGCACGTTTGCTTGTTTACTTTAATTAACCACACACACAAAATAGGTGCGTGGCCCGGCAGGAAATATTATTTCTGAAATTTGGCCCGCCTGCTGAAAAGGTTGGCCACCTCTGCTCTAGACACTTCCTTTGCCTCTTAGCACAGAGCCTCCGTGTAGATGATGACGTCGTCTGGGCGTGAAGTGTCCATTGGTCTATACAAGCATGGGTCTGGCACAGGACGATCGATCTCCTGCGGGCGTGTTAGAGGGTCCTTGACTTTGACTGACTTACCCAAACACCACAGCCCGCTGACCAATCCCTGCACTTCCTGCCCAGTAAGATTATGATACGGCGCAGGTCTGTCTTCTTCTCATGCATTCTGACCCACTCTTCTCCTTTCCCAATGTTTTCATGCAAAAACACTTCTCTTATTGTGCCATCTGTCTGAGCCATACATTAGTTTCCTCTGTTTAGCACATTGCTCCTGTGTTCAGGACTGCATACAGAGGATATCCCTTGGGCTTGGTCATTTGAAGATATGATTTACCCTGAGCATAATAATCGTGTCGACAGTCGTTGGCAAAGGTAGGATATATCGTATACACCATTTTATGTTATAATAAGTCGAACAATGTCACTGAACATTGGGTACATCCATGACTGCCCAGTCCTCTGATGCAGCAGGGACCCCAAAGTATTGCTGCCCACTGTTCCCATAAGTAGTTGCTTATGATATCCCCTCTCTTTCCCACGATGGCGCCACTCACGTGCCTAACCAGGATTCATTCCCAGTTCATGTAACCGGACTAGAGTCGGAGTCTCTTCAGTATCTGCTAACAGAGTCCGTACTGCATTCATTATATCAGTCATGTCCATGCTTCTTCCCATGTGTAATGATGCAATACTTACCAGCTTGTCTGTTCGTTCATTACCTTTAACTCTGGATGTTCCGATGCATACATCCAGTTGAGCGACGTAAAGCACGACTACCGAATGCTGTCTATCCATTCAGAGCGGCCACTGCCTGTTGCAATTTTCTACAACTTGTTCGTGGAGTCTGATATGATAATCACGTGTTCAGCTTCCCAAAGCGAGTGCTACCGAGGCTGCGGTGATCTCCATAAGCAAGCCTGATGTAGTCGTCTGGGACCCCCGCTATCCTCTGTGATCTTTCTCCCTTTATGTTGTGCAGTGTACGCCCATAAATGGCCTTGAACAGCGCTTCACTGGCCCATCTGTGTAGATGATGGTGTCTTTTGGATGCGAATGTTGTTCGACCAATTCCTTTATCTCAATGTCAATAGATATAGGCGACTGACCTCGGCAGTATCTCCCTAGTGTGAGTCCTGAGAATATTTTTGCAAGTCCTTGAGTCTACCCGTCCATTCTTCTTCGTGTTAACGATCACAGACCTGCTAGATCAGTGGTTCTCAACCTTTTTTGGCCCGTGCCCCCTTCACCATATTTTCAGAACGTCATTCCCCCACCTTTCGTATTTCATACCTAAAAATTTGGCCCGTTACCCCATTCACCATATTTTCAGAACGTCATTCCCCCCTTTCGTATTTCCTACCCCCCCCCCCCCCCAATTACCGCCCCGCCCCTACACAGTATACATAATAATGGAAGCTAAATTTAATAGCACATACTAAAACAAGTCTAGATATCCACATAAAACGTGATTTGTAGGTCTACTTACTTTATAAAATGAATTTTAGAAGGATGAGACGTACAGAACCTTAAAGTATGAAGGGAAAAAACAATATCAAGTAATCGGTTCTTGTATTAACGCGATCTTGAAATAATCTTTATTCCCCCATGGAAACCCTAAAGTCCCCCATCCCCCCCCCCCCCCCCAGGGGTCCGAAACCCTAAAGTCCCCCATCCCCCCATCCCCCACCGGATTAGAACCACTGTGCTAGATGATCTCTTCTGCCTCAGCCATCCAGGAGCGACGTCTTGTCAGGCGCATTCCCTTTCTGTCATCAACAGCGCTGTACTGGGGCTGTGTTGTTTTTATCAGCTGGCTCTGTTGGGTACACCTTAACTTGTGCAATGTTGTACTCGGTGGCCATCGTTGGGAACTTCAAGGATGTATCACGTGGCCAAACACGAGGTACCTTTTGTGCAGCAGAGTGTCTGTCTCATTTCTTCATTTTGCACCTTGTCTTGCTGAAAGTGAGGACTCCCAGACAGTACGAACAATATTCTTAGCTCCACGTCCTTTACTGCAATAGCTTTCAGTGCACCAACTCCTTCCACGTGATCCCTGGAATATAGGCTTCTGTCTAAGGCATTTCCCAAGTATCGCAATGTAATCTATTTCATAACATTTCTGCCAACACTCTTCTCCTTAAGAGTGTGCAACGAGAGATCATATCTAACTCTGATATACGCGATCTCAAGATCCAGTGCCTCGACCTGTTTTGTTTCCTATCTAATGTAGATTTCCTCATAAACATTCACAGCCAACTGCTTTCCTTGGTCGGTATCTCTCCCAGCCCTCTTTTCTATCTCCTTTTCAAGTACAACAGCAACTATATTCTCCAGTATTTTGTTAAATGTATTCTCCAAGGTGATAATCCTTTAGCCATTAAGTCTCTGGCCGGCTTGATGATAGTGTATAAACAGCTGTGCACTGATGCTGTTCTTATGCTCAGGTTGACACAAATAGTCATCTCCTCGAAATTTCCATCACTCATATCTTTCATACAGGCGTACCTGACCCCGCCATGACCTGTGCTTTTTTTTAGTTTATATTGTTTATCTTCGATGTGTATATCCTCATAGCTGTCATCTGTGATGAATACAATGTGCTAGATGCTAACTGTATGTAGCGAAACGCCAGTGGCCCATGTCCTTATGCATTCTTTTATTTTTGGTAAACAGGGGGAAACGGCTTTCGGAAACTCTCAGTTCTCTTGTTTGCTCAAATCTCCATGAAAGATGGTTCTTTGGGTTATCTTCATACCACAATCTTTACATGGATCGAGTATATATTTGACTTTCCTTTCGGGTAGACCCGATGGAGCGCCTTGTGTCAAATGTGCACTGGTGCAGCTGCTGGTCAATTGATGGCCGTGCCAACACATACCGTTTGATAGTTGCAGCATGTCAAGTGATTTAAAGATTACGACAGAGATGCAACATACTACTGAAGTAGTGGAAAGGTAAACTTGAGTTTTAGTTGGTTCAGGCAAAGCTTGGCCTATAAATATCTATTGTCTTAACGACTGAGAGGATATGGCAAAACAGCAGTCTTGCCATGTTGGGAGGGGGTGACCGTTAGCCGATCTGGCTACGTGTCTTGATCTTGGCATGGCAAGGGAACACATCTGAAGAATAAGTAATTACCAAATGCTATCGCTTGTTCTTGGCAGCTGATAGGCGAGTGATATCTTGATTCCTACGGCTTACCGTTACTTAGTAGCATCTCTCTGTTAAATATAGGCACATTAGATAGCTACGGGGATGGGGTCCACCAATCTATAATCTATCTTCTTGAGCCAGGGGATGCTAGCCACAGGACTATCTCTTTCGTCTGTCACTCGATAGGATGATATCGGGAGGATAATGGACTCCTCTATCTCACTGAGAGAACCTGAACTTATCTACCCTATGGCTTGTGCAGGGCAATGCCGGTACATTGGGGCGACAGCTCAGTCGAGAGCGGCGGCCGGGAGGGTTAGTATCTTCTTTGAATGGGGAACTACACGGTGTGCCATATAACCCCACTTAACGGGGAGAAACACACAGATTACTAGGCGCACCACACCACCAGATCTTGGTTGCGAGAAAGGCATGGTTTGCAAGGGAGAAAGAAGCTGGGAAATGAATGTGCCCAATAATAATAAAGGCAGGGTATGAGTGAGGAGAGTGATTCGTGTATGTAACAGGGTGCATAGTATAGCCGACCGGACGTCTACAGATTGGAGGTCTATGCAAGCCAGGACGTAGCCAATCCAGGGGCTACCTGACATGTCCGACGCATTCAAGCAAGCCACTGATAAACTGGTGTTGGTAAGCTGAAATGCATAAATAATGTGTGGTGCTTGAGTCAGCTTGATCCCTCACTCGAATGTTTGTCCTTTCCAGGGTCCTTCTTTTGAAAGTATGAACAGAGCTGAAGGTCTCGACAGGGCTCTACGCAGAAAGCAGGTTATGACTAAGCCATGGCAGGGTTTGGGCCATGCCTGTTTTAAGAATATGATCTCTACAAGATAGAGCCACTGCTGACCTTGAAAGAATGACCATCAGCTGTACTGACACATCACCAGTCATCTCGATACGTTTGGATTGAGTCCTTTTGTATTATTGGCTGGACCCCGCCACTCACTCAGACACACCCATTATTATATGAGAACTATTCTCCAGGACATTATTTCCTACCTGACATTATGACAGGTGATTACATGGCACTTCCCTAGAACATTTGTTTACTAAAAAAGACTGTGGTCCATGGAAACCTGGAAGTTTGGTCTACAGAAGGCTGTTGTACGTACAACCAATTACCTGGAAGGAAGGAGATTCTTGCACACTTGGTGAGCTGTGTTTGGACGGATCGGACAGTGTATGAAGCTGGGTCTGTGCATCTGGCTACCTGAGGCTCTGTGCCTGAACTTTATCTGTGTCGTGTCTGTTTAGAACTATCTGTTTTATCTGCCTTAATGTTTTCCTGTGCTGTTCTTTATTGATTTAATAAATCAAGTTTTAGTTTATTCCAACGATCACTGTTATATATATGGATCAGCCAGAAGAACACGGCAGGAAATAGGCCCTTAGGTCGAAAGAAAGAGTGACAGTGAGTCCGGGGAAAACGGAGGAGGGTTGGCAGGTAAAGACCTATCCCAGCCAGGGCTATATAGAAGATCATTTAAATATTGTGACAGGGCTATTTGGGACCCTCCACGTAGCTTGTTACAATTTCTGGGGGCACGTCGCGGGATATTTGAAATCCTGGTGGAGTTCTGGCTGATATAGTGATAGGGGACAGATATCCTTGTCTACTATCAATAGGTTCTGCCTACCGTGCCTGGCTATTGTCTGTACTCTGCCTGACACAGACTGACCGACATATGACGTGTTGTGGTCGTATAAACTATCCAATTGTTATTTGATCGATAAAGTTTGATATAGAATTGTATACATTTCCCTCTGAGTTTAAGATGGCATCAGCTGGGTTTAATGTCGCTGACGTACAGGCTACAGGGCGTGAGATGGGCTATGATGGAGCGGAGTTACAGAAATATGTGCAGGAAGTGGAAAGAGACTTCAGACAGGCTGTGCGCGAAGCCAAGAAAATTGAGGCGGAGACTAGGAAGATGGAGGCCGAGCAGGCAGTCAGAGACCATGAGTTTCGTATGAGGGAGTTGGAGCTGAAAGCTAAAACGGCCAAGGAAAGCGACGGTGCAGTTGGAGGCGCAGTTCTCCCTGACTCAACAACTTCTAGTGGCGGTCCATACCAGGCAATGAAGTTCCCATTACTCCCGTTCGATGAACACAAAGAGAAGATCGACCAGTATCTTCAAAAATTCCAGTCGATGGCTTTGGCTATGGGGCTGGAACGAGGGAAATGGAACTTGAAAATCTCGCAGGGCCTGAGGGGGACCGCGTACGAGGTCTACTCAAGGTTGCCACCTGGTATGGAGAATGACTATGAGGCTCTGGAAAAAGCATTATTGAAAAGGTTCCAGATGACAGCCCATACATACCGTCAGCAGTTCAGAAAGTCCAAGAGAGAGCCAGGAGAGATGTTTGCAGCCTACAGTGTCAGACTGAAGTCTTACCTTTTGAAGTGGATGTCATTAGCTGGATTTGCTAACGACTATGAAAGTTTGGAAGAATTAGTGGTCGTGGACCAAATGAAGAGGATGATGCCTAGGCCATTGCAAACCTTCTTGCTTGAAAATGGGGCAGAAAGGTTAGACATAGTCAACACATTGGCGGAAAGGTATGTGCTAGCTCATGGGGATAATGGGGAATTGTCACAACCCAATCCCCGACCACCAGACACCTGGTCTGGAAAGAAGAAGAACCCTAAAACAGCTCACACCAAGAAGGAGGATCCTTTCGAGAAAGTTCCTATTAAGAAACCCTCTGGTAAGAGTCCACCTGGATCTCCTAAAAGAAAGTGGAGTGAAAAGTGGTGCGCCTATTGCAAATCTCCCACACACAATACGGTTGATTGCCGGCGTAAACAGAAAGACTCTCACTATGCTGCTTGTCTTGTAGAAACCGGGGAAGGGTCTCACAAGGAAGTAGAAGGGAGGGATCGTGGGAACAATGATTCAGAAAAACCACCAGTAGTAGAAACGGTACTTGTGAACGGACAACCAGTTGAGTGTCTCTATGACACCGGTCTGCAGTTTGAGGCTGTAATTTCATCACACTTAGTGAGCCCGGAGCAGCTAACCGGGGAATCTATTGAGATTCAAACGGCGACAAAGAGTGCGGTAGCGATGTCTCTTCCAATTGCGAAGGTAGACATCAAATCTAAATATGTTACCGGCACTATACAGGCAGCCGTTCTGCTAGATCCTATCTTCCCAATGATCTTGGGTTGTCGCTACGTCTTTCTAGGGATTCCAACCGAACCCATGTACGTAGGGGCGATGCAAACCAGATCTCAATCGGAGGATGAGCAGACGCCGGCCTTGATCGTGAATCCCTTGCCTGGGGAGTTACGAGCTGCTCAAAGCCAGGATGCTACTTTGCAACCTTGCTTCAACCAGTTGCCCAAAAGTTCTGACCCACCAAGACGGGGTCAGTATTATATGAAGAATCGGTTACTGTACCGGAGAGCCGGAGTGGAGGATCGCCAGCATGGACAGCTGGTAGTTCCTAAGGCTTATCGGGAACAGCTTCTTCATATGGGACACACCATTTCTTTCAGTGGACATATGGGTGTCGGGGCAACTCTCCAGCGCATTTCCTGCCATTACTACTGGCCAGGGATGACTGGAGACGTGCGTAGGTACGTCAAGTCGTGCCCAGAGTGCCAGCGTGTGGCACCAAAACACTGGACAGCTCCGGTAGTCCTGGGAGACATGCCCATTATGAACTCTCCTTTCGAGAGAGTTGCCATCGATCTTGTTGGTCCTCTTCCTCGGACTAGGAAGAGGAATAAGTACATTCTCACGATGGTGGATTGCTGTTCCATGTGGGGTGAGGCGATACCTTTAGCCACAATCGACTCTAAGCGAGTGGCTGATGCACTGATGGAGACCTTTACTAGGTTGGGATTTCCCAACCAGATCCTAACGGACAATGGGTCTCAGTTCTGTGGTAAGCTGATGGAAGAAGTCTTTCGTATCTTCCAGACTAACCACATTCACACAAGCCCGTACCACCCTCAGTCTAATGGGCAAGTAGAGAGGTTTAATGGTACCTTGATGACCATGCTTCGGAAGCTGGCTCAAGAGAAACCAGACAGATGGGATGAGTATATCTCGGCCGCCTTGTTCGCCTATCGGGAGGTTCCCCATGGGTCGACCGGGTTGCCACCAGCCACTCTACTATTCGGGAGGCCAATCAAGGGTCCCTTAGAAGCCTTATTGAGATGTTGGACAGAGGAAGAAACTTCCGAAGAAGTTATATCCTCATATAAATACGTCGAAGAGTTAAAGAAGAAACTCCAGACGGGTTGGGCTTTGGCAGCTCAGAATCTGAGAGCGGCCAGAAAGAGACACGCGGCCTACTACAATAGAAGGACGAAAGATAGGTCTCTTAAGGTGGGGGATCGGGTTCTGTTGTTACTTCCAGTAGGTTCCAATAAACTCGAGATTGGTTGGCAGGGGCCTTTCCCGGTGGAAAGGGTTGTGTCCCGTACCAATTATGCTATCCGGATCAGGGGGAAATCTAAAATCTTCCACATTAACCTCCTCAAAAAATATGAGGAACGATCCGATGGTACTTCTCTCCCACTCATGACTATGGCGGTCGCGATGGAAACTGAATCGGGCGAAGACGCGGATAGGGAGTATCCTTTACAACCTGGGGAAACCTATAAGGATGTACATATAAATCCTGATCTGTCGACTGAAGAAACAGAACTGGTCATCCGTTTGTTGGAGTCCCATCAACAGATTCTTACCGATCGTCCAGGGCGGACAGGGTTGGTCGAGTTTGATATGACTCTGACTACCCAAAACCCCATTCGCCAAAAAATATATCCAGTGCCCTTTTCGAAAGAGAAGGCCCTGGAAGCAGAAATCCAGAAGCTTCTGGATGATGACATCATTACTCCTTCGACTTCTCCTTATAATGCCGGGGTTGTCTTGTTGAGGAAGCCAAGCGGGGAGCACCGCTTATGTATTGATTACAGGCATTTAAACAGTTGTACGACATTCCAAGTGGAGCCGTTACCAAACACAAATAAACTGTTTGCCAGATTAAATAAGGCTAAGTTCTTTTCAAAAATTGATCTAAGTCGGGGATATTATCAGATCCCTGTGAAGCCTGAGGTTCGACCCATGCTCGCTTTCAGTACTCCGAGCGGCCATTACGAATTTAAGGTGATGCCTTTTGGGCTGAGCAATGCGCCCAGTGTGTTCACTCGCATGATGAGAATGTTATTAGACCCTTTAAAGGATCCCTCTGTGGTCTCGTTTATGGATGATATTCTCATCGCGTCTGACAATCTGAGTGATCACCTGAGGTCCTTGGGACAGATCTTCAAAAGGTTAAAAGAGGAAGGGTTAACCGCCCGTCCAGCCAAATGCATGATTGGCTATCAATCCTTGGAATTTCTGGGACATACTATTACCCCAGGGGGACTGGTACCGGAAGAAAAGAATATTGAAAAGGTCCGTCTCGCACCCCGTCCTAGATCCAAAAAAGATGTTAGGTCTTTCTTGTCTCTGTGTGGGTTTTACCAGAAATTTATTCCAAAGTTCAACGAAATTGCGGCGCCGTTAACCGAGACCCTGAAGAAAGGATCGCCAGATCTTATAATCTGGACCCCGAGCTGTGAAGAAGCTTATGGGAAGCTGAAACAGGCATTGGTGGATAGGCCAGTCCTGCAACTCCCAGATTTGGAGAAAACGTTTGTTCTGAGAACCGACGCGAGTAACATAGGGATTGGGGCAACTCTGTTGCAGGAAGGGCGAGATAATCCTTCGGTGCTGTGTCCGGTGGCATATGCCAGTCGAAAACTGTTACCTGCCGAACGGAATTACTCCACCATCGAACGGGAATGTCTAGCTCTAGTGTGGGCGGTACAGAAATTTCAACCTTATCTGTATGGAGTCCATTTCAAAGTGCAATCCGACCATCAACCTCTGACATTTTTGGCAACTTCTAAGAAACTGAACGCGAGGTTAATGAGATGGTCATTGCTCCTACAACCGTATCAGTTCACGGTCGAATACATCCCCGGAAGGGAGAATGTGGGAGCAGATTTCCTATCACGGCATCCTATGGTTGAATGTGAGGGTGGGGTCATTCGAACAGAACCACTGACAGTAGAAAGTTCGTAGGGTTCGACTTTCTTAAGAGGGGGCCTATGTAGCGAAACGCCAGTGGCCCATGTCCTTATGCATTCTTTTATTTTTGGTAAACAGGGGGAAACGGCTTTCGGAAACTCTCAGTTCTCTTGTTTGCTCAAATCTCCATGAAAGATGGTTCTTTGGGTTATCTTCATACCACAATCTTTACATGGATCGAGTATATATTTGTCTTTCCTTTCGGGTAGACCCGATGGAGCGCCTTGCGTCAAATGTGCACTGGTGCAGCTGCTGGTCAATTGATGGCCGTGCCAACACATACCGTTTGATAGTTGCAGCATGTCAAGTGATTTAAAGATTACGACAGAGATGCAACATACTACTGAAGTAGTGGAAAGGTAAACTTGAGTTTTAGTTGGTTCAGGCAAAGCTTGGCCTATAAATATCTATTGTCTTAACGACTGAGAGGATATGGCAAAACAGCAGTCTTGCCATGTTGGGAGGGGGTGACCGTTAGCCGATCTGGCTACGCGTCTTGATCTTGGCATGGCAAGGGAACACATCTGAAGAATAAGTAATTACCAAATGCTATCGCTTGTTCTTGGCAGCTGATAGGCGAGTGATATCTTGATTCCTACGGCTTACCGTTACTTAGTAGCATCTCTCTGTTAAATATAGGCACATTAGATAGCTACGGGGATGGGGTCCACCAATCTATAATCTATCTTCTTGAGCCAGGGGATGCTAGCCACAGGACTATCTCTTTCGTCTGTCACTCGATAGGATGATATCGGGAGGATAATGGACTCCTCTATCTCACTGAGAGAACCTGAACTTATCTACCCTATGGCTTGTGCAGGGCAATGCCGGTACATTGGGGCGACAGCTCAGTCGAGAGCGGCGGCCGGGAGGGTTAGTATCTTCTTTGAATGGGGAACTACACGGTGTGCCATATAACCCCACTTAACGGGGAGAAACACACAGATTACTAGGCGCACCACACCACCAGATCTTGGTTGCGAGAAAGGCATGGTTTGCAAGGGAGAAAGAAGCTGGGAAATGAATGTGCCCAATAATAATAAAGGCAGGGTATGAGTGAGGAGAGTGATTCGTGTATGTAACAGGGTGCATAGTATAGCCGACCGGACGTCTACAGATTGGAGGTCTATGCAAGCCAGGACGTAGCCAATCCAGGGGCTACCTGACATGTCCGACGCATTCAAGCAAGCCACTGATAAACTGGTGTTGGTAAGCTGAAATGCATAAATAATGTGTGGTGCTTGAGTCAGCTTGATCCCTCACTCGAATGTTTGTCCTTTCCAGGGTCCTTCTTTTGAAAGTATGAACAGAGCTGAAGGTCTCGACAGGGCTCTACGCAGAAAGCAGGTTATGACTAAGCCATGGCAGGGTTTGGGCCATGCCTGTTTTAAGAATATGATCTCTACAAGATAGAGCCACTGCTGACCTTGAAAGAATGACCATCAGCTGTACTGACACATCACCAGTCATCTCGATACGTTTGGATTGAGTCCTTTTGTATTATTGGCTGGACCCCGCCACTCACTCAGACACACCCATTATTATATGAGAACTATTCTCCAGGACATTATTTCCTACCTGACATTATGACAGGTGATTACATGGCACTTCCCTAGAACATTTGTTTACTAAAAAAGACTGTGGTCCATGGAAACCTGGAAGTTTGGTCTACAGAAGGCTGTTGTACGTACAACCAATTACCTGGAAGGAAGGAGATTCTTGCACACTTGGTGAGCTGTGTTTGGACGGATCGGACAGTGTATGAAGCTGGGTCTGTGCATCTGGCTACCTGAGGCTCTGTGCCTGAACTTTATCTGTGTCGTGTCTGTTTAGAACTATCTGTTTTATCTGCCTTAATGTTTTCCTGTGCTGTTCTTTATTGATTTAATAAATCAAGTTTTAGTTTATTCCAACGATCACTGTTATATATATGGATCAGCCAGAAGAACACGGCAGGAAATAGGCCCTTAGGTCGAAAGAAAGAGTGACAGTGAGTCCGGGGAAAACGGAGGAGGGTTGGCAGGTAAAGACCTATCCCAGCCAGGGCTATATAGAAGATCATTTAAATATTGTGACAGGGCTATTTGGGACCCTCCACGTAGCTTGTTACACTGTATCCCTGGTGGCTTCATCATTGTGATTTGTCTGTGTTGATATATCTCCCCAGGAAGGCTTCCCACGGGCAAGTCGTTACCCACATACTGTTCTCATTGTTGCAGACGATATTATTTAACATGTGTGTGTGTGTGTGTGGGGGGGGGGGGGGGGCGGGGGTGTGGCTGGGTTCCATAATCTACCCAATGTCTTATGACCTCTCAACTAATTCCTGACACTGTTCCATTGAGCTTTGTGTGCTTCTGTTTTACGGAGCTTGAACTCTTCCTTTTTAAATCTATGTCCGAATTCTCCAGTTCCGCTTGTGTGCTTTGGAGTGTCTATTGTAATTTCTGCAATCACTTAATGCAGCAACTGGAGGACACTCACAACCCTTCACCATAAGATCTGGAGTACGACAAGGTTGTGTCCTGTCCCCTCTCTTGTTCATAACATATATAGACAACATATGTAAAGAAACCAGTCAAGCAGAGATAGCAAGAATACCACATGACGAGAACACAGAAGAAGAACCATCTGCAAATCTAACCATTAGAGAACTCCTGTTTGCGGACGACCAAGCACTAATAGCAAAATCAGAAGCTGAATTACAAGACCACATGAATAGTCTAAACGAAATGTGTAGGGAACATAACATGAAAATTAGCACAAGCAAAACAGAGGTAATGACTATAACTAAAGAAGAACAAACAACAACAATTCACCTAAACGAACATCCCTTAAAACAAGTGAAGAGTTTCAAGTACCTAGGAAGTATAATATCATCAAATGGCAGATCAGAAGACGAGATCGAAAATAGGTGCAATAAGGCAAATCAACTCATTGGACAAATGGCACCAATACTAAAGAACAAACATGTATCAGTAACTACTAAGAAAGCACTTTACAACACAATCTTCCTACCAACTCTGTGCTACCAATGCCAAACCTGGACAATGACAGAAAAAGAGAAAAGAAAAATCACAACAACAGAAATGAGGTTCCTGAGAAGAATACTCAACGTATCAAGAAGAGATAAGATCAGAAATGAAGAAATCAGGACTAAAGTGGAGGTTAAAGCAGCACTAGATTTTATTAGAAAGCAGCAAGTCAAATGGTTTGGCCATGCAAGTAGGTTACCAGTCAACAGCATACCACAACAAGCAATGATGCACAGACCAGATGTAAACAGAGGAAGAGGCCGACCACGTAAACGTTGGACGGAGGGAATAGCAGAGTCCATGGGAATATCGATATATGAAGCCCATACTCGGGCACTCTCACGAAGTTTATACTTCACCTCGACACCGCAAGGTACAAGAAGAACATGATGAGATGAAGACATGAGGCTTAATGCAGCTCTCGTTGACTTCCACACCAGTTCTACTTAGGGTGTCACCATGCAGGATGGCCAAAAGTGGTTCTGCGATCGTGAGAGTTCCAATAATTAGCGCTCTTGAAGGCAACATATCAGTTCCCTCCCACTTCCTATCATACATATAATACATTACATAAATGGCAACAGTTTAACAGAAAGGGCAGATATATTCGAAGTATCGAAGGAGTCATTGGGATTCTTGAGATCAAATATTAAAGAAACATTATTAGAATATCGTGAACCAAAAAGAGAAAATTACCAACATTCTACAAGATCTGATCATGGAAGAAAACTGGAAACTAAATACCCTGGCCATTGTAAACATTACCAACATTCTACAAGATCTGATCATGGAAGAAAACTGGAAACTACATACCCTGGCCATTGTAAACATTACCAACATTCTACAAGATCTGATCATGGAAGAAAACTGGAAACTGCATACCCTGGCCATTGTAAACATTACCAACATTCTACAAGATCTGATCATGGAAGAAAACTGGAAACTATATACCCTGGCCACTGTAAACATTACCAACATTCCACAAGATCTGATCATGGAAGAAAACTGGAAACTACATACCCTGGCCATTGTAAACATTACCAACACTCTACAAGATCTGGTCATGGAAGAAAACCGGAAACTACATACCCTGGCCATTGTAAACATTACCAACATTTCACAAGATCTGATCATGGAAGAAAACTGGAAACTACATACCCTGGCCATTGTAAACATTACCAACATTCTACAAGATCTGATCATGGAAGAAAACTGGAAACTACATATCCTGGCCATTGTAAACATTACCAACATTCTACAAGATCTGATCATGGAAGAAAACTGGAAACTACATACCCTGGCCATTGTAAACATTACCAACATTCTACAAGATCTGATCATGGAAGAAAATTGGAAACTACATACCCTGGCCATTGTAAGTAAACATTACCAACATTCTACAAGATCTGATCATGGAAGAAAACTGGAAACTACATACCCTGGCCACTGTAAACATTACCAACATTCTATAGGATCTGATCATGGAAGAAAACTGGAAACTACATACCTTGGCCATTGTAAACATTACCAACATTCTACAAGATCTGATCATGGAAGAAAGCTGGAAACTACATACCCTGGCCATTGTAAACATTACCAACATTCTACAAGATCTGATCATGGAAGACAACTGGAAACTACATACCCTGGCCATTGTAAACATTACCAACATTCTACAAGATCTGATCATGGAAGAAAACTGGAAACTACATACCCTGGCCATTGTAAACATTACCAACATTCTACAAGATCTGATCATGGAAGAAAACTGGAAACTACATACTTTGGCCATTGTAAACACCACAATGGCTTGGAAAGAACAGTGATAACAGACATGGTTCATGGAAGACGAGGCAGGGGTCAACCAGCATTAAGACGGACACCGGACATTGCAGACACCGTGGGCGCGACGGTGTCTGAGGCAGGAGACATATCTAGAGATCGAGCGAATGTTCCACCATCATGCACCATCTTACGTCTCTCACGCACTGTATGTGCTTTATCTGCAATCATTTTCTCCTTTGTCTTTATTCCATTTCTGATAGTTGCCCTCCATGCAAGCCGTTCAGCGGCGACTTGCTCTCAATGTGCATTATCAATGCCTGTATCAATCATGTCCCGCTTACACACATCTTTGTATCGTAGCAGAGGCTAACCCTGAGATCTCTTGCCCATCTGTAATTCACCAAACAAGATGTCCTTTGGTATTCTACCATCATCTATCCTCCTAAGATGTCCCACCCATCTACGTCTACGAAGACTGAGCATGGAATAAACCGTCACACAACCTGATCTTTCCAATACTTCAGTATATGTGATTTTGACTTGCCACTTAATACCAAGAATTCTTCGCAGACATTGCATATGAAAGCTTTTTAAACGTTTCTCTTGGTGTGAGTAAGTTGTCCAGGCTTCACTGCCATAAAGAAGAGTACTAAGGACACAGGCATGATAGACAAGGACTTTTGTTTTTGCAGTAAGCTTCCTGTTCTCCCAGACTCTGTTTCTTAACCTTTTCATTTTTGTTGCTACCTTACCAATTCGGATGTTGATTGTTGATCTAGGGATAATTTGCTATTTACCACTGATCCTAGATATGTAAAATGGTCTACCATCTCTAGTTCGGCGTCGTCAATAAAGATTGATGGTATCAAATGTGCACCTTGTGACTTAATATGTGTCTTCTTTTTGCTAATTGTTAAACCAAATTCGGAACAAGCATTGGAGAATGCAGATAGTAGACATTGTAATTATTCCTCAGAGTGGGTCGTAACTGCAGCATCATCTGCAAAAAGCAACTCTCTTATCAGTACCCTCCTAATTTTGGTCTTGGCCTTCAATCTCTGAGCATTGTAGAGGCCGCCATCTGAGTGTGAGTGAATGTATATACCACCACCCTGATCGCGAAATGCATATTTAAGTAGCAGTGAAAAGTATATTCCAAATAGGGTGGGAGTTAGTACACAACCTTGCTTAACTCCACTCTTGATTTCAAACTCTTCTGAAGTTACACCATCAAATTTGATTACACCCTTCATGCCTGTGTGGAACGATTCAACAATGGACAGAGGAGTTGGTGGACAGCCAATCTTCTTTAGTATCTTGAACAGACCCTCACGACTGACCAAATCAAATGCTTTTGTGAGGTCGATGAAGGCAATAAACGGTGGTTGGTTCTGTTCACGGCATTTTTCTTGCATTTGTCGCAATGAGAATATCATATCAATGGTAGACTGGTTCTGTCGAAAGCCACACTGTGATTCGGGTAGACTTGATCTCCTAGGACTCTCAGGATTGTGAGAGCTGATGTCCCAAGCCTCGCGATAGATGGTAGAAGCGTCAACAGAGAGAACAAACGGAAGTATCTGGGAATCACATTTGACCGGAGCATGTCCTTCAATGACCATGTGGAGAAGGTTGTGACAAGGTCTCAAAAGAAACTCAATGCACATAAAACTATGGCTGCAATGAACACAGAGCAGAGATGCTTTTCACACTATACCAGCACTTGATCCTCTCAGTGATTGATTATGGACTAGGACTGCTCACTGTCTCAAAGAGTCAGCTGGTGAAATTAGAGCGCATACAGAACGAAGCTATGCGAGTCATTCTGGGATGCACCAGAGACACTCCAGTAGTGTGTATGCGTTATATCCTTGGTCTGCCTACTGTTGCTGGTAGGCTCAAGTTGATGCAGGCGAAGGCATACCTCAGAGTAGTTGCAGACACAGATCACCCGTTGCATGAGGCGCTGGACGCAGTTAAGGGTCAGCGACTGATAAGAGGGAAATCATGGATGACTCAGGCGGAGGATACGATCAGACAGGTGTGCCCCTCGGAGAACATTAGGCGAGGAGAGGAGTGGGTCAGAGTGCCAGCGGAGCAGTCAGACTTGTGCAGAGTTATAATCACATTGAGAAGTGAGTGCAGGGAGTGACTAGCCGGGGCCACGGTGAAATCCAGCAACTAATTCAGGATAATTCTCTCCCGGGGATGTGATTATCTATATAGATGGTTCGGTGTTGAGAGGTAGGAGAAGTGCCTATGGGTTCTTAGCAAAAGCTAATGGTCGACGTTTGGTGCAGGAGAGCCTGACATATGATACCACAACATCTAACTTAAGAATGGAGTTGGGGGCGGTGAGTGCAGCTTTCCGCTGGATGGAGAATACGATACACACACACATACATTGTGATTGTAACTGACTCAGAAAGCATGCTGAGGAAGGTGAGGACAGGCAAGCTTCGTGCAGAGTGACTTGCTTCGCTTCGGAGGACACGGGTGGCAAGCGTCACCTGGATCTTTTCTCCGGAGCATGCCGATGTGCTGGGGAATGAACAGGCGGACAGATTGGCTGGCTCTGAAAAACTTGGAGGAGTATTGATGCATGACAAGGCAGATGTGGTTGCGGCCTTGTGGGAACACGTGTACACCTCGGAGGAGCAAATGGATCACCATGGTCTGGCAAGAATGAGACAGCAAGGAGTGACGAGGGGATCGGGCCGACGCTCGACGCTCAGTTGAAAGGCGATATGGACATATAATCAGATTGCTACTGGTACTATTGGTATTGGAACTCTTCGCTGGCTGCTGAGGATGGGGACGGAGCGAGTATGGGAATACCCCGAATGCTGTTATGTCGATTCCTAAATCAATCAATCCATCAATCCTATTACTTGTCTGCGCAGAACAATTCTGACAAATACTTTTCCAACAATACACAAAAGTGAGATACACCTATAGTTGTTGCAGTCGCTCCGATCGCCCTTGTACAGTGTTATGATGCTTGAATCTTTGAAATCCTGTGGGACTTGTCCTTCTGGCCAGCATAGCTCTATTAGCTGGTAGATCTGTAGAGTGAGTGTGTCTTGCCCACTCCTGATAACCTCTATTGGAATCCCATCCTTACCTGGAGCCTTGCCAGATGTAAGTTCATTTATAGCACACTTAACTTCTGTTATGGTGGGAAGTGTGTCCAGGTGGTCAAGAGTTGGTAGGGCCTCTATGGCGTTGAGGGCATCATCCGCTAGTTTGGTCTCACTTGAGTAAAGTTTCAAATAGTGCTCTACCCATCTATCCATCTGCTGTTTCTTATCAGTGATTATTTCTCCAGTCAAGGTTTTCAAAGGTGCACTTCTTTCGTTCATTGGACCACAGACTTTCTTTATCCATACATGCATTCTTCTGGTGTTTTCCTTATCACTTGCATTTTGAATGGACTCACATAACTTCATCCAATAGTCATTTGCACACTGTCTGGCAGCCTATTGCACATCCTTCCTAGCTTGCTTTAGCTCACTCAGAGTGTTACGCGTTGGTCTTTTCTTGTTTCTTCTTCTTCCTCTGAAATATGTCTATAACTGCAATGTTGTCTCTTGTATGAATCTAACAGTCTTTTTAAGTTCACTCAGCGGTCCATAGAGTTTATCTTCCACTGTCGTCTCTCCAGGCCAGAAGGTCTGCCTAGACATGTTATATCTTGGGCAGTCTTGGAATATGTGCTCTGCTGTCTGCGACGCCAATCCACATGTGCACATGGCTGTTTCACCAATCTTGAATTTTGTATACATGTGGTTGCGTAATCTATTGTGTGCTGTTCTGAGGCGCAGAATAATGACTTGTTCTGGTCTATCCATAACGTGGTAGTCATCTTGAGCAGGTTTTGGTGGCTTTCTGACTGATTTGATCATTCTTTTTTTTTTTGGTGGTATATAACGGGCACATCAGGCTGTTCTTCTTTGGCTCCTTCCTTAGTCAATTGATCAGCTCTGTCGTTTCCGGGTACTCCACAGTGGGATGGTATCCACTGTATGGTGACCTTATGCTGACTGCTAAGTTCAGAAAGTAGTGTCCTTAGTACTGGTAATTTCCCAGACAGGAGCGCCTCAAGTACTGATTTTGCATCTGTACTTTCCTGTCAGTACTCTGGCTGTTTCCTTAGTTTTATTTGGGTATTCTATGTATACACACGCTCCTCCATTTTGAACAGCATTTTGTGCTGACCCATCTGTGTAGACTCGGATCCAAAGGTCCTGTGGATATTCGTCATCTAATAAGCTGAGAGTGGCTGTTCTGCGCTGCACACTATTCTGTTCTTCCTTGTCAAATATTCCTCTCACTTTTGTCTGGATTCGCAATGATAGTCTATGTTCATCTTTCCACGGGGTTCGATCTGAAAGAGTTGTCAGGGGGGATACCAACTGTGGGCAGATCGGTGGTTTCTCTACAGAGTCGTTTGGCTTGGTGGATAAAACTACTTCTTTTCAACCGCCCCATAGCTAGGTTATCAAATCTGTTATTCATAGGGTGACCTGGCAAGCTGAGGAACTTTTCAGTTTGTATTAGCGTTTTCGTATCTCTGCGCTCTCTCAGTGCTTGTATCCACCCCATCTTCTCCATTTCCACTATAGGGGTTGATCTCATCCCTCCTGTGGTGACTCTAAGTGCTTGATTTTGCACTTTGTCCAGCTCTTGTAGTGTGGTTTTTGATGCCGAACACCATGCAGTTGACCCGTATTCCAGGTGTGGTCGTATGCTCATATATACCTTGCACAGTTTCATATACACTATTGTATGAATGTCTAAAGAGCGGTGTATATGTATGTATGTGCGCTCACGCATATCAGTCCACCCAGACTTTAGGACTCGCCTCACAAAAACATATATGAGTTCATAATGTGAGTTTGGTTAGTATCACCATCATACTTGGGTGCACACTCCATGGCTCTTCTAAATTCGTCCACCAGAGCCAACCCATTCACTGGCACCCACTCATGCTTTATTAGTACATCCACTGAGATTGCTCAGATACCATTCCCAGACTATTATCACAGGTTGCCGTCCCACCTTCCTGCCTCCGCCCCCTGCTTTCAATGTGCTCACTGAACTGTTACACCCACTACACAGTCATCATCCCACATCTTACTCCCTCGGTTGGGTATAAAAAGCAGACATCGGCGATATTCTGAGTTATACACAGATCGGAATTGTGAGGTAAGTATGAAAATTTTTTCCAATTCTCATTTTCTCTTCATTGCTTTCATTTTTTTCATCCTTTTGTTCTTCTCGTCCTGTTGTCACCTTTTGATGTAGTCACAGGAGATCTCCTTGACTATATGTTGTGTTTTGTGAATGTGTTTGTTTGCTGATGAAGGCTAATCGCTGCAACGTCCTGCATGTGTCGTAATTCTGTTATGTAACAGAACTATTTGTGCCATTTTTTTGTTGTTTACATTTTCACAGCTTTACCGCAGTTCCGCCCAATTTTATTCATTCTTTTTGGTTCACGATATTCTAAGAATTTTCTTTAATAATTGATCTAAAGTGTCCCTATGACTTCTTCCATATTTCAAATCTATCTGCCCTTTCTGTTAAACTGTTGCCATTTATATAATGTATTATATGTATGAAAGGACATGGAAGAGAGCTGATATGTTGCCTTCAAGAGCGCTAATTATTGGAACTCTCACGATTGTAGAACCACTTTTGGGCATCCCCCATGGTGACACCCCATGTAGAACTGGTGTGGAAGTCAACGAGAGCTGCATTAACGTGTATACGAGCAAGATTGCAAACCTAGAAGCACCAGGGGTTGGAAGGATACTAACATTTGCAGATGATATTCATGCATACAGGCAGGGGAGAGATAGGGAGCAAACAGCCCACGAATTACAGGCGACAGTAGATAAAGTGATTGACCGGTGCACTGAAATGAGTGCTGTCATCCACCCGGAAAAGACGGCTGTTTTGTGGTGCTCTCTGGACAACAGGATTGTGAGAGATGATGTCCCAAGCTTCGCGATAGATTGTAGAAGCGTCAACAGAGAAGTAGTATAGTAAATCAGAAAGCCGCTCCTTTTGCGGTGCGCATCTATGTGCACCGCAAAGGGTGACAACTCCTTGGTGTTTTTTTCTTTAAAAAATGTAGGCGTGTTCTAGTGACTCATCAGATTAGTTGTGGGGACAAGTGACCCGTGTAATTATAGGTACGTGTAGTATACGACATTTAATACCCAAAATAATAAACAAACGAGTCAAGTAATGTATTTTAATAAACAATACAAAGCATATTGAACAATTAAATACGTAGTTGTATGGTCGATAAATTGTCAGATTGTACTTGTCTTTTTATATACAAATATGACAGGGAAGCACGATGTTGTTCATAAGTATACACAGCAGAGTCTTGTGTCTTGAATCCTATATTGGTCCCTCGCATGCCTCTTGGGTAGTGAGTACTTCCAAAAAAATGTCCTTGTTTAGATAAGTGATGTGTTGTTTGGTCAAGTAGTGGTCAAGGGGTCTAGTGACCCCTTAAATTGTATGGGAGGGTACGTGTAATGATGTGGTGATGATCAAGAGGTGGTCAAGTAGTGGTCAAGTACTGGTCAAGTGGTCGAATTATCATTTAAATTGTAGAGGAGAGTAGGTGTAATGAAACGGTAGTGGTTAAAGTGCTCGATGACGTGGTAAAGTAGTGGTCAAGCGGTCTAGGGACCAATTACATTGTAGAGGAGAGTAGGTGTAGTGACATGGTGATGATCAAGAGGTGGTCAAGTAGTGGTCAGTTAGTTAGATCTAGAGGTTGGGGTGTCTCAGTTGTGAGGTATCAAACGGTCTGCTGTAGGTAGGATGTCGCTGACCAGGGCGAATAGGTTCTAATACATTTATCGACATTGTCTAGAGTTGGCGTGGTTGTATAGTAATAGTAGTAGAGTTGTTCATAGTAATATTAGCCATCATAGTCAAGAGAGATGTTGCCTGGCATGGGTGATCATACCTCACCACATATTGCGATCTCCGAGGGTATGGTTCAGTAATACAAATAGTAATATTATTTCTAATAGTAGTAGCAATAGCAGCAATGGTACTAGTCATTTTCATCATCATCACGTGTCTGACCGGTTGGCGTACCACCCACATATTGTGATCTCCAACAGCATTGACCAATTCCGGGGTTGACTCACACTACAGGAATCCCCCATTAATGGCATTATCTTCATGCAAGGGTGGTAGTCGTAGCACCAATAGTACACGTAGCACTAGTCATCAACATCAGCAAGAGACTTATCACCTGGCGTCGGCGAGTATGGTACTCCATAAATTATGATCTACGATGGTATAGAGGAGTATTACAAGTAGTAATAATATTGGTAATAATAGTAGTTGTACAGTAGTAGTAGTAGTAGTAGTAGTAGTAGTAGTAGTAGTAGTAGTAGTAGTAGTAGTAGTAGTAGTAGTAGTAGTAGTAGTAGTAGTAGTAGTAGTAGTAGTAGTAGTTGTGGTGGTGGTGGTGGTAATAGTAGGCGTAGTAGAATAGCGAGGGTGCTTGCTGTTTTACTAAGTATTTGTATATCGTATGTAGTATAAAGCTAGTTTGTGTTGTATGCTATGTAAGGTGTTACTGGAATATCAGTATTTTGTAGTTCTAAGAGGTGATGACGTCATAACCCACCACTCTCTCATCTTATTGATAGTGTCTTCATTGCCGCAAAAAAGGCTCATTGTGAGATATCGATCACTTCTCAAAGCGACAGCATCTGGGGTGCATGACCATTAGGAGAAAACAACGATACGGTAATTAAAAGACAACTACAAAGCAAAAGGGCTTTGAATATAGCGTAATATAAAAACTTATGAGATCATCGACTGTCCGTTCCACCCCGGTCGACACATAGGCGCTCACTAAGGCCTCAAATTACACATACGTGATAATAATTCACCTACCCAATGAAAACTGTCAAAAAACAATGAGAACTGAAACAACCAATGAAAACTGCTGACACAAACACTGAAAACTGACACAAACACTGAACAAGGCACCTGAAGAAAACATGACATCCAAAATGTAAACGTCAAATTGTAACACACAAGGACATCGACAACTACTGGGGGAAAAAATAACACAACTACTGATAAATGACACATCATCAAAATGAAGCAACCAATGAAAACTGACACAACGAAAATCTGACACAACAACAAAATGACACAACGACAAACTAACACAACGACAAGCTGACATAACGGTAAACTGGCACAACGACAGATTCAAGCAAAGAAACCAAAAGATATTAATGTTAACGTCAAAATATAACAGACAACTGAAAATGACACAAGCCAGAAAAAATAACACAACGGCAAAATGACCCAAACAAGAAAAACTAAAACAACCAATGAAAACTGCCATCATAAACACTGAAAACATGACACAACGACAAACTGATACAACCAAAGATAACAATACAACCAATTGTAAACGTCAAAATGTAACACACAAAAGGAAACAAACAATAACCGAAAAAGACACATACACATACACAAAATGAAAACTGAAACAACCAACGAAACCATGACATAAACACTGAAAACTGACACAAACACCGAACAAGCCTTCTAAAGAAATGCATAACAGCAAAAATGTAACACATACAAAGAAATCGACAACTACTCAAAAATAAAATGACTCGACAAAATGACACAAACAATGAAAAAATGACACAGCCACTGAAAATCACACAATGACAAACTGACACAACGACAAACTGAAAATTGACAAACTGACATAACGACAAGCTGAAACAACGACAAAATGACATAACGACGTACTGACACGACAAACTGACACACCTAAAGAAAACATGACACCCAAATGTAAACGTCAAAATGTTACACACACACACACACACACACACACACACACACACACACACACAAACACACACACACACACACACACACACACACACACACACACACACACAACAGAAAGCGACAACAAACGAACATAATACATTCAAGGAAAACTGACACAAACAACAACAAAAATGCTGACATAAACCCTGAAAACTGACACTAACACTGAACAAGGCAGCAAAAGAAAAAAAAATATCAAAAATGTAATAGAGACATACACAAAAAGAGATCGACAACAAATTGGGGGGGGGGGGGAATGACACCATCCATCCATCATGTGCCATGCCGGTAAGCGTGGGCGGTCATGTTCTGCCATCTCACTCGATCAACAGAGTCGTGGATCAGTTCCGTGTTTCTGTCTCGACCATGCCACAAGGCCAAGCCATCCAGATACTTGTTTCTAGGTCTTCCCCTTGGTCTGTTCCCCTCGATCTTACCAGTTGTCACCAAGTTCTCCAAATCATTTCTTCTCATAACATGCCCAAAAAATTGTGACTGTCTACGTCTAATGTCTCTGATCAGTTTACGATCTTCATTTGTTTCTTGAAGGACTTGTTCATTGGTCTTTCTGGCTGTCCATGGTATTCTTTGCATTTTCCTCAGAAACCACATTTCTACAGCCATCAGATGTTTTTCAGCCTGGCTGCTCATTGTCCAAGCTTCACATCCATATAAAAGTACAGGTTCTATGTAGCATCTCAACACTCTTTTTCTCGTTTCAATTGACATCTTTTTATTGGTCAGTATGTTTTTCATCTTGCTAAAGGCTACTTTTGCCATGGCGATTCTTGTTCTAATCTCTTCAAGGCATCTCCCATCAGATGTTATTACTGTTCCGAGGTAATTGTACCTATTCACTTGTTGAAGAATATTCTCATTTACTTGTATATTACACTGTGGTATTTCGTTCTTCTTAGTGACGACCATAATCTGTGTCTTTTTACAATTTAATTCTAACCCTTGTTGTTCACTGTGTGTAACAATCGCATCTACTAAATTTTGCAGATCCTGTTCATTGTCTGCAATCAAGACTGTATCATCTGCATATCTAATGTTATTGATGCATCGTCCCCCAATGTTGATTCCTTCCATATTTTCAATATTTCTGAAAATATTTTCACTGTACAGGGAAAACAGATCTGGAGACATTACACATCCCTGTCTCACACCTCTCTTAATAGGCTGATATTGGCTTACTTGATTATCAACTCTTATGGCAGCTTGTTGTTTCCAATATATGTTTTTTTACAAGTCTAAGGTCTTTCCCATCAATTTGTAGACACAGCCACTGAAAAATGACACACCAACAAAATGAAACAACCAATGAAAACGACTAATAACACCCTTAAAAAAATACATAAACACCGAACGAGGCACCCAAAGAAAACAAACAGCTAAAATGTAACAGTTCAACAACTGAAAATAACATACACACAAGAAAACATGACACAACAACACACTAACTCGGCCAACGAAAACTTACACAAACACAGACACGTGACACATCAACAAAATGAAACAACCATTGAAAACAAACACAACCAAGACTCACACAGAACACATTCACAAAGACATAGTTATAAAGAAACATACCGTGTATAAAAATGGAAACTAACGTTTTATAATCTTCTTTGTTTTTATTTTATTTTCTCAACACATAAAGGAACAGAAACACGGACACAACAAAATGCTTCTGTCGATGTCTATAAGGCTTTCTTCTTGATAGATTTATTGCGTTGGTTCCCCAAGGAAATCGGATTACCCATAAAGGCGATGACGGGTCGATTGTCTTGATTATCTGTTGAAAATGGTGGCGTAGACTGGTTATTGTAAGTATACGCATATGGGGTTGAAACTTCACCGGGCGTGAATTGGTTACCGTAAGTAGGTGTATAGGAACACATAGATTCGGTGTTCCAAATGAGTATATTAATGTTTGACTGTACCTTGTCAAATGCAGCAAGAATTTCATCTCGCATATCCATCAATTGTTCAAATTCACCACGAGTCAGCGTCAGTCAAACTTTAGTGGGAAATTTCAGTTCTGATTCTCCAAAGTAACGTCGTAAATGTAACATCGTCGTAGTCCTGTAACTTGACACAGAAGCGACTTTATGATCAACACCCAGTGGTCTAACTAATTCAGCTCCGTTAATCATGTAAACACAGTTGGTTGCAGACATCTTGAACGTTTGGTAAACGGATCAAAAATGTAGACACCCCGGCTCATTTTATACAGATAAGTTTATCGATTGTTTTTTTTAAACATGTCTGAACGTTGTTTACATTTGTAAGCAGTAACCAATCGAAAAACGAGACGCTGGCCAAAATTCAAATTTCCCACATTTAAGGGAGATAATTCGTCTAAAGTTCATTTCTTTGATATAAGATTTGGGTACGTTGATATTATCCGTGACGTCATATAAACGGCAGAGCCTCAGTTGTTATTATTTAATTTTTTGTTTGTTTATATGACGTCAAGGGTAATATCATCTGCAAAAGCAAATATTTTCATAATTTCCAGACTAAGGGGGATAACTACTCCGATCTTTTTCCTCATTAAGATGTCGCTACTACTACTTCCGGCAGGTCTTAACAAGTCAAACCCTTGGTAGTTTCCATTCAACGAATGTTCATTTTTTAAACTTTAGCGCATGTGTAAGAATAGATGTCCACAGGAAGTGGTAGTAATTGCCCACTCAGGTTGAATTTCTAGTCAACATACTTCTGCTTTCTCACGAAAAATAGGCCTTAGCAAAACATGAACTGTCGAAGACATTAACTTACACACAACAAAATTTCTGAAGGCGACATGAACTTATAAATATCTGATGCTGAAGAAATTAATTTACAAAATATGAGGTGCCGAAGACATGAACTTACCATACACACAAATATTGGTGATGACCATATGAGGGACACTTCTGTATGACTTGAGGGATACCTTTTTATTATATGAGTCACTTTTCTGTGTTTGGTGAGGAACATTTCTATGTGTCTCGAGTGATACATTTGCATTCTGTGTTAGGTGAGGGACACTTCTGTATGTGTTGAGGGGTACATTTGTATGTTATGAGGGATACTTCTGTGATTGGCGAGAAACACTTCTGTATGACTTGCAGGATACATTTGTATTCTATGAGGAACACTTACGTGTTAGGTGATGGAACCTTTTGTGATATATTATGGGAACATCTTTATGCCGTAAGGGATACATTTGTGTGACTCTCATTGGCACCTTGCCGTCTTGACAGACGATAGTTTGTGCTTTAAAAAGGCATAATAACTTTTACCTATGACGGTAGCGCATGTGACTGATAAGGCCAATTTGCGCTGCAAATGTCCATTCACAGTGGGTGCATGTGAACAGTGACCAGGGATGGAGTTATTGCCTCTCCATAGCACAAAGCCTGGGCTTAATATAGAGATCGTGTGTTGCCCATGCAGCATGATCCCTCTCTCGGCCTGCCTAGTTCACTCCAGAGGGAAGGTAACACACCTACATCTGGAACAAGACAAGCTGCAGAAGCTGCCGGATCAGCAAAACAATGCTCTAACTGTCCGCCTGTCGGAGCTTCGATCCTAGACCAGCAGCCAACCAAGGCTTATGGCCTGGTCTGCCCTGCCATGACATTTTGTCTTTAGCTTGCATTTCCTCGCACCAGGGTAAGGCTTGTACCCTCCCAATTGCGCTCTTCCTCCCGAAGCCGTTGGCACAATGTGGGGTGTCGGGTTTGGTAAGCACCGCCCAACGTTCGGCGCTAACAGAAAACAGGTAGTACTGTCTACTGTTATACGGTAGCTCAGTCATATCTGACTAAGACCTGACACAATTGTGTGACATAAGGGGCAGTTTTAGGAGTAAGTGTGCAAGTTGGTATGGTAAGACGACCCTTTTTTTATATAGCAAGTGGTCAAGTTTATGCGTGCAAGTGGACCTGTTGTCAGGTTCAGTGGGCAAAATAATAGGGCCAGTGGGTAAGTTGTTAGGGCAATTCGACAAGTATTGTGATCTGGGAGACACGTCTGTATGTGATGTGTGACTCAGTTGTTTGACATGAGGGCCACCGCCTCCATTTGTCTCCTTTATTTGTTTCTTTATGACGTCACGGTAATTTCACTTGCGGGGACATCCTTTTTCACGAAAAATATACCTTATCAAAACATGAGCTGTCGAAGACAAGAACTTAGACACAAACATATTCTGATGCTGACGTGAACTTACAAAAATCTGCTGCCGAAGAAATGGACTTACCATAATTTGAACAACTGAAGACATGAATTTACACACAAAAATTACGATGACGACATGAACTTACACAAATCTTATATCAAAGAAATGAACTTTAGACGAATTATCTCCCATAAAGGTGGGAAATTTGAATTTTGGCCAGCGTCTCGTTTTTCGATTGGTTACTGCTTACAAATGTAAAATAAGTCCAGGCATGTTTTAAAAAAAATCGATAAACTTATCTGTATAAAATTAGCCGGGGTGTCTACATTTTGTTATCCGTTTACCAAGCGTTCAAGATGTCTGCAACCAACTGTGTTTACATGATTAACGGAGCTGAGAAAGTTAGACCACATGGTGTTGATCATAACGTCGCTTCTGTGTCAAGTTACAGGACTACGACGATGTTACATTTACGACATTACTTTGGAGAATCAGAACTGAAATTTCCAACTAAAGTTGGACTGACGCTGTGTGTGATTGTGTGTGTGTGTGTGTGTGTGTGTGTGTGTGTGTGTGTGTGTGTGTGTGTGTGTGTGTGTGTGTGTGTGTGTGTGTGTGTGTGTTACATTTTGACATTTACACTTGGATGTCATGTTTTCTTTAGGTGTGTCAGTTTGTCGTTGTGTCAGTTTGTCGTTATGTCAGTTTGTCATTGTGTCAGTTTGTCGTTGTGTGATTTTCAGTGGCTGTGTCATTTTTTCATTGATTGTGTCATTTTTTCGAGTCATTTTATTTTTGAGTAGTTGTCGATTTCTTTGTATGTGTTACATTTTTTTGCTGTTATGCATTTCTTTAGGTAGCTTGATCGGTGTTTGTGACAGTTTTCAGTGTTTATGTCACGTTTTCATTGGTTGTTTCAGTTTTCATTTTGTGTATGTGTCTTTTTCGGTTATTGTTTGTTTCCTTCTGTGTGTTACATTTTGATGTTTACAATTGGTTGTCTTGTTATCTTTGGTTATATCAGTTTGTCGTTGTGTCATGTTTCAGTGTTTATGATGGCAGTTTTCATTGGTTGTTTTAGTTTTCCTATTTGGGTCATTTTGCCGTTGTTATTTTTTCTTGCTTGTGTCATTTGCAGTTGTTGTCTGTTATATCTTGAAGTTAACATTTGCATCTTTTGGTTTCTTTGCTTGTATCTGTCGTTGTGCCAGTTTGTCATTGTGTCAGCTTGTCGTTGTGTTAGTTTGTCATTGTGTCAGTTTGTTGTGTCAGATTTTCATTGTGTCAGTTTTCATTGGTTGCTTCATTTGGTTTCTGAGGAAAATGCAAAGAATACCATGGACAGACAAAAAAAAAAAAAAACAATGATCAAGTACTACATGAGACAAATGAAAATCGTAGACTGATTAGAGAAATTAGACGAAGACAGTCAAAATTTTTTGGACATGTTATGAGAAGAAATGGATTGGAGAAATTATTGACAACCGGCAAGATCGAGGGGAACAGACCACGCGGAAGACTGAGAGGAAAATACCTGGATGGCTTGGCCACATGGCATGGACGAGACAGGAACACTGAGCTGATCCACGACGCTGGTGATCGAGTGAAATGGCGAGTCATGACCGCCCACGCTTTCCGGCATGGCACATGATTGATTGATTCATTTTGTTGATGTGCCATTTATCAGTAGTTGTGTTATTTTTTCCCCAGTAGTTGTCGATGTCTTTGTGTGTTTTTGACGTTTACATTTGGATGTCATGTTTTCTTCAGGTGCCTTGTTCAGTGTTTGTGTCAGTTTTCAGTGTTTGTGCCAGCAGTTTTCATTGGTTGTTTCAGTTCTCATTGTTTTTGTCAGTTTTCATTGTTTGGGTAGGTGAATTATTATCACGTACATGTAATTTGAGGCCGTAGTGAGCGCCTATGTGTCGACCGTGGTGGAAAGGACAGTCGATGATCTCATAAGTTTTTATATTACGCTATATTCAAAGCCCTTTTGCTTTGTAGTTGTCTTTTAATTACCGTATCATTGTTTGCTCCTAATGGTCATGCACCCCAGATGCTGTCGCTTTGAGAAGTGATCGACTACTACTACTACTACTACTACTACTACTACTACTACTACTACTACTACTACTACTAGTAGTAGTAGTAGTAGTAGTAGTAGTAGTAGTAGTAGTAGTAGTAGTAGTAGTAGTATTGCTACTACTATTATTACCAATATTATTGCAACTTGTAATACTCCTCTATACCATCGGAGATAATAATTTATGGAGTACCATACTCGCCGACGCCAGGTCATAAGTCTCTTGCTGATGTTGATGACTAGTGCTACTTGTACTATTGATGCTATGACTACCACCCTTGCATGAAGATAACGCCATTAATGGGGGATTCCTGTAGTGTGAGTCAACCCCGGAATGGGTCAATGATGTTGGAGATCACAATATGTGGGTGGTACGCCAACAGGTCAGACACGTGATGATGATGAAAATGACTAGTACCATTGCTGCTATTGCTACTACTATTAGAAATATTATTACTATTTGTATTACTGAACCATACCCTCGGAGATCGCAATATGTGGTGAGGTATGATCACCCATGCCAGGCAACATCTCTCTTGACTATGATAACTAATATTACTACGAACAACTCTACTACTATTACTATACAACCACGCCAACTCTAGACAATGTCGATAAATGTATTAGAACCTATTCGCCCTGGTCAGCGACATTCTACCTACAGCAGACAGTTTGATACCTTACAACTGAGACAAACCAAGCTCTAGACCTAACTAATTACCACTACTTGACCACCTCTTGATCATCACCATGTCACTACACCTACTCTCCTCTACAATGTAAGTGGTCACTCGACCACTGCTTGACCACTACTTTACCACATCATCGAGCACATTAAACACTACCGTTTCATTACATCTACTCTCCTCTACAATTTAGGTGGTCATTCGACCACTTGACCAGTACTTGACCATTACTTTACCACCTCTTGATCATCACCCTATCACTACACGTACTTTCCTCTATAATTTAAGTGGTCACTTGACCACTGATTGACCACTACTTGACCACCTCATGATCATCACCACATCACTACACATACCCTTCCATACAATTTAAGGGGTCACTTGACCCTTTGACCACTACTTGACCAAATAACATAACACTCATCTAAACAAGGACACTTTTTTGGACGTACTCACTACCCAGGAAGCGAGTGGGGGGACCAACATAGGATTCAAGACACAAGACTCTGCTGTGTATGTTTATGAACAATATCATGCTTCCCTGTCATATTTGTATATAAAAAGACAAGTACAATCTGATAATGTATCGACCATACCACTACTTATTTAATTGTTCAATATGCTTTGTATTGTTTGGCTATATATATTTCATTAAAATTATTATATACCTTATTTGACACGTTTGTTGATTATTTTGGGTGTTAAATGTCGTATACTACACGTATCTATAATTACACGGGTCACTTGACCACCACACCTAATCTGCTGCGTCACTAGAACACGCCTACATGTTTGAAAGAAAGAAAAAACACCAAGGAGTTATCGCCCTTTGCGGTGCACATTGCAAAAGAAGTGGCTTTCCGATTTACTATATTACTCAGAGAGAACAAACTGAAGTATCTGGGAATCACATTTGACAGGAGTCTGTCCTTCAAGAACTATATGGAGATGGTTGTGACAAGATCTTTAAAGGGACTCAATGCACATAAAACTATGGCTGCAATGGGCACAGAGCAGAGAATGCTTTTCACACTATACCAGCACTTGATCCTCTCAGTGATTGATTATGGACTAGGGCTGCTCACTGTCTCAAAGAGTCAGCTGGTGAAATTAGAGCGCAAAAAAAAAACGAAGCTATGCGGGTCATTCTGGGATGCATCAGAGACACCCCAGTAGTGTGTGTTACATCCTTGGTCTGCCGACTTGCTGGTAGGCTCAATGTGATGCAGGCGAAGGCATACTTCAGAGTAGCTGCAGACACAGATCACCCATTGCATGAGGCGCTGGACGCAGTTAAGGGTCAGCGACTGATAAGAGGAAAATCATGGATGGCTCAGGCGGAGGATACGATCAGACAGGTGTGCCCCTTGGAGAACATTAGGCGAGGAGAAGAGTGGGTCAGAGTGCCAGCGGAGCAGTCAGACTTGTGCAGAGTTATAATTACATTGAGCTGGGAGTGCAGGGAGTGGCCAGCAGGGACCACGGAAGTGGAAATCAAGCAACTAATTCAGGATAATGCTAGCTCAGGTGATGTGGTTATCTACACAGATGGTTCGGTGTTGAGAGGTAGGAGAAGTGTCTGGGGGTTCTTAGCAAAAGCTAATGGTTGACGTTTGGTGCAGGAGAGTCTGGCATATGATACCACAACATCTAGCTTAAGAATGGAGGTGGAGGCGGCCAGTGCAGCTTTCCGCTTGATGGAGAATACATCACACACACATCGTGATTGTAACTGACTCAGAAAGCATGCTGAGGAAGGTGAGGACAGGCAAGCTTCATGCAGAGTAGCTTAGAAGGTCACGGGTGGCAAGCATCGCCTGGATCTGTTCTCCGGGGCATGCCGGTGTGCTGGGGAATGAACAGGCGGACAGATTGGCTGGCTCTGCAAAACTTGATGGAGTATTGATGCATGACAAGGCAGACGTAGTTGCGACCTTGTGGGAGCATGTGTACACCTCGGAGGAGCAAATTGATCACCATGGTCTGGCAAGAATGAGACAGCGAGGCGTGACGAGGGGATCTGACCGACGTTCGACGGAAAGGCGTGACGGACATATAATCAAATTGCTACTGGGACTATTGGTGTTGGAACTCTTCGCTGGCTTTTGAGGATGGGGACAGAGCGTTTATAGAAATGCCCCGAAAGCTGCCATGTCGGTTCCTAAATCAATCAATCAATAGACCAGTGCTTGTACTACTGTACAATTTTCTGGTGTATAAGTTAAAACGTCATAATGTTGCTGTTGAAACTGAAAGCACTTTTCAGGATCGTGAGTGTTAATAATATTAATCCTGGGGCTAGATTTGTGTTTATCTGTGTAGATTCTCTTTGGTCTCAGTCTAACCCTTGCAACAACCAAAGAATGATCCGTATCACAGTCAGCACTGTGGTAACTTCGAGACAATGATGCATGATTCAGATGTTGTCTCTGTGCGATGATGAAGTCCAGCTGATGCCAATGGCCGGTTCTTTGATGTTTCCATGTGATGTGACCTTATGCAGCTCTTTTGTTTGAAAAAAGGAGTTTGTAATACATAGGTCGTTTCTGGTGCAATGCTCCAGCAGTCTTTACCCATTTTCATTCATGCGACCGATGTTTTATTTTCCAAGGCACACTGGCCATGAACTCAAGTCCCTGCCCACACGAGTATTGAAATCACCGAGCATATAAATGTAGTCGGATTTTGGAACTGCCTTGATCACAGAGTCTTCTTCTTCTTCTTCGTTCATCCGGATTTTTTTTCGGATGTGGCTGCGTTGTGCCTGTTTACAGCAGAGCTGCGTTCTTGCGCCGTTAGGCCGACACATCCGACTTCTGCGGGCATTTGTTGACCGGGATAACCTTCCCGGGGGATCACAGAGTCTAACTCCTCATAGAACGAATCTTTCACATCATCAGAGGAATCGAGTGTCTGTGCATATGCAGTAATAATGGTGGCAAAACCACAAGAGATGGCCAAGCACAGGGATAATAGTCTTTCATTACCTGCTGGAAATTCAATCATTCCCAGTAGCAAATTCTTCACTGCAAAGCCGACACCATGTTGCCTTTTTTCTGCCTGCCCTCTACCCTTCCCAAAAAATGTGTAATTGTTTTCCCTGAGTGACCCTTCCTCAGCGAGGCGAGTCTCCTACAGGCCAGCAATATCGATGTTAAGACGATTGAGTTTGGCATCAATCACAGCTGTTTTTCTCACATCGTCAATATTGGTAAAGTCAGTGGAAAATCCTGGACACATGGTTCTCATGTTCCAGGTTGCAAGCCGTAGCTTCAGGTTTCTATTTTTCTTTTTATTAGTACCTAGTGCATTGGTTTCACAGCCTGTGATTCAGATTTTGTCCTAACCCCAAGCACCCAGTGAAGCAGGCAGGCTGTGGCAGATCAGCACCCAATTGGCCGGGGGCTGCCCAGCTTGAGGCGGGCGGTAGCTGCTCAGTGACACCTGTAGGTGTCTCCCACCGTCAGAGGCAACGCGTGGCGCCCCATGTCTACGCCAACTGACAAGGACTTATAACCCGTAACAGTCACTTCTCACTTTGATTCCGAGACCGGTTAAGACTAGGGATGGAGTTATTGCCTCTCAATAGCACAAAGCCTGGGCTAAAATAAAGAAACCATGTGTTGCCCATGCAGCATGATCCCTCTCTCAGCCTGCCTAGTTCACTCCAGAGGAAAGATAACACCTATATATCTGGAACCAGTCAAGCTGCAGAAGCTGCCGGATCAGCAAAGCAATGCTCTAACTGTCCGGCTGTCGGAGCTTCGATCCTAGACCAGCTGCCAACCAAGGCTTAGGGCCTACTCTGCCCTGACATGACATTTTGACTTTAGATTGCATTTCCTCGCACCAGGATAAGGCTTGTACCCTCCCAATTGCGCTCTTCCACCCGAAGCCGTTGCCATCATGAGGGGTGTCGGGTTTGATAAGCGCCGCCCAACATTTGGGGCTAACAGAAAACAGGTAGTACCGTCTACTGTCATATGGTAGCTCAGTCATATCTGACTAAGACCTGACAACAATCTTCACCACCACACAATGTTATCTACTTACTGTTTGGGTTATCTAAATTGGTTTGTGCAGTCACTATGTTTACCACCACCTCAATGTTATCTACTTACTGTTTGGGTTGTCTAGAGTGGTTTGTGCAGTCACTATGTTTACCACCACCTCAATGTTATCTACTTACTGTTTGGGTTGTCTAGAGTGGTTTGTGCAGTCACTATGTTTACAACTACCTCAATGTTATCTACTTACAGTTTGGGTTGTCTAGAGTGGTTTGTGCAGTCACAATGTTTACAACTACCTCAATGTTATCTACTTACTGTTTGGGTTATCTAGAGTGGTTTGTGCATTCACTATGTTTACCACTACCTCAATGTTATCTACTTACTGTTTGGGTTATCTAGAGTAGTTTGTGCAGTCACTATGTTTACCACCACCTCAATGTTATCTACTTACTGTTTGGGTTGTCTAGAGTGGTTTGTGCAGTCACTATGTTTACCACTACCTCAATGTTATCTACTTACTGTTTGGGTTGTCTACAGTGGTTTGTGCAGTCACTATGTTTACCACTACCTCAATGTTATCCACTTACTGTTTGGGTTGTCTAGAGTGGTTTGTGCAGTCACTATGTTTACCACTACCTCAATGTTATCTACTTACTGTTTGGGTTGTCTACAGTGGTTTGTGCAGTCACTATGTTTACCACTACCTCAATGTTATCCACTTACTGTTTGGGTTGTCTAGAGTGGCTTGTGCAGTCACTATGTTTACCACTATCTAACTGGTATTGAAGGGAAAAGACCAAAGGGAAGACCAAGAAGTTAATACCTGGATGGCTTGGCAATGTGGCATGGTCGATACAGAAACACTGAGCTGATCCACGACTCTGGTGATCAAGTGAGATGGCAAAATATAACCACCCACGCTTATTGGCATGGCACATGATGGATGGAACTGGTATCTACTTACTGTTTGGGTTGTGTGTGTATGTTTTTTCAGTGTTTGTTTTGCATATCCTTTACAGGACATCGCTGTCAACAGCAGCATCTTTCAGCTGTATGTTGATCTATTGGCAAGATTACGCTCAGTAGTTTGCCATTGCTTTCTGAGCGGCCGGCTCACATTCCTTGTAAGTTATCGACGCGATTCGAACCACTGCTGATTCTCACCGTCGTCACATTACCTATGAGAGTATACGAGAATATGGAGAAAAGTCGCTAACCTCTAGGCCAGGAAGCCGGCCTTTTTCACAGTACCTTCCTATAAAAGATGCTGTAATTAATAATTTTACTTTCATATATTTTCTTTCTTGTGCGGCGTGAAGTAAAGAGTCTAACAACCTGACATGACAAACTTTTCTCTCTCATCTCTTTATAACCCTTTATGTTCTAGGTTTCTATCTATCTGTCCTAGTACTTCCACTCATCTGCTTACTCTCCTCCAGTTCATGTAACTAGTATATTCTGTTTACTTACTGAAGCAACAACGTCATCAAACGCTGACATCAGACATGGTGAAATGAAGGCAACACAATTATTTTCTTTCAAAACAATCTACAATGAATAACATCATTTTCATTCAGTTTTCAATGTAAAATCAAGAATTGTGAAATTTATACCACTAAACTCCAAAATATAAGCACCATATTTGGATTATTATTTCCTTAAATGTATTTTCTTATGCTGTGCCAGATTACATGGTTGTTTAAATTCTGCTCCACAAATGTCACACTTGTAAGATTTAGCCTCTGTATGTGTTATCATGTGTCTGTTCAGATTACTACCTGTCATAAATGTTGCACCACAAATACCACATTTATAAGGTCTTTCCCCTGTATGTATTCTCATGTGTGATTTCAGATTACAAATCATTGTGTATTCACCACTGCAGACTTCACACTTGTAGGTCTTTTTATTTGTGTGCTTCCTTCTATGACATTTAAGTTGATACTTCTGTGAAAACACAGCATTACATTCACCACATTTGTATGGCTGCTCCTGCAGGTGTACACACAAGTGCTTTTGTAAATCAGGAATGCAAAGATAGTCTAGATTACACAAGTCACATTTATATTTCTGTCTTGTATGTGTCAGTTTATGTGTGTTAAGATGGTGACTTGCTCTAAACCCTAAACCACACACATCACACTTGTAAGGCTTCTTCCCTATGTGTTGTCTCTTATGTATACTTAGACTAGATTTTAGTAGAAACATAGCCCCACAAACATCACACATGTAAGGTGTTTTTCCAGTATGTTGTCTCATATGAATTTTCAGATAAGAGTAATCTATAAATCCTGCATTACAAACATCACACTTGTAAGGTGTTTCCTCTGTATGTTGTCTCATATGAATTTTCAGACAAGAATAACCTATAAATCCTGCATTACAAACATCACACTTGTAAGTCTTCTCTCCTGTGTGTTGTCTCTTATGATCAGTTAGATTATATTTTTGTGAAAACATAGACCCACAAACATCACACTTGTAAGGTCTTTCCCCTGTATGGTAAGTCATATGCCGTTTCAGATGACTGTTTCGTCTTAAACTTGTACCACAAACTTTACATGTGTAAGGTTTCTCACCTGTATGTATGAAATGGTGTCTTTTAAGATGAGTAAGGCATATAAATGTAGAACTACAAAGATCACATTTAAAAGGCCTGGCACCTGTATGTGCATGTTTGTGTGTCTTCAGAGAACTAGAATTAGCATAACTTATACCACAAACATCACACTGGAAAGGCTTTTCTCCTGTATGTATTCTTCTGTGTGCATTCAGATGGCCCCTCACAGAAAACCTTTTACCACAATCATCACATTTGTAAGGCTTCTCTCCAGTGTGTATTCTTGTATGTTTTATAAGATCACCATCCCACAGAAAACTAGCATCACAACGATCACATTTGTAAGGTTTCACTCCAGTGTGTTTTCTTATATGAAATTTCAGATGATAGAATCCCATAAAGCCTGCATTACAAACATCACACTTGTAACGTTTCTCTCCTTCGTGAATATTTTTATGCCTAAGAAGATTGCACTTTTGTGTAAATCTTTGGTTGCAAATATCACATATGTATGGTTTTTCAACCATGTGATTGTTCTGATCTATTTTAAGGCACTTATTGACTTTAAACCTGGGCCCACAGGTTTCCTGGCTGGGTAGCTTCCCTTCTTTAACTCTTCTCTTATGTTTCCTCTCCTTTCTGCCATCTGTAGAACTCACAACAGAAGCATTACACTTCACCTTGTTCTCTTCAGACTTTCGTTCATTACAAAACAATCTATGTGTCTTATCTACCTCACAGAGTTCTGTACTCTCCTCTTTTATGGAATTAGTTTCATCCGAGTTTGCTTGTGTATGTAACATTTGCATATGATTATCTTGTCTTTGAATTATTTCAGTAACATTGTCATCACAGGCAACAGAACCCACACATGCAACATTGTGTTCACTTGTTGTTGGCTGACTACAGCTGGCATATGTCAGTACTTCAGACTTGGTCTGTTCTTTCATGTAAAGCATATTGACATCACGGATGATCTCATCAGACAGCACATCTGTGTATGTAAGACACTGACACATTAGTTGTGCTCAAGTTGTTATTATGTTGTAAACAACTCAAAATTGAACAGCATTTAAACTAATTAGCTTCAAACACAAGTTGTAATATGAAATTATAAAACTGTATTTAATTTGATTTGTAAAACAACTTCAGCATCCCCGAAATTATAGAAAATCTATCACAGTACAAATATGAGTTCTAAATTTAAGGTACAGATGTTGAGTGGCAACAAGGCTCAAGTGAGTGCAAGTTTACCTGAAGCAAAAACAGTCAAGGCTACACAAAGTCTGTGTAATCTGGTGAGGGTGGAACAGAAACCTGACTTCAGACGGTGCTGTAGTAGCACAAACCCTGCCAGGAAACCCAACCAATGGTACACATCAGTTCCTATTTTAATATAATAATAATAGTAGCACGCAGGCTCCAGCAACATTTGGAAAGTTATAATCTGCTCCCCCAAGGACTCAGGAGTTACCGGCCTGGGAAGGACACCTGGGCCATTGCTGCAACTTTTGTATTTGATGTCTATGAGAGCTTCCAGGATAAACAAGAGACAGTGGCGGTAGCTCTTGACCTGGAGGATGCGTACAACAGGGTCAGGTATGATCAGTTAATACATATACTGTTGGACAAGGAAGTCTGCCCTTGCCTTGTTAGATGGGTTGCGGCAGTCCTTTATGAGCGTAAGGTTGCACTGCGCATGGGTTCCTGGACTTCTGATCTCTGTACTATTACATCTGGGTTGCCGCAGGGATCTGCCTTGTCCCCAGTGCTCTTTAATGTCTACACCAGCAAAATCGCAGCTATTGAGACACCAGGTGTGGGTAGAATCTTGCATTTGCAGATGATGTGCTGGTGTACAGACAGGACAGAGACAGGGCCAGTTTGGTGAAAGAATTAGAGGTGGCAGTAAACAGGGTAGCGGTGTGGTTCAGGGATGCAGGAGCCATTATACACCCAGACAAGGCATCGGTTGTGTGGTACTCCCTGGATAACCGGATCGTCAAGGCAGACATCCCAGGTATTATGTTGAATGGATGTCCTCTTGGTCGAGAGAGTAAATTGAAGTACTTGGGTATCACCTTTGACAGGTGTTTGTCTTTTAAGGATCATGTGGAGGCTTTGGTGGTGAAGGCTGGTATGGGATTTAATGCATTGAGGGCTATGGCAGCAACCGGGGTAGATCAGAGGATGCTGTAAGGCTCTTTCAGCAGTTAATAATTTCTGTCATTGAGTATGGTTTGGGGCTGCTGACAGTATCAAAGAGCCAGCTTGAAAGATTGGAGCGCATACAGAATGCTGCCATGCAGTTAATCCTGGGGTGTACAAAGGACATACCAATTATATGCATAAGGCATATCCTGGCGCTACCAACAATGACGGACAGGCATAGGGTCCTTCAGGCCAAATGGTACCTGAGAGTGGCCGCAGATAGGGATCACCCGCTGCATGCAGCCATGGATATGGTCAAGGGTCATAGACTAAGACGAGGCAGGTCCTGGATGGCACAGGCAGAACTTTCTATACATCAGGTGTGTGATCTAGAGACCATCAATCGTGAAAGAGAGTGGGTTGAAGTTCTGTAAGACATTGCGGACTGGCACAATGTCATAATAACACTGGGTCATGAGTGCAGAGAATGGGCAATGAGACGTACTGAGTTTGAAGTGCAACAGCTGATCCAGAGCAACACACATCAAGGCGACATAGTCATCTACACCGATGAGTCAGTGGTGAGAAAAAGACATAGTGGATGGGGCTTTATTGCAAAGGCTAATGGACGAGTCTTTAAAAAGGAGAATGGAGGTGGAGGCAGTAACAGCAGCGTGCCGGTGGCTAGAGGAGACCACTGCAACACACGGTGTATTCATAACGGATTCAAAGAGTATGCTTAGTAAGGTGGAGAACCCACAGAAGTCGGATGTGTCGGCCTATCGGCAACGATGATTACCGGCAACATTCACATGAGTAAAATAATCTGCATGCTTTTTCCTTCATTTTGTTTTTTTTATTTCACTAAAAATCTGTTGGCTAATGCCATATATGTGATGTTTTTACGAACGTAACCAAAAATTTTACAGAACCTGAAAAATTGTGCCCATTCAGGGTTAACAAATGGACAAACCTCTGCCCTGTAAAGGGTTAACATCTCAGTCAAACATTGATGACTTACATGTAAATTGTAACAATAACATGTTCTCTGCCAACATTAACATTATCCATGTCCAATATTAACATCTTCATTCAACATAAACTTAATCTTAACCCAAAATGTTCTCTGTCAACTGAATAATCTCCATCCACTTGTCTGTCCATAGTGAAACTCTCTGCCCAACATTAACATGATCCAACATTAGCATCTCTGACAGTACAAACTCCACCGTGGAGCAAGAACAACAGGAGGCTTCTGATCTTCAGAAATAGTCTCTCATCCATAAATGTTGTGGCCTCTTGATCTTCTTTACACTCATGACTCCCAGTTGTGTATCTCCTGTCATGCATCCAAAGCATCTTCCAGCTCCAAGACGTGTTCACTGCTGGTGCTGGTTACAGTCATTCCACCAATTGGCCACTACGTATGCTTTTCCAACAGTCAGCCTGCACTCAGGGAGGAGAACATGTTTCACTGCCTCCTCATGACTTCTCTTGGCACTCATTGACTTGGCCGAGAGAAAACCCAGCTTCTTTCCCAGGAAACCAGTGGTTGCTTGCAGAGTAGATAGCACTGCTAACATTCCACTTTCTTCCTGTTCTTAGCTTGACGCTGGAAGCCACAGATTGTTTGGTCTGGGTACTTGTACAGCATAATCTCAAGTCTGGCTTTTATGACTTTAAATTCCTCTGTGACAGATGTAAATGGTAGTATGAGCTTTGTCTTCCAGCAGTAAAGCACTAGAGCCAACAGACCTGGTGGAGCTTACAGCCAATTCCGTGTGAATGTGTTGATCTTCCTCTCTATCGCCTCTACTATTCTCATACTTATTATGGGCAGGAGGTGTTTGAGTTTCAGAATTAACATAAACTGGAGAAACCAGATCTGGAATTTTCCTTTTCATCTGCTCCTGTTGATAATTTGCAGGCTGTTGTCCCTTGTCTCCCAAATATGTGGTACTGCATCCTTGTCTGCCAACCAGGCATTGTACACTGGGCTCAGACTTGTGACTGGTTCCTATAGTAGTGTGGGGATTGCTGGGCATGCCACCATCAACATGGTTGCTGACATCTTGCCCTGGATGACTGACAAGCTTCTGGACTTCTTGGGCTCCAAGCTCATCTTGCCCCAGCTGATCAGTGGAACTAACCACAGGAGCACACTGTAGGCAGAGCTGTCGATGGCTGGACTTCTGGGGCTCCAAGCTCATCTTGCATACAAGATTTCTGCACTGGTTTGTGTCCTGCTTCATGTAGTTTTATGTCCAAGATTTCTGCAATGGTCTGTGTCCAGCTTCATGTCCAAGATTTCTGCAATGGTCTGTGTCCAGCTTCATGCTGGTTTACCCCTGTCTCGTCTTCCAGGAACCATGCTACCCAACACTGTTCTCTCCAAACTAATGTGTCATTTAATATGGTTACAGTATTTTAGTGTCCAAGACATGATGTTCATATCCCGTAGAACATCAGTATTGTTTTCTTCTTATCCAGATATTGGATATAAATATTGTCTTCTGGTAGTTCTCCAGCTGTCCCAGTGACATGCGCCAAAGCACATGCTTTAGATGAGGTGTATTTATTGAGCCTCACTGAAAGTTAGGCCCTCCTGAATTTTCCTACAGATTATTTCCCCTGTTTGGCATCTGCTAGGAAAGTTTCTGGGTTGTAAAGAGTTATGAAATAAAAGGAAAGAAATTATCAGCAGAACTATCAAAGACCATCAGCTGTGTGAGAATCATGTTCTGCTTTCAACACATGTGTATGAGCAGGGCTATCTGTGTGAGAATTATACATATGTATGAGCAGGGCTATCTGTGTGAGAATTATACATATGTATGAGCAGGGCATCTGTGTGAGAATTATACATATGTATGAGCAGGGCATCTGTGTGAGAATTATACATATGTATGAGAAGGGCAATCTGTGTGAGAATTATGTTCCATTTTCAGCTACACTTCCTTACTTTCTGACAATTGTCTATTCTTGCCATCCACTAATTCAACATTGGAACTGAGATTTTCTGTGCAAACACAACCAGCGACATTACATGCCCAATTTTGTTATTTATTTGCCACTAACTTTCTACTTACTATTCTGTCTCAGACTTGCTTGGAACTTGGAACAGCTCGGCTGCTTCCCGCCCACACTTGGAGGATACAGACGTAACAAAGAGTCATGGCTGAATCAGGTGGTCTTTGCTCAAGAAGTTTACGAAGGATTTCAGGTCAGAGAAGAGACATGTGCGGCCGCCATAGACTTAGAGGACACAGAACAATAGAGTATCCTTCGAGCACTTGATGAAAACCCTCCTCAGACTGAAAGTGCACCCTCACCTTGTACGATGGATAGCTGCAGTTCTGCTCCAAAGGAAGGTGGTGCTAAGATGCGGGAGTTGGTCTTCTGAGCCAATAACGATATGTCCAGGATTGCTGCAGGGTTCACCATTGTCACCAGTACTATTCAACGTGTATACGGTGCCGATCACTGAACAACAGTTGGACGGGAGGGGTAGGACTCATTTTGCGTCATTTTCTGACGACATTCTCATGTATCGACAGGGTAGAGATAGACAGGTGGTTGCCAATGATATGCAGGGCGAACTAAATCGAATTTCCTCATGGTGTGCTGATGCCGGTGCCCTTGTCAACCCTGCAAAGGCATCGGTTACATGGTTCTCCCTAAACAACCATATTGTGAACACAGACCTGCCGGCAGTAAGAATGGATGGGAGCATTTTGAGTAGAACCCAGTCAATGACATATCTTGGCGTGAGGCTTGATCGTAGCCTGTCCTTCAGAGATCATGTCGATTATGTCATAATGAAAGCTCGAAAAGGTTTGTCAGCAATGAGAGTCATGGCGACTGCCAATATCGAGCAAAGACTGCTAATAGTTCTGTTCCAAGGAATGGTGCTTTCACGCATCGAGTATGCCCTGGCCATCCTCACTGTCAGCCCTACACAGATTGGAAGACTTGAAAAGGTACAAAACGAAGCCATGCGCATCATTTTGTGCAGCACGAGAGACACCAGCTGTGTAGCAATGAAATACCTTCTTGACTTCCCGACAATGGAACACAGGATCAAGATCTGGAGAGCTCATGCATACTTAAAAATAAGTGCAGATGAGTAGCACCCTCCGCATGACGCTATATTCAGAGAAAAGGGTGACAGGATAAAGAGGGGCAAATCATGGATGGGTCGGGCGGAAGATGTCATCAGACAGGTCTGCAGTCTTACCAGTATCAACCCCAGCAAGGAATGGGTGCCAGTGCCTCCAGCTTTTAAGTGCACTTTCTCCTGCATTATCACACTCGACAGACGGTGCAGAGAGCAGAACCCTGCCGCTGTCAATGCTGAGGTCAACGCGCTCATCTGAGAACACTCAGATAGCTCCGAAGTGCTCATCTATACAGATGGATCTGTTGTAAAGCAGCAGAGAAGTGCGTGGGCATTTACAGCCCGTTCAGCGGGTCGAACCGTTCAAGAATCCAGTGGTGCCCACTCTATGACCACGAGCAGCATGATGATGGAGGTGATGGCAATTACACAGGCTTTCATATGGCTGGAATCACAGCATTATACCAACGTGTGTGTACTAAATGACTCAATGAGCATGATTCAGAAGGTCGAAGCTGGATCTGTACGTAGACAGTGGACTAAGTCACTGCGGAAGTCTGTTGTCCGTAAAGTCACCTTCATCTTCATCCCGGGACATGCGGGAGTCGTGGGAAATGAACGAGCTGATAAACTGGCTGGCTCTGCACCCCCTGTAGATGGCCTGCCCATGGATCGTGCCGATGTTATTAACGTCCTCAAAGATATGGCGAGAGCAGAGGACTTTGACGTCAGTGAATCCACAGCGCTGTCCAGGTTGAAAGACGTGGGAGTAAGAATCGTCACGGCCAGACGCGAGAGGTATATCGGGAAAACGAGGTGCCTCGTCAACTAACACAGAACTGGCACTATTAGTCACCGGACGCTGATGCATATGTTGGGGGGAGGATCTGAGCATCTATGGACATGTCCGGAGTGCAATGAAGATACCCCAACTGATAACTGATTACTATTCTGTCTCTTTATAGAAATCAGCAATTGACTTTGGTTGTTATTATGCACTGCAAATAGTTATATTCATTGGCACCTTGCCGTCTTCGCAGACGATAGTTTGTGCTTTAAAAAGGCATAATAACTTTTACCTATGGCGGTAGCGAATGTGACTGATTGTCACAAAATGAAACCGTGTGTTTATCCGGTTGATTATTACAGAGGATTTTCGGATTAAGCGGACGATCGACCAGCGACATCTATTTGTACTAACAGAGTAAACACAGTTGTACAGGTTACATCGTGTCAGCCCATAAACACATTTGGTGGTGAGTGAGAAGGATATGGAATGGTTCCGTTTGTCATCTATACTGCCGGACATCAGACGGAAATGGCTGCTGGGATTGTCACCACGGAACAGAAGAGTGACAAGTTTGTCAACATTTGAATGCAGATGGAAGCCGTGAGATCACAGGGGCAGATGTAAAACGGAAGTACCTAGTACGGAAAACAGTGCATCTGTCAATTCTTGGTTTCCGGAACATCAAGATGATTGGCAGCTTGGTATCGAAACTCTTTGTTGGGAGTTTACAGAAATTAGCTGGCTTGTTTTGAGAATCTAGGCAATTACTGACAACTTTGACAGGATTTAAGCCAGGAAAATAGTTCTTGACAGGGGATGATTTGCCACTGTGCCACCTGTGTGGGGGAGTAAAGGATAACATCACGTGGCCAACTTTGGTAGTTTGCCATATAAACTCGAGTTGGGACCAACTAGGGAGACTTGAAAATGTGGATTTAGGCAGACATGCTTGTCACTGCAGCAGTTAGAACATCTAACGTGTGAAGGAGATATTTGATTTAGTTTACACGAGCCTGTATGGCTACCATTAGATGTAATTTAGTGTAAACTGCAGTGCCGTAAGGTATAACCTATTATATTATTTGTTCTAATTAATATAGACTGTGGCCTTGTTAAACTAAAGTGTGATGATTAGCACTGTTAGTGGAAACTAGTTAGAGTAGAATAGTGATATTAACTCTGCTAGTTAAGAATAGATTAGTGAAGTGTTGATAAGCTTTACTAGTTGAGAATTGAGTAATGAGGGATAATTGGGATCTTCCCGTAGGTGTCCCTGGTGGGCGGGGTTCCGCATTCTGTTTGCTGATTTTTCCTTTGTCATAGCCTGATTCGGCTCTAGGTGGGTAGCTAATCTGCTCTATGACTAATTCTAGTTAGCTAAAGATCATTAAGCAAGGTGATAGGCTTACACTCAGCCGAAAGGATTAGTGACTAGTACTATCACCAGATGTGTTGTTTCTATCCTAGGTTCCCTACCAGATCCAAGGAAACTCAACAAGTTTTTGGGAAAAAATCAAATCCAAAAGGGAAGAACACCAGTTCAAGAGTCAATAAAGTTGCATACAGAAACGTAACTTACGCTAGAAGGAAATTGATTCATCAAAGAGAGTGATGCATACTGATGCACCACACAGCATTAGACAGTAGTAACGAACCGAGAACCGGCTAAGAGTACCTAGTGTTAGTACAGCAACAATTAACATTAGAAATTAGCACTTATGGACTGAATGGTTCGATGTGCAACGAGGATGATCTGTCGACTAACTAACTAACTAACTAACTGCGTACACACTACAAAGGACTTGTGCATTTTTTATGAACGATAGGAACGGACATTGTGTAGTGGGCAACCGGTCCATGATTAACTGTTAATACCACCGGTGTCTATTTCGGATGTTCATGAAATTGGATTACCAGAGGTCTACAGAGGCAAAGCAGTATCCGGCAAGATGGTTTCGGCAACGGGTGAGAAGTACATGTTCTGACGTAACGTGCTGTGGTCTATCTTTGCTGGGATCAGCTGACTGGATTGCTGTCTGAGAGTCAGAGTCTACACACTTTATAGAACACGTCACACATTTTCTTCACATACACGTCTCATATACGTTACACTTTTATTTTAATAAATTACTCTTTATTAATTTTTAGAAGCAAGAGTTGTTGAGTATGTTGCGTTGGGGAAGTATGAGAAGGGGGCATAGTACGACAGTGAGAGAGTGATAGGAAAAGGTGTCCATAGGCTGATGGAGTGTGTTGGACGGAAGCTGGTGGATTCTCCAGAATATTGAGAGGAAAAAAATATTATAATGTGGGTGTCGACTCTCTTCACTCCAGGGACGACACTGTAAAGGAGTACATGACACTGATAAGGCCAATTTGCGCTGTCAATGTCCGTTCACAGTGGGTGCATGTGAACACGTGGTCATTTTCACCATCATGCACCATCTTACGTCTCAAACGCTTGGTGTGTGACTTATCTGCAATAATTTTCTCCTTTGTCTTTATTCCATTTCTGATGTTTGCCCTCCATGCAACACGTTCAGCGGCGACTTGCTCCCAATGTGCATTATCAATGCCTGTATCAATCATGTCCCGCTTACACACATCTTTGTATCGTAGTAGAGGCCGACCCTGAGATCTCTTACCCATCTGTAATTCACCAAAAAAGATGTCCTTTGGTATTCTACCATCATCCATCCTCCTAAGATGTCCTATCCATCTAAGTCTACGAAGACTGAGCATGGAAGAAACTGTCACACAACCTGATCTTTCCAATACTTCAGTATTTGTGATTTTATCTTGCCACTTAATACCAAGAATTCTTCGCAGACACCACATATGAAAGCTGTTTAAACGTTTCTCTTGATGTGTGTAAGTTATCCAGGTTTCACTGCCATAAAGAAGAGTACTAAGGACACAGGCTTGATAGACAAGGACTTTTGTTTTGACAGTAAGCTTCCTGTTCTCCCAGACTCTTTTTCTTAACCTGTTCATTGTTGTTGCTGCCTTACCAATCCGGATGTTGATTTCCTGATCTAGGGATAATTTGCTGTTTACCACTGATCCTAGATATGTAAAATGGTCTACCATCACTAGTTCAGCGTCGTCAATAAAGATTGATGGTACCCCATGTGCACCTTGTGACTTAATCTGTGTCTTCTTTTTGCTAATTGTTAAACCAAATTCAGAACAAGCATTGGAGAATGCAGATAGTAGACATTGCAATTATTCCTCAGAGTGGGTCGTAACTGCAGCATCATCTGCAAAAAGCAACTCTCTGATCAGTACCCTCCTAATTTTGGTCTTGGCTTTCAATCTCTGAGCATTGTAAAGGCCGCCATCTGAGCATGAGTGAATGTATATACCACCATCCTGATCACGAAAGGCATTTTCAGTAGAAGTGAAAAGTATATTCCAAAGAGGGTGGGAGCTAGTACACAACCTTGCTTAACTCCACTCTTGATTTCAAACTCTTCAGAAGTTGCACCATCAAACTTGATTATACCCTTCATGCCTGTGTGGAACGATTCCACATTGGACAGAAGAGTTGGTGGGCAGCCAATCTTCTTTAGTGCCTTGAACAGACCCTCACGACTGACCAAATCAAATGCCTTTGTGAGGTCGATGAAGGCAATAAACAGTGGTTGATTCTGTTCACAGCATTTTTCTTGCATTTGTCGCAATGAGAATATCATATCAATGGTAGACCAGTTCTGTCTGTGATTCGGGGTAGACTTGATCTCCTAGGACTTGAAGTCTGCGCAGAACAATTCTGGCAAATACTTTACCAACAATACACAGAAGTGAGATACCCCTATAGTTGTTGCAGTCGCTTCGATCGCCCTTGTTCTTGTACAGTGTTATGATGCTTGAACCTTTGAAATCCTGTGGGACTTGTCCTTCTCGCCAGCATAGCTCTATTAGCTGGTGGATCTGTAGAGTGAGTGTGTCTTGCCCACTCCTGATAACCTCTATTGGAATCCCATCCTTACCTGGAGCCTTGCCAGATGCAAGTTCATTTATAGCAGAGAGTTTGTAATACATAGGTCATTACTGGTGCAATGCTCCAGCAGCCTTTGTCCATTTTCATTCATGCGACCGATGTTGTATTTTCCAAGGCACACTGGCCATGAACTCGAGTCCTTGCCCATACGAGCATTGAAATCACCGAGCATATAAATGTAGTCAGAATTTGGAACTGCCTTGATCAGAGTCTAACTCCTCATAGAACGAATCCTTCACATCATCAGAGGAATAGAGTGTCGGTGCATATGCAGTAATAATGGTGGCAAACCCACAAGAGGTTGCCAAGCCCAGGGATAATAGTCTTTCATTTCCTCCTGCAGGAATTTCAATCATTCCCAGTAGCGAATTCTTCACAGCAAAGCCCACACCGTGTTGCCTTTTTTCTGCCTGCCCTCTACCCTTCCAAAAAAAGGTGTAATTGTTTTCCCTGAGTGACCCTTCCTCAGCGAGGCGAGTCTCCTGCAGGCCAGCAATATCAATGTTAAGACGATTGAGTTCGGCATCAATCACAGCCGTTTTTTTCACATCATCAATATTGGTCAAGTCAGTGGAAAATCCTGGACACGTGGTTCTCAAGTTCCAGGTTGCAAGCCGTAGCTTGAGGTTTCTATTTTTATTTTTGTTTGTACCTGGTGCATTGGTTTTACAGCCTGCGATTCAGATTTTGTCCTAGCCCCAAGCACCCACTGAAACAGGCAGGCTGTGGCGGATCAGCACCCAATTGGCCGGGGGCTGCCCAGCTTGAGGCGGGCGGTAGCTGATCAGTGACACCTGTAGGTGTCTCCCACCGTCAGAGGCAATGCGTGGCACCCCATGTCTACGCCAATTGACAGGGACTTATAACCCATAACAGTTGCCTCTTGCTTTGATTCCGAGACCAGTTAAGACCAGGGATGGAGTTATTGCCTCTCCATAGCACAAAGCCTGGGCTAAAATATAGAGATCATGTGTTGCCCATGCAGCATGATCCCTTTCTCGGCCTGCCTAGTTCACTCCAGAGGAAAGGTAACACCCCTACATCTGGAACAAGACAAGCTGCAGAAGCTGCCGGATCAGCAAAGCAATGCTCTAACTGTCCGCCTGTCGGAGCTTCAATCCTAGACCAGCCGCCAACCAAGGCTTAGGGCCTGGTCTGCCCTGCCATGATATTTTGTCTTTAGCTTGCATTTCCTCGCACCAGGGTAAGGCTTGTACCCTCCCAATTGTGCTCTTCCGCCCGAAGCCGTTGGCACAATGTGGGGTGTCAGGTTTGGTAAGCGCCGCCCAACGTTCAGCGCTAACAGAAAGCAGGTAGTACCATCTACTGTTATACGGCAGCTCAGTCATATCTGACTAAGACCTGACACAAAGTAGTTATAATAGATATGTTAAACTGATACCTGATTGTGATATATCACCACCTTGTTTGTCTCCACACAAATACAGTAGTTTGAAATCATCAAGATGTACACTTGTTGTATCCATGTGGTCACTTGTCCCAACATTGCAAGTTTGATCTTCTGTGCTGTCATCACCAGCCTGAGAGTGTTTGGATAAGAAATATATATTTTATAGACCCTGACAGTGTAAGAATAGCTCCATTATGCAACAAATTAGAACCAGTAAGTAAGTATCAACAATATTTGTAATGGTGATACAGAACAGAAATACACAGACTGTTCTGGAGACAACATTTCAAGTCAATTATTATCGACAAAACAATTGGAGCATAGATCTATAGGCGTTGATAAATAGTATTAGTTTGCCATTTTCTTGTGTTGCTGCTTCCTGTTCTTCTTCATTGACTGGATATTTTATGTTTTGAACATATTACAGCAGAGCTGTGACATATGCACCTTCCCAGCATTTGCTGACTGGGTTATTTAAAGGGTATTTTTGTAGAACATTCCACAGCCTCACTATGACCTCCAGCATGAGAATGGAGGTGGAAGCAGTCACAGTGGCATTCAGCTGGTTAGAGGAGACCATTGCAACTTACACTGACTTCATTACATACTCAAGGAGTGAGCTTAGTAAAGTGGAGAAAGGAATGTTTCATGTGGTATGGCTCACCTCGCATCAGAGGTCACAGATTGTAAGAATTGTATGGATTATTTGCTTTGGTCATGCAGGAGTGTGGGGGAATGAACAGGCTGATAGGCTGATAGGGAATGCACTTCTTGATGGTGGTCGTGTGCCTGTAGGACCAGGTGGAGAAGGTGGAGGTATAGATTGTTGAAAGGATGATTTTGCAGAGGGATGACAGGGATTCTGGTAGAATCTCAAAACTGAGAGGGAAGACCAGGAGGACTTTCAATCAGATAACGATGGGAATTATTAGTGGTGTGAATATGTTGAATGAGGGGATGGCATTATGCATTATAAAGGCATGGGAAAATGCAAACATCAATACTAGGTGACTCACTAATGTTAATGAATAATGTGGCAATTGTTATTAGCTATGGGGAAAATACTACCAAAAGGGGACCAGCTGTTATACTAGAGAGACATGGGAAGAGCTAAATATCAGATCCTTGACCAGGGGTAGAAATATCCAGGTGTCTGGTCACCATGGTGCTAAACATTTTTAACTTGTGTCTGAGTTGTCAATCATGTCATGTAGCCTGTATCTGCAAAATGCTGGCACCTGAGAAAAGACAACTGGTTCCTCAATTATGTTTAGTTATTTTCTACCTCTGAACTAGACAACTGGACAAGGTAGCATGGAGGAACATCTGTTTCCACATGGATTGAACTAGACAACTGGACAATGTAGCATGGAGGAACATGTGTCTCCACAATGATTGAACTAGACAACTGGATAATGTAGCATGGAGGAACATCTATCTCCACAATGACTGAACTAGACAACTGGACAATGTAGCATGGAGGAACATCTGTCTCCACAATGACTGAACTAGACACTGGAGGAACATCTGTCTCCACAATGATTGAACTAGACAACTGGACAAGGTAGCATGGAGGAACATCTGTCTCCACAATGATTGAAATAGACAACTGGGTAATGTAGCATGGAGGAACATCTATCCCCACAATGATTGAAATAGACAACTTGATAATGTAGCATGGAGGAACATCTATCCCCACAATGACTGAACTAGATAATTGGACAATGTAGCATGGAGGATCATTTATCTCCACAATGATTGAACTAGACAACTGGACAATGTAGCATGGAGGAACATCTGTCTCCACAAGGACTGAACTAGACAACTGGACAATGTAGCATGGAGGAACATCTATCTCCACAATGGTTGAACTAGACAACTGGACAATGTAGCATGGAGGAACATCTGTCTCCACAAGGACTGAACTAGACAACTGAACAATGTAGCATGGAGGAACATAATAGTCCTGCATACTGGCATAAACACACATAGAGAATAGTGTCTACTCTTACATACTGGCATAAACACACATATAGAGAATACTGTATAGTCTTGCTTACTGGCATAAACACACACATATAGAGAATAGTGTCTAGTCTTGCATAATGGCATAAACACACACATATAGAGAATACTGTATAGTCTTGCATACTGGCATAAACACACACATATAGAGAATAGTGTCTAGTCTTGCATAATGGCATAAACACACATATAGAGAATAGTGTCTAGTCTTGCATAATGGCATAAACACACACATATAGAGAATAGTGTCTAGTCTTGCATACTGGCATAAACACACACACACATATAGAGAATAGTTTGAACTAGACAATTGAACAATGTAGCAACATCTGTCTCCACAATGACTGAACTAGACAACTGGACAATGTAGCATGGAGGAACATCTGTCTCCACAAGGACTGAACTAGACAACTGGACAATGTAGCCTGGAGGAACATGTCTCCACAAGGACTGAACTAGACAATTGGACAATGTAGCATGGAAGAACATCTGTCTCCACAATGACTGAACTAGACAACTGGACAATGTAGCATGGAGGATCATTTGTCTCCACAATGATTGAACTAGACAACTGGACAATGTAGCAACATCTGTCTCCACAATGACTGAACTAGACAATGTAGCATGGAGGAACATCTGTCTCCACAAGGACTGAACTAGACAACTGGACAATGTAGCCTGGAGGAACATGTCTCCACAAGGACTGAACTAGACAATTGGACAATGTAGCATGGAAGAACATCTGTCTCCACAATGACTGAACTAGACAACTGGACAATGTAGCATGGAGGATCATTTGTCTCCACAATGATTGAACTAGACAACTGGACAATGTAGCATGGAGGATCATTTGTCTCGACAATGATTGAACTAGACAACTGGACAATGTAGCATGGAGGAACATCTGTCTCCACAATGACTGAACTAGACAACTGGACAATGTAGCATGGAGGAACATCTGTCTCCACAATGATTGAACTAGACAACTGGACAATGTAGCATGGAGGAACATCTGTCTCCACAATGATTGAACTAGACAAATGGAAAATGCAGCATGGAGGAACATCTGTCTCCACTATGACTGAACTAGACAACTGGACAATGTAGCATGGAGGAACATCTGTCTCCACAATGATTGAACTAGACAAATGGACAATGTAGCATGGAGGAACATCTTTCTTCATAATGACTGAAAACATGTGAGGCTGTAGACATCATGACACCCAAATCATACAGCATGGACTATAAGATAGATTACCTGGAAACAATACTAAATTATTTCCATTGAAATTGACTAGTAAGTCAGAAACTAAAAGTGACACAAATGATTTCATAAATCATAACTTCGCTGTTGATTTGACATCTTTGTTACTTGTGTAACTTGTCCTGCACAGATAATAGAGAAACAGCTGGAGATATAATATAGAAGTGCACGTTTAGTAATAGGAAAACACCAAAGGCTTCTCTAACAAATACCACTTCAATGTCATGTGCTGTTGTCACGACAACTACACCAATGACATGTTCTGTGTTTCAACGCAAATGAATGCTCACATTATATAGTTCAAGCATTGTCAATGTAATAATTTCTGAAGAATGAAACAAAACAAAATGAACTCACATGACAGTCTGATTCCATCTTCACTATTTCAGCCTTAAATGGAAACCATGATTGGGTGCTGCTTGAGGTCTGAAAAATAAATCATGCTATGTTAATATACTCCAGAGTGGGATTTCACGATCAAGTGATCAGTTATGTTGTATTTTTGTTATAGAATGCTTGCACCCAGGAGAAACAAACAATTCTTTTACACTTCAAAACACAGAGTGGATCATCAATAAATTCTCTCATATCATTATAATACAGTAGGACACTAAGAAAAAGTAATCAGTTCTCTTATAACATTATAATACAATGGGACACAAATCAGTTCTCTTATAACATTATAATACAGTGGGACACCAAGAACAAGTAAGTAATCAGTTCTCTTATAACATTATAATACAGTGGGACACCCAGAACATGTGGACACTGAGGGATAACATCGGGACAGCCAGAAAAAGTGCTCAATTCTTACATTTACACAGCTGGACATAGAAATGTAAACTAGATGTTGTAGACACTACAGTAAACTCACATCACATTTCAGCTCCTGTTTCACAGTTATTTCATGAAACTCTTCCATGCTTGTACAGTTTCTCAACAGTTTCTCTTGGAGTACCAGTGTCATTTATGGGAGAGAAAAGTGAATCTGCAAATACATTTACCATCATCTTACTATACAATCTAACTGTAATCATCTTATACAATCTTGTTATCACTTTACTTTACAAACTCGTCTTCCGATGTGCATGTGTAGGATATTTTATTAATTGTAAGTATTATCTCGGAATAATTATCTCGGAACAGTCATAACATCTGATGTCAGATGCCTTGAAGAGATTAGAACAAGAATCGCCATTGCGAAAGTAGCCTTTAGCAAGATGAAAAACATTCTGACCAATAAAATGATGTCAATTGAAACGAGAAAAAGAGTGTTGAGGGGATACATAGAGCCTGTTCTTTTGTATGGATGTGAAACTTGGACAGTGTGCAGTCAAGCAGAAAAACATATGATGGCTGCAGAAATGTGGTTTCTGAGGAAAATGCAAAGAATACCATGGACAGACAGAAAAACCAATGAACAAGTACTACAAGAGACAAATGAAAATCGTAGATTGATTAGAGAAATTAGACGTAGACAGTCAAAATTTTTTGGACATGTTATGAGAAGAAATGGACTGGAGAACTTAGTGACAGCTGGCAAGATCGAAGGGAACAGACCAAGAGGAAGACCGAGAGGAAAATACCTGGATGGCTTGGCCACATGGCATGGACGAGACAGGAACACTGAGCTGATCCACGACTCTGGTGATCGAGTGAAATGGCGAATCATGACCGCCCACGCTTTCCGGCATGGCACATGATTGATCGATTGAAGTATTATGTTGTCATGTGTAATCAAAACTGTGAAAGTGAAATAATTGGCAGCATGAATAAATTAAATTAAATTACAAAATAATTAATTAAATTCCAAAATAATGAAAAGTTTGTGTAAGATCTATTCCACCGTGCTTTGTAACAGTAAGTTAACCTATAAATTGCTATTTCTGGCCTGCAAAGGACATTCATAAGGAAATGCTTCCTGTATATGCCGACAAATGTTTGTCCCCTAAAGCGGTGCTTCAATGCAATGGAAATATCCTTCTTCACCTTGTGTCCAATAATTCAAGGTTATGCCATCAGCAGGGAAGATTATGCTGGCGGTGTTCTGGGATTATCAAGAGGTGCTTTTAACAAATTTCGAGAAGAAAGGTGACAATGTGAATTCTGAATCATACTGTGAAGTTCTTTCGATGTTTCATGGTGCAATTCAAAGAAAACATCCAGGAAAGCTGACTAGAGGAGTGTTGCTTCTTCATGACAATGACAGATCACATACGGCTCGATTAACTCAGGAGAAAATATAACCAACTAAGGTGGGAAGTTCTGGAACATCCACCTTACAGCTTCGACTTAGCCCCTAGCGATTTCCACTTTTTTGGTCCACTGAAAACCCATCTTGGCGGGAGACATTTTGCGAATGACACCGAATTTGAATGTGAAGTGAAAGCGTGGTTTAGAAAACAGAGCACACAGTTCTATGCAGCCAGTTTGGGAGGACTGATAAAACAATGGGATAAGTGCATCAATGTTGGTGGAAGTTATGTTGAGAAATAAAGGGACAATGTATGTATAAAAATAAACTCGTTTCAAGTTGTTATCATACTTAGTTATTTTTCTACAGCCATTTGTGATTTACTTATTGACTTCCCCTCGTATACAATGAAGTTGGACAGCATAACAATGTGTGTGTGTGTGTTTGGTAATCTCTCATTTTGAAAGCTATGTTTTCATTGAGGTGAGTTTCTTACAAGCGACATACATGTACTCGTTCATTCAATGTTTTCTAACTCTGTATTTTTGCCACTAAATCCCTCCACTTTCCAGTGCAGTATTTTCAGTCTTTGTTTGGTATGGCCAGACACTCTATTCTTGTGTTACCTAGCTCTACAGGACATCTGAGAAGGACTGCCAGTTACTGTAGTTGGGCAAGGCACAGGGCCCTGTACACTTGCCTGAGGGCAGCATCATAAAGTCTTGCAGTTATACAGACATATTTTTCATTGCTTTTGTGATGACAACATTTAATTTTAAGATTACATTGCGATCTTTAGGTTTGTTCTTTCAACCTGTGCAAAAGACATGTATGGTTCACATGGTATATTCAATTATTTATTAATGTTTTAGGGGTTAATTACTACAAAAACATTTATTGGTGGCCATGTTTAATTCAGTCTGAACATTTATTATTATAGCAGCAATTCAACCTTTCGGTTCACTTTATACACCTGCACAAAAACAAAGTTTATATGATTAATTTAACTGCTTTTTAATATTTTGGGGGTTAATTGCTTCACAAGTTAAATGGCTGACATTTTCATTCTTTAATCAGGCCTGCAAGGTGGGGTACATGATGTTGAATCAGGTCTAAACATTTAATATTACAAAATCGAAGGTCATCAGGTGACTGATAGGTTTCCATACCCCCCCCCCCCCCCCTCCCCCCCCCCAAAAAAAACCAACAATTAAACAAACAAACAAACAAACACCTATGGTTCCTTGGCATATAGTTTTTTTATTTTTTTTTTTAACTTGTTAAATTATATGGATATAGTTATACAATTGACAGCTATTTTAATAACAGTGACAAATATTTCAAAAATAGTAATTTATTTATTAGATCTTGTCACAAACACAGTGGTATGTGGTTGCTAAGGTGTGTGTTCACAAACATAAAAGTTACAGTGATTAAATGTTCAGTTGAAAATGATAAAACAGACTATTCAGCATTTTTCTGATTATTTACACTTACACATAGACATTTCATTCAGCTCAGAACTGACCTAATAAAAAGGCATGTACACAATGATAATTTATCAACTACACCCTTACTTATTTAATTGTTCAATATGCATTGTGCATTGTATTGTTTGTCTATACATGGTTTATTAAAATTATTATATACTTTACTTGACTCGTTTGTTTGTTATTTTGAGTGTTGTATACTGATCGTTCGGGTCCACATCAATTGACGGACGTCAGTCGCAGCGATTGGGCAATCTTGAGCATAGCCTACGATGGGTAACGTTGTAATATTCTGTTATGATAATTTGGCATGTCCAGCGTGTGCCGTGTGGTTACACACCTGCTTCACACGCCAGTGATCCGGGGCTTGTTTCCGGATCCGGTCAGGGATATGCACTACTGACGAGCTCAAACGAGAGCGAAACTCGAGTATAGTGCTTCCATATTGACGTGGATAGGCCTTAGGTTCATACCGGAATACAATCAGCGTTGCCAGTAGTGGGTTGTGCTCAATATTTAAATTTCAAATCCCGAAACAACAAAATAATCAAATGAGGTACTATTAATAAATAATTATTCAATCAATCAATCAATCATGTGCCATGCCGGAAAGCGTGGGCGGTCATGACTCGCCATTTCACTCGATCACCAGTGTCGTGGATCAGCTCAGTGTTCCTGTCTCGTCCATGCCATGTGGCCAAGCCATCCAGGTATTTTGCTCTCGGTCTTCCTCTTGGTCTGTTCCCCTTGATCTTGCCAGTTGTCACTAAGTTCTCCAATCTATTTCTTCTCATAACATGTCCAAAAAATTTTGACTGTCTACGTATAATTTCTCCAAGGCATCTCCCATCAGATGTAATAACTGTTCCAAGATAATTGTACCGATTCACTTGTTGAAGAATATTTCCATTTACTTGTATATTACATTGTGGCACTTCTTCCTTCCTACTGACGACCATAACCTGAGTCTTTTTACAATTTAATTCTAACCCCAGTTGCTCACTGTGTACAACAACCGCATCTACTAATTGTTGCAGGTCCTGCGCATTGTCTGCAATTAATACTGTATCATCTGCATATCTAATGTTATTGATGTTTCGTCCTCCAATGCTGATTCCATTTATATCCTCCACATTTCTGAAAATATTTTCACTGTACAGGGAAAAAAGATCTGGAGACATCACACATCCCTGCCTAACACCTCTCTTAATTGGCTGATACTGTCCCACTTCATTATCAATCCTTATTGCAGCTTGTTGTTTCCAATATATGTTTTTTATAAGTCTAATGTCTTTCCCATCAATTTGTAGATCTGCAAGCATATCCACCATGCTGACATGTCTAACGCTATCAAAAGCCTTTGTATAGTCAATAAAGCAAAGATGTACATCCTTGTTTACTTCTATAGCACGTTCAATAACTGTTCACAGCATATACACAGCATTTACTGTACCCTTTCCTTCTACAAACCCGCATTGTTCTTCCCCTATTTCAGGTTGTATCTTCTTCCTTATTCTTTGCATGATAATTCTTAGCAAAATCTTTGTGATGTGACTCATTATACTAATTGTTCTATGTTGATCACATTCCAAGGTTCCTGATTTCTTTGGGATTGCAATAAATATAGAGTTACATAATTCAGGAGGTATATCTCCAGTATCATATAATGTGTTCAGCAGTCTGGTGACTTGATCTATTCCAAATTCTTCTAAAGCTTTAATCATTTCTGTTGTGATGTTATCTGCACCGGGGGCCTTGCCAGCTTTCATATGCTTAAGAACATTTCGAACCTCCATCTCCAAAATTGGCGGCCCTTCATTATTAAATCTAATATCATATTGTTCATCTCTGTTATCATCATAAAGGTGTTTCACATAATCTGTCCATACCTGTAGAATCTGGTCTTTTTCTATTATGATTTTGCCATCTTCAGTTTTTAGACACCCTGTTGATGTACTTGTTCTTTTATTAGTAAGTTCCTGAATTCTTTTGTGCACTAATTTGGTATTTTGACTGTTGTGTTGGCTTTCAATTTCTAAGCACTTTTCCTCAAGCCATGCTTCTTTTGCCTCCTTACATAATGTTCTGACTTGTCTGTGAATTTCTTCATATTTGACAGAATTATTTTTGTTGAGTCTTCATGTTTCCATGAGGTGTAAAATTTCTTCAGTCATCCATTTCTTACGACCCACCTTCTTTAATTTTGGAATAGTTGTTTCTGCAGCCACATTGATTGAATTCTTCAACGTTTCCCATTGATCATCCACATCCTGGAATAGGATCTCTAGATCAGACAAAATTTCAAATCTGTTCTGTACTTCTATGTTGAATTTATTTTGTATTTCCTTGTCATTACTCAATGTACACAAATCATATTTAGTGTTTCCTGTTATATACTTGACTTTCTTCAACTTTATCCTCAATGTTCCTGTGAGTAATCTGTGGTCACTATAACAATCAGCACTGGGAACTGTTTTTGCTATTTTTAATGCATTTCTAAATCTTCTGCTAATCAGAATGTAGTCAATCTGGTTTCTAATCCTGCTATCAGGACTCCTCCATGTCCATAATCTTCTAGGGTGTTGTTTGAACCAGGTGTTTCCTACAATCATTTCCTGTTCTTTTGCCCACTCTACGAGTCTGTATCCTCTTTAATTTCTCTCTCCTAAACCATAGTTTCCTAGTGTGTATCTATCTCCTTGATTTCCTACTTTTGCATTGAAGTCCCCTATTATGATGTTTATTTCTGAATTTTTACATTTCTTTAAGGCAGACTCTATGTCATTATAAAATTCTTCTACACTATCTTCACTGGATTCTCCTGTTGGGACATATACTTGAATAATATTTATGCTAAAAGGTCTGCCACTTAATTTAACTAGTAGAACTCTGTCCGACACGGCCCAATATCCTTGAATAGTTTTTGATGTTTTCCGGTCCAGTATAATTGCCACTCCCCTATGACGATCTTCACCTCCAGAATAAATAATCTTGAAATCTTCTTCTATCTTGATGCCTGCTCCTGTCCATCTCGTTTCACACATACCTAAAATATTAATTTTTTCCCTTTCAATTTCTTGTTTTATGTTCTCTAATTTTCCGTCGTTGTTTAACGTCCTAACGTACCAAGTTGCTAATTTTAATGTCTCTGTCCTTGTCTTGCGATGATCGGTCTTTAAGCGAATCATGATATACTAGGCACTTTTAAAGAGGTAGTTTGCCGTTGCTTTCCTCTATGGCAGTGACCTTACTGGTCGGAGACTGCAGCCATTGACTCAAGACGAGTTCCTCTGCCTGCCGCCGTGTAACTCGAGGCCATGACCCACAAATATCTGTCGGCTGCCCTCAAAATTACATCCACCACCTGCCTTCCATGGCTTCTTTTGAAAACTTCCAATAAAAGGAACACAATATAACATCACTTAATCCACAGGGAAACACTATTCACAGGGAATCCAAAGGAAATCACACAAAATCCAATGAAAAACACTAAATAGCGTCCCTCCGAAAAGTAACGCTTCATCTTGTCGCCATTGTACCAGAAATAATTATTACCTAATTGCATTTTCCAAGATCTGTTTGATTTTCAAAATTAAAAAGACAAATGTTAATTTGACTAAAGAGCCTCAAATACCTATGCTGCACAGCAATGTGCACACAATTACAGTCTCATGTGATGGCTGCTGAAGACACCAGATGGCTTATTTTTGCTTTTGGAATAGACTGCATAGCATAGCAGCCATAATCACTGCAGAAGAAGCTATACTACTACTATTAGGGGGTTTGACCGTGCCGCGACCCGAAATGAAACCATAAGTGATCTACTGTGCCACCCCAAAATGATCCATTGTGTCCCTAAAAATCGCTATGTAAAGACAATTCATGCTTTCAATGTAATTCATTCATTCAAATATCATATGACAATAACAGAAGCCATCTTAGGTTCTGCAGAAAAAGTTAGCCTAATATTCTGTGCACAGCGATTGGTTGAAATTATCATGTCTTTTAAATAAATAAAAATTATTTGGCATACTTACTATACTTAATTTTTTCGAAGTGTCTATTCACAATCGAATTGTGAGTAAACGAAGTCTCTATTCGCAATCGAATTGCGACTGGTAACGTGATTTTTGCAATTGCTGCTGATCACGTGACGTACGTGACATCATCGCAACATGTGTTTCAGTTGATGTTCAGTTGATATCATGGTTTCAGTAGCGTAGTAGTATCTTCACCGATACGCGAGAGACCGGGGTTTGATTCCCCGTTGGGGAGCAATTGTGTTTTATTTACTTTAACTTCTGCCGTAAAGCGTCTTAGGGAAGAATAATTTGTGCTCCAGCGCCCTGTAGACGGCACTGGATAGTGTCATTCCATATAATTGTACAATGTCTTTGATGTCGTCAAACAATTTTCTTCGTGGGCGTCCTCTTGGTCTCGTCGCAGATGATCTTTGATGTAAGGCCAGTGATGGTAGTTGCTGGTGTTGCATTCTAACAACATGGCCAAACCATTTGATCTTCTGTCTTTCAATAAATGTGGCATAAGATGTTGATCCCAGTCTGTCTGATAACAGCATTTCTTACTCGGTCTCAGATTGATAAGTTGACAGCTCTCCTCAGGAATCTCAACTCGCAGGTTTGATTTTGCAAAAGTATGATTTGGATGAGGAAGGCTCTATTCACAATGGAATTGCGAATAGAGAAAAATTATATTCGCAATCTAATTGCGAGAAGTAACAAACATGTCACAGCGTCTGCTCACTAGTCAATTTTAGTTTGGGCCATTAAGAAGTCTAAGAAGGTGGTTAATTTAAATAGGAATGTTCACTGTTGCGAGTTTAATTCTGCCGAATTCTCTGTATTTTTTTAAATACATCACTCTTCTTCTTACTTCTGTCCGTTCTTTTGGCATCCCGTTTTATTTTTACATTACGTCAGTCCTGTTTAAATATCAAGAATAATTTTTCAGAACAGGTATCCCCAATACAAATAACGATCCCTACAAATAATTCTGTCCCCAGGCGAGTTCAAGAATTGTTAACTTTCGTTTCTGTACACTTACTGTTACCAGGCATCCATGTTTGTTTACGTTACCGTCATAATAATGTCCTGATAATATCGCAACAGTGATGATTCTCTTAATTTGACACTTTCTATGGCCTCCATTGCATTCTCTCTGAGTGACTGTTCTGATCCAAGCTGACAGTAATATGCTTTACCTCAGAGAGACATGATTAAGCAATTCAAACACCAGGCTTCGACTGACTGGCCTCATGAATTAATAAATAAACAAGGATAAGGAAATGCTACGCATATAAAGTGCAGGAAAACCTGGTATATATAAAGCAGGTGGAAAAGAGAGAGGAGAGAGATAGATAACTAAGATAGTGTGCGAGCCAGAGATATGAGAAAGATGTGTTGAAAGACATTAAAGAGTGGTAAAGACAAGAAAGGGAGAGGTGGGAGATCGAGACTTAGAGCGAGAGAGAGAGAGAGAGAGAGAGAGAGAGAGAGAGAGAGAGAGAGAGAGAGAGAGAGAGAGAGAGAGAGAGAGAGAGAGAGAGAGAGAGAGAGAGAGAGAGAGAGAGAGAGAAGAACTCGTGTTTGGGTGGATACGCCCCTTTCCCAAGACAAGAAAAGTAGAGGACAGATAAGAACAGAAAGACAAGTGTGCAGGTTCTCTAAAATGAAAAAAAAAAAAAAAAAGTTGCCTCTCCGTCGGCGAATCGAACCTTGAGCTCCCGCGTGACAGGCGGGGACACTAACCACTACGCTACTGAGAACACGTTAACAGATCAACAAAATATTGTAATATGGACACATGCACAGGAATAATCACGTGACCTACTTCGATTGCGAATATAATTTTTCTCTATTCGCAATTCCATTGCGAATAGTCACTCCGTTCCTGAAAATGAAAAAAAAAATGTTGCCTCCCCGGCGGGGAATCGATCCTCGAGCTCCCGTGTATAAGGCAGAGACACTAACCACTATGCTACTGAGGACACGTTCATAGATCAACAAAATATTGTAATATGGACACATGCTTAGGAATAATCACGTGACCTACTTCCATTGCAAATATAAATTTTTTCTACTCGCAATTCCATTGCAAATAGTCACTCCGTTTGGATAAAATTCAAGTTTGAGAATGGTCATAGGGTTGGTGTGAATATGCTGTTTATTATCTGTCGTTTTGCAGACATGGGTATATTTGGATGTTTCAGTAAGCGTTATAATTGATATGTATAATGTATTAAACATTACGAACTAAAATATAGAACTCAGAAACTCGAAGCTTGTGAATAAAGTGTGCTCTATGGATTTGCAGAAGTTGCTGGGGAGGTGGGGGGGGGGGGGTTGGAGGGCGCAACTCCCCAGGCAGCGAAGGAGAGATCGAGTGTCAGAATCGATGGATCCAATAGATGTTTTTGTTTAACGTGAATTTTATTTGCCAAATGAACTAAAATTGACTAGTGAGTGGGAATAAATGAAGAGTCTAATCGCAATTTGATTGCAAAATAGACACTTCATTTATTTGCAATTCGATTGCAAATAAACTCTCTAATTTTTTCTGGCGTTGTTAATAGAAAACCATTAATTTTAGATGGATTTTCAAATTCTGCATCCAAGTTTACATATATTTGGAAAGCTTCATCACTGAACTTGCTTGAATTGTGGTTTGAAAAAAAAAAATTCTACGAAGATGTTGCGACCATGTGCCTTTGTGAATGGGAACCCCAAAATGGCGGCCGCGCATATCGATCAGACTGGTATGTATACTTTGTAACACTCAAAACATGCAATTTGAATTACTAAATTTAAAGAGAATACAATTTGAAAGATTAATAATAATTTAATGGTATACTTGTACTATTTTTTTAAATCATTTATTACATGCTGGAATATATTTTTGAAGTCAGTTCTCATATCTGTCTATGCCCCATTTGAGACAATCTTGCAAGGCGGAGATAAATGGACACACTGAAGAGTTTTGAAGTTAAGGAAATGATGGAAAATTTTTTACGGAGATACTGACACTCAAATGTGAATATCTTCGCTTAGAATTGAAATACAGGCATCATTGAGGTATCATTAGATTTGTTTTTTTAAGGCCTATCTATCTGTGGTGGTCTGATTAATAATACTCAATTTTAAAAATCGTGATAGAACCTGTTACTACTATACTATTTATTGTTTAACAATGCCGGAACAGTTGCACAGCACACACTGATGGCTGAAAAAGAAACTTCTACTGCATCATTGTTGAAAGATTCGCCATATCTTGTCTTTATTAGTGCTAATTTACTAAACAACAGTTACAATCTCCATGTTCAGCAATCATCCCTTTTAATTTTATTTTTTAAATTTTCATTTCCCCCTCCAAATTTCACGTGGACGTGCAATATTATATAGTTTATCTAGTCTAAGGTGCTCTTGGACATAACATTATTTTATTAACAACACGTTAAAATAATAATAATAAGATAGCTATGCTTGTTAATTTCTTAGAATCAATAAATAATTAATAATTAATATTCTTCTTCTTCTTCAGCGTTCCGAGCCATTGAAGTTCTTTGAATATTGATGCAGATACAATATCCGTCTCCATATATTAAATAACAATTTTAGTTTTTACATACCTTGGTTATTGTGCCCTAGCGTGTTGTAGTACTACTACTACTAAGTAGTAGTTGTACTGTCACACACACACTGGCTGGATGTCTGGACGGACACGAGCTCACACAGACACTGGCTGGATGTCTGGACGGACACAAGCTCACACAGACACTGCCTGGATGTCTGGACGGACACAAGCTCACACAGACATTGGCTGGATGTCTGGACGGACACAAGCTCACATTGGAGCCCGTCGTCTCTACAGCTGGGGTAATTTCGTTTCGTTTAGCCACCCCAGTTACAGTTTTGCTTTTGGTTTGACAGCATAGTTGCCATTCTAGATATTTTATATCCAGATCTAGAGGTTTTTGCCGGCATCTGGATATCGTTTTCTGACGTTTGGATGCTGGATGCAATTCTAAATACTTTTTATTTGGAGTCGGATATTTTGAATACTTTCTAGATTTTACTTTTCTGTCGGTGCTATTTACCCATTTTATGTTTGGTCTGGACGCGCGTAAATTATGGTAACTGCCATTATTTAAACTTTGAACTGATTTGGGTCAACGCTTAACAATCTGGCAACCCCCTGGTAATTAGTAAAACGGCGCATAAATTATAATAACATTATTTGAACTGTAAACACACTGTGCTGCGACTTACTGCTGTAATGCCAACTTTGTGATTCTTTTCACGCGAATTTGGCTGCAACTAGTACAGATAATGCCTCGATAATGGTTGATATCAACCATAGCGTTTATATAAAATTTCAGGAAGATATCCCATCTTTAATTCTCATAAAATTTGCGTGTCATTCCTTGCAGCTAGCATTATCACATGCCTCATCAGAATGTTTACTAAGGAATTTGCAATTCCTTATTGCTGAAAAACATAACTGGTTCTCCTAATCATCTGTCAGACAACAGCAATAACAATTTATATAAAGCATTAAATGATAGTTCCCCACCACTGAAAATTCTGTCACATTGCAAAATTAGATGGTTATCAATTCAACCAGCTGTTGAAGTAATTGTGAACCAATGGTTGGAGTTGAAGACGCCCATCGAAATAACAAAACAAAGTGAAAAATGCTACACAGCTGAAATACTATATGGAATGTACAGTGATGAAAAAAATTTGGCATTCCTTCTCTTTTTACAACCCATTTTAAGTGAAGTGCAAAAAGTTAATAAACTATTTGAATCTCAAAATGTTGATAAAGTTAAATTACTTGACGACCTCATTTTGCTATTTCACTCAATTGGTAAAAGACTTATATTGTCAACTTGTAAAGCTGACTTGTCCACTTGCACTATAGAGAGCTATTTGGTTCCTAAGCTATACCTGGGATACCAAATCGAATCAAAAATTGATGGTTTAAAAACAAAAGGACAGTTAACAGAAAATGAAGAGGACAACTTAAGAAAGCGCTGTCAAGATTTTCTTCTCTCATTGTTCAATCAACTGAAGCAGAGACTTCTTGAAAATTTAGATGTATTGAAAAATATTTCACTCTTCTCTATTAACAACATATCTCAGCCAGTAAATATTGTCAAGTTATTAAATTTTTAAGGGCTACTGATAATAGTGTGGCGGAAGCAGAATATTAGTTAACCAAAATAAATTTGGTTGACTGGACAAACAAAACAGAAACTGAAGCTTTTTGGAGTGAAGACAATTTAAAGATGCCTCAGGAAACAGTCCATTCTGTAAGCTCTTTTAATATGCGATGTCTGCCATGATACTACCCCATTCAAATGCTGATGCGAGAAGAGTTTTCAGTACTGTGAATTATACAAAATCACGAAGAGTACGCGATGTGTGACAAATCACCGAATTATCCGCATCATCTCCAAATGATGGTGGAGAAACAAAAGAACAAGAGAAATTCGTATCAGAGAGCGGTCAAATGTTTTTTTTTTTTTGTTCCAGCTATGGACACTATTCATGATTTTGTGAACGGCGAAAGATAATGAAGCAGGCCAATGCCGCACTGATTGACACTTCCTCAGAGGAAGAGATTGAACAACTGAACGAATGCGACAACCAGAATGAAAGTTTGAGTGAGCTAGGGAATGCAGTGCAAATCATTAACACCATTACAGATAACAAATGTAACACCTGTAAAAAAAATTTCAGCTTGATACAACGGTATTATGCGGCCACACAATCCCAGTTTCTAACGAAATGGCCAACGCAGCCTTATCATCAACAGGCAAATTAAATTTCACAACAGGTTTTGTAAATAACAAAAAGTGCACATTAATACGCGATTCCGGCGCAACTCTTTGTGGAATTAAGAAAACATTAGTGAACGAGAAAGACTACACACACAAATACGTAACTTGTCGCACATTCGCAGGCACGATCGAAAGATACCCCCTTGCACTTGTCGAAATTCGCACACCTTTTATATCAGGACTAGTATTGTGCGCAGTACTAGAAAATCCTGTCGCTGAGATTATCCTTGGGAATCTTCCCAACATAAGATCTTGCTCTGAAAAGGAAATCAGAGATTGGGAGCAAAGAAACTGTATCCAGAACCCAAACAGCGATTCTAATGGGAAACACCACGCGTGCCTGTCTCAAACTGCCAAAAGCACAAGGGAGACAACCAATGACGTAATTCAAAATGAATTCACCGAGGTGCATAATGCAGGGGCGGTTGAATCTGTCAGTGATATCACCAACTTAAAACCTCAAACTGAGGATGCCATCGATCCACAAATTACCAAGCCTGTAGATGTGCAACAACACACACAACAGACTAATGCAATAACACGACAGACAACACACAAAACCCACACCGACCAACTTCAGGAGTCGCTAGAAATCATATTACCTAACACTACCGCCACAAATTTTGGAGAAGAACAGATAGCAGATCCTACACTTTCCCAATATTTTCGGTTAGTAGGACCTAAACCAAAATTGACGAAAAATGCTTCATGGACGTTTAGAATAAAGAACAATGTTCTAACTAGATTATATACCAGAGATCAGACCACGATACAGCAAGTAGTTCTACCTCAATCACATCGTGAGAAAGTACTAAAAATAGCCCATGACTCACCTTTCGGAGGTCATATGGGTTACGAAAAGACTAGAGCCAGAGTCCTGACCCAATTTTATTGGCCTAAATTTTGCCAAGACATAAAAACCTATTGTAGATCATGTGATACATGTCAGAAACTGGTTAAAAAAGGAAAAGACCCTACGGCAGAAATCCAATCAACCACAACTGCCTCGAGGCCATTTCAAATCGTGGCAGTTGATTTAGTAGGTCCTTTGAACCACATCTCAAACAAAGGAAATAGATATATTTTTACACTTGTTGATTTATGTTCGAGATGGCCAGAAATGATTCCATTAAAATCTATCTCCTCTAAGGATGTGACGGACGTATTGTTACAGATATTCTCCCGTTTTGGCTTTCCGGAGAAGATAATTTCAGATAGGGGAACACAGTTCATATCTAATGCCATCCAATTGGTAAGTAAGTTACTAGGCATAAAACAATGTTTCACCAGTCCCTATCGACCGGCCGCGAATGGAATTTGCGAAAAACTAAATGGGGACCTGAAACATATGTTATCCAAAGTGACAGCTGAAAATCCAGCCGATTGGGATATACTTCTCCCAACGGTGCTGTTCGCATATAGAGAAGTCCCACAATCAAGCACATGGTTCTCTCCGTTCGAATTGATATATGGAGCGAACCCAAGAGGACCTCTCACTATTTACAAAGATATGATATCACAACCTGTAAATACCCAATTACCAGTTGCCACCTATGATTTAGTCACTAACACCAGAGACAAAATCATTCAATCCTGTATACTGGCCAGAACATCATTACAGGAGAAAGGTTTTAGGTACAGGCAGTACGCCAACAAAGGTGCAAAAACGATTGTATTACAACCAGATCAGGATATTTTACTATTGCTACCTGACAAGAGAGATTTACTATCAACCTCTTGGCAGGGACCATTTAAAATTGTGAGAAGAATTTCGGAAGTTGACTACGAAATTTCTTTGAATGGAAAGTTGAAAATATTCCATGTAAATATGTTAAAACCATACTATTCTAAAAATGACAGTGACACGAATAAGCAGACGCAAATGACAGATAACAGAAACGAAACGAACCATTACCCAACTGAATGACACCTCGACAAACGAAGCATCGTTAACGACTCATTCTTGTGACAACGAAGACGACGAAAACATATTTACAGTACCGACAATATGGGATGACGACAACGACGACCAATTTGACGACACATTGACAACTATTAGTCTCGACGACAACGACAATGACATTGAAGACAATTTACAAACAGTAGCATCAGTAATAAATCAGACGGATGTAGACAATACGGAAATTCCAGTACCAATTATGAATGACGACAGTAGTATGAAGGACATACAAATCTCTGACACGTAGGTTTTAAATATCCCGCATTTTCGGGAAAATTCATAGATTTTAGCTATTTCAAATATCCCTCTATTTGACACTCAAGGTTACTCAGTTGTGTGTGTGTGTGTGTGTGTGTGTGTGAGAGAGAGAGAGTGTGTGTGTGTGAGTGTGTGTGTGTATGTGTGCGCGCGCGTGTGTGTGTCCGACGCTAGGTGTTGATAAAATGTAATATGAGACTTCAACTTCTGATATATATGTTCTGTGGTCTTCGGCGTCTTCGGGAAGCTCGCAACGCTATCGGGCTCATACTCATAACTACGTTCTGTTCAGCTTGACAAAGTTCCGTTCTATTACTATTATCGCCCCTGCGTCTGGAGAGATTTTGCGATCGGCGTTAAAATACATATTTATCATATTTATAATATAAATATTGAGCACAACCCACTACTGGCAACGCTGATCGTATGCTGGTATGAACCTAAGGCCTTTCTACGATGACGTGGATAGGCCTTAGGTTCATACCAGAATACGATCAGCGTTGCCAGGAGTGGGTTGTGCTCAATATTTAAATTTCAAATTCCGAAACAACCAAATAATCAATATTTATAATAAGAGTTGAAACTACTTTAACCAAGTTTCCTGTCTACCAATTCGGTTCTATAGGTAATTAAACCCTAAAAGGCTTTATTTATGGAATTTAAATTAATTAATTAATATTAATTATTATTACCCGTATTCTTTTATTTTTTATTTTTGTTCCAGTTAAAAACGAAGACCTATCACGGCGTCAACTAGTAAAGACTTTTGACCAACAACAAAAACAACAACAACAACAACAGAGAGAGAGAGAGAGAGAGAGAGAGAGAGAGAGAGAGAGAGAGAGAGAGAGAGAGAGAGAGAGAGAGAGAGAGAGAAGCACGGAAGAATTGAGAAGTTTTTCATTTTGGTTGGAAATTAAAACAAAGCCCAAATGCTTGATATGCAACGAATCTGTTTCTATTTTGAAAGAGTATAACATTAAACGGCACTTCGAGACTAAACATGCAAATAAGTTTGATAAGTACAAATAGCAATTTCGACAAGACCAAGTAAATGACTTTAAAAAAAAAATTCTGCACAACAAAAGATATTTACTAAAGCGGGTTCAGAGTCAACATGCTATGTAAAAGCTAGTTATGCAGTAGCCATGATACTAAAAAAAAAAAAAATCGAAGCTATATTCACATGGTGAAATGATTAAGAAATGTTTCGAGGGCGTCGTTAAAATTATGTGTCCAGAAAAGAAGGATTTCTCAAAAATAAGTCTGTCTCGTCAGACTATTACTTGGCGTGTGGACGACATTGGAAAACATATTGAAGATAATCTGAAAAGTCGAGGATCCGGGTTTATATTTTACTAGCTGACCCGGCCCGGCTTCGCCCAGTCCCTGGAGGGGATCTATCTATCTATCAGTCTGTCTGTCTGCTTGTTTGTCTGTCTGTCTGTATGTCTGTCTGGCTGACCCGCCCCGGCTTCACCCAGTCCCTGGTGGGGAGCATCTCATTTAATTCATATAAGTAGTCATATAAGCTCCCGTTCCCGACTATCTGTCTGTCTGTCTGTCTGATCCGGCCCGGCTTCACCCAGTCCCTGGTGGAGAGCATCTAATTTAATTCATATACGTAGTCATATAAGCTCCCGTTCCCGACTATCTGTCTGTCTGCCTGTCTGTCTGACTCTCTGACCCGGCTTCACCCAGTCCCTGGTGGGGAGCATCTCATTTAATTCATATACGTAGTCATATAAGCTCCCGTTCCTGACTATCTGTCTGTCTGTCTGTCTGTCTGTCTGTCTGTCTGTCTGTCTGTCTGAGCCGGCCCGGCTTGACCCAGCCCCTGATGGGGAGCATCTCATTTAATTCATATAAGTAGTCATATAAGCTCCCTTTCCCGACTATCTGTCTGTCTGTCTGTCTATCTATCTGACCCAGCGTGGCCTTGCCCAGCTCCTGGCGGGGAGCCTCTCATTAAATTCACACAGTAACTTAAAAGAATGTCCTTCCACACACTATCCATTATTTTTAATGAAAACTGTTTTTAATCACCTACATGATTGTAGGTAACTTCTTTAAGCATAAAATGATGAGTTACAATGTTATGCATTATGCATCATTTTTATGCAAACTTTGAAAATGCCTTAAAGATTATATCATTATTTATTATAACTCATATGCCCAAAAATAACTATAGACAAAGAGTTTATAAATCTTTGAAAGCGATGCAACAATATGACTATAAAGTATATAGAAATGTTATTAAAAGTTATGCCCCTTGAAATAACTTTTCTAGAGTTAAGTCCCCTTGCTATATAGAAATATATAATGAAAAATGAAATATTACATTTTAGTAAGTACGTAGCCGAAAAAAAAAACTAAAAAAACTATCACAGAAAGTTGCACAGGAATGAAAGGAAAACGTGTAGAAAATTTCATCTCAATCGGATGGACCGTTTGCGAACGCATAAAGAACGGACGGAAATACATACATTGTGTTTCATATATATAGATGCTCTAGCATTGGATGAAAGCACAGATATGGCACATACTGTCCAACTGACAATTTTTATCAGGAGTGTTGATGTCCATTTTAAAAATACATAACAATTAGAGGCACTGTATCCATGTAAGGACACTACTAAGTCACGAGGTTTGTTAAAGGCAGTTACATCGACATTGAATTGCTTTTCGTTACAACTTAACTTATCGAGCTTAACAACGGATGGTGCTCCAGCAATGGTCGGGAAACACGAAGGTTTTGTAAAATTGATTGAAAATGAGGCCTCCATAGCCGGTAATACTTCAATGCTAAATTATCATTGCATTATTCATCAGGAAAATTTATGTTCGAAGTCCCTCAAAATGGACCATTTCATGAAAATGGTCGTCAAAATAATGATCTTCATAAAGTCGAACGGGTTGAATCACCGTCACTTCCATGAATTTCTAAAGTCTTTGGACTCAGATTATAATGACTTTACATTTTATGAAGAATTAAGATGGCTGATCCGTGCCAAAATGTTGAAAAGAGTGTTATTTGCAGCAAGAAATACAATCATTCTTTGCAAGCAAGTCAGGAAGTATCTCAGAGTTTGAAGACAAAGAGTGGGTCTTCGACTTTGCATTTCTGGTCGATATAACTAGCCACCTAAATGACGTTAATACTCGTCTACAAGGGAAAGATAAATTAATTAATAAGATGTATGATCATCATACAGAGGCGGCGGATAAATACGCCGCTTTGATATCTGACTTAAACCTCGAATTTGAAAACCGATTTCAGGATTTAAACACACACACACACACACACACACACACACACTCACACACACACACACACACACACACACACACACACACACACACACACATCTTGTGCTGTTTTGTGCATTTGCAACGCCATTCGCGGTAGACGTGAATTTATTACCAGGAAGATTACAAATTGAACAATGTGAAATGTGTTGTGATACACAGTTAAAGGGGAAATTCCATCAAGTTGGTTTGGAAGAGTTCTATAAAACGTATTTGGACAAGGATAAATATCCTGTGTTTTACAAACATGCTCTGTCGATGGTTTCGCTATTTGGAAACACTTATGCGTGTGAACAGATTTGTAGTCGCTTGGAGCACATCAAATCACAAGTGAGAACACGAATTAATGATGCTGATGTGGAAAACTATTTGCGTGCAGCGACAACATCAGTCGAGATCAATTTTTTGCACTTAGTTCTGCAAAACAAAGTCAGATGCCTCACTTTTAAATATTTTTAAATTGTCTAATAAATATGTTTGATTCCCAGTTATGTTTTATTTTCTTCAAAGAAATACATATACCTATTTCTTGTGTGTGTGGTTTTTGTTTTAAACATTAAACATGGCAAGCGTTTGACCACGATCTCACCTACTTGGAAGCGACGATGTGGTCGAAGCTGTAGCACGCTTGCTTGTTTACTTTAATTAACCCCCCCCCCCCCCCCCCAAAAAAAAATATGTGCGTGGCCCGGCAGGAAATATTATTTCTGAAATTTAGCCCGCCTGCTGAAAAGGTTGGCCACCCCTGCTCTAGACACTTCCTTTGCCTCTTAGCACAGAGCCTCCGTGTAGATGATGACGTCGTCGGGGCGTGAAGTGTCCAGTGGTCTATACAAGCATGGGTCTGGCACAGGACGATCGATCTCCTGCGGGCGTGTTAGAGGGTCCTTGACTTTCATTGACTTACCCAAACACCACAGCCCGCTGACCAATCCCTGCACTTCCTGCCCAGTAAGATTATGATACTGCGCAGGTCTGTCTTTTTCTCATGCATTCTGACCCACTCTTCTCCTTTCCCAATGTTTTCATGCAAAAACACATGTAATCGGACTAGAGTCGGAGTCTCCTCAGTATCTGCTAACAGTGTCCGTACAGCATTAATTATATCAACCACGTCCATGCTTCTTCCCGTGAGTAATGATGCAATACTTACCAGCTTGTCTGTTCGTTCATTACCTTTAACTCTGGATGTTCCGATGCATATATCCAGTTGAGCGATGTAAAGCACGACCCCCGAATGCTGTCTATCCATTCAGAGCGGCCACTGCCTGTTGCAATTTTCTACAACTTGTTCATGGAGTCTGATATGATAATCGCGCGTGTTCAGCTTCCCAAAGCGAGTGCTACTGAGGCTGCGGTGATCTCCATAATCAAGCCTGATGTAGTCGTCTGGGACCCCCGCTATCCTCTGTAATCTTTCTCCTTTTATGTTGTGCAGTGTAAGTCCATAGATGGCCTTGAACAGCGCTTCACTGACCCATCTGTGTAGATGATGGTGTCTTTTGGATGCGAATGTTGTTCGACCAATTCCTTTATCTCAGTGTCAATAGATATAGGCGACTGACCTCGGTAGTATCTCCCTAGTGTGAGTGCTGAGAATATTTTTGCAAGTCCTCGAGTGTACCCGTCCATTCTTCTTCGTGTTGACGATCACAGACCTGCTAGAGCAGTGGTTCTCAACCGTTTTTTGCCCGTGTCCCCCTTCACCATATTTTCAGAACGTCATTCCCCCCCCCCCCTTTCGTATTTCCTACCTAAAAATTTGGCCCATGCCCCCATTCACCATATTTTCAAAACGTCATTCTCCCCTTTCGTATTTCCTACCCCCCCCCCACCCCCGTTTTTCACAATTCCCGCCCCCGCCCCTACACAGTATACATAATAATGGAAGCTAAATTTAATAGCACATACTGTCATAAATCGGGGTGCCCCACCGGCTAGATGAAAGTATTATTCACTGGCGAGCAACCCCAAATAGTCAGAAACTGACTAGGGACAAAATCTATATGGCTGAACTATAGATTAGGCCCATGAATATCCAACGTACAGCTCTAAGTGGCTCGTTACAAAATTGAAATGAACTGTGCTGAATATTCGCCAAGGAATAGGAAAGAGAAGGTTAGCTAGGATAGATTTTTACGTCTGAATTAAAGTTTAAGGACAACTATCCTAGTACAGGTTTTTCTCCCTGACTGCTCCTTTCCTTGGTGTGTAAGTGAACCCCCACCAATGTACACACACAACACGTATGCACAATTGGAAAAAATATAATGACAGAACTATGAGTTACAATACTACAACATTTATTTACTAATCATATTAAACATTGGATGTTATTCAAAATGATGATGGTGATATCATATAGATAGTGATGAGAAACATTACATAACTTGTTACTTGTACTATCTGGATCTGTGATCCAGATCCCCACTCTCCAGTAGACTCAAAAAAGAACAGCTTGCCGGTATTCTGACGAATCCTTCAGTCTTGACACGACCTAGTCTTCACTCGTCCTTGAGATCTACAACATAGGTGCTCCTTGTGAGAGCTTGAAAGAAAGTCAAGAATGTGTTATATCTTGTTCTACATCAGCGCAATCTTAAGTATAAGATGTCATAACACAAACATATACAATGACCAGTCTGGCCAAGTTTATCTTCCAGCTCTACTGCGTTCACCATCCTCCTTCTCCCTACTGTCTTTAGTCTGGGACGGGCTTTTCAATTGTCTCACACGCTTGTAATGATTACATTTCTGTCGCCCCATGTCCATGTCGCTAATACAGAAATTCTGTGTCGTACAGCCGCTCCGTCCAAAGTTGGTTTAGCAGCTCACAGGATCGGTAATGGTATTATAATAATGCCGGATCATCCGGGCTTACAAGCCGTGACCAGTAGCTGTGCCAGGTTCCCATGCATTACCGTGAACGCACGCCCACAATACACTGAGAAAGTTTAGCACCATATACCCTATACCAATTGTGGGTAATGTCTGTACCATTACACCTCTGCTTCCAACACAATCGTTGGCCAATGTGCCAATGCGCAGACAATAGCATAACACTTCATATTGGTAGGTTTGCATAGGACAAATCAATACATCAAACATCCAATACACATAAACATATTGATTAAACTAGACATATTATGATACTTTAACATCATAGCATAATGCACTAGTTAGTTTGTATGTATACGAAATGAGACGTATATACACAAAAAGAATATGTACGAAGCATATTCCTAGCATCGTATATTCATATGAAATTACACATACATACATCCAACACATCCGTAAACATTATATTACTTCAAGATGGACATCTAATGATACTCAACATAATAGCATCAGGCATTATTAATTAGTACTAATATTGTATAGCTGCAAAATGAGATATACAACAAGTCTAATTGAAGTGACCACACAGACCAGCCATATTTGCTGATCTGCCCGGTTTAATCACCACTTAGTTACTGCTGTTGTAAGAATTAAATAAATAGTCAGTTGACTATATTCTGTACAACAAATGCACACACCAAAAAGAGACTAGTCTAGTTTAGAAAGAAATGGCAAGCATCTGCTACGACACCTCAAGTATATCTAGACAAGATCTGCCTTTCACAAGTTTCTCCTTCTCAGAAGATTAATACATGAAGCACAATGACATTGAACACAGAACTTAGAAAGAACATTCAAGTAACCTACGACAATGATAGTTCTTGCGATAACCTAGATCAGATATAGACTGACTAGTTACTAAGAAATAATTCTCCTAGTGAAATCTAGCAACATAAGAATCATACATATGACTACAAACATTGAGCTGGCTGTCTCACCTGTTCAGAAGTAAAACATTTTCTGACATGAAACAGGCTAGGTATCCTTATTTAAGCTGAGTCCAGCAGACAGTATTATCTCCTTGGCACCTTTCTGTCTGGTATGACAGAAACATGCTGACCTCCTATAGGTAATTAATTCTATTCAAGTGTTGGGCCAGTTCACGCCTCTTTTCCCATGCAGGCTGACTTATCTCCCCTGGCAGTAATAAATGCTTTCTGAACCACTAACCATCACCATAGTGTCACACCTGGATGGTTTTGAGTTGCCAGCCCCAGATCAGTTTCACAGTTTGCGCTCCGGTGGGTGTAATTGTCAGTTTGACCTGTAACACCTTTAAGCTGGACTGCCTGGTTTTACAACCCTAGTCTGATGGTCTGTGTGATTTCATTCTGGGTTTATTGCAATTCCCACCATCCTGTTTTAGTAGCCAGCAGCCATCTGTTCTGACACTTCACAGTTGAATGGGTTCCTTTTGCTACAACATTTTATGCCTCTATGTGTGCAGGCCTGATTGTTCTGTATTATATTTCTCCTCCTTTATTATAGAGAATTGCATTTGTTCTTCTGTAACTTCTCTACATGGTGAACCGAAAATTGTTCTGGGAAGTAAAGGCTGCATTTCATGACACATACTAAAACAAGTCTAGGAATCCACATAAAACGTGATTTGTAGGTCTACTTACTTTATAAAATGAATTTTAGAAGGATGAGACGTACAGAACCTTAAAGTATGAAGGGAAAAAACAATATCAAGTGGTTCTTGTATTAACGCGATCTTGAAATAATCTTAATTCCCCCCCCCCCCCCTGGAATCCCTAAAAATTCCCCCCTGGGGGGGGGGGGCGGAATTATTCACCGGTTGAGAACCACTGTGCTAGATTATCTCTTCAGCCTCAGCCATCCAGGAGCGACGTCTTGTCAGACGCATTCCCTTTCTGTCATCAACAGCGCTGTGCTGGGGGTGTGTTGTTTTTATCAGCTGACACTCTTGGGTACACCTTAACTTGTGCAATGTTGTGCCCGGTGGCGGCCATCGTTGGGAACTTCAAGGATGTATCACGTGGCCAAGCACGAGGAACCTTTTATGCAGCTGAGTGTCTGTCTCATTTCTTCATTTTGCACCTTGTCTTGCTGAAAGTGAGTTCGCCCAAATAGTACGGACAATATTCTTTGCTCCACGTCCATTACTGCAATAGATCTCAGCGCACTAACTCCTTCCACGCGATTCCTGGAATACAGGCTTCTGTCTAAGGCAATTCCCAAGTAAGGCAGTGTAATCTCTTTCATAACATTTCTGCCAACACTCTTCTCCTTAAGAGTGTGCAACAAGAGATCATATATAACTGTGATATGCGCAATCTCAAGATCCAGTTCTTCGACCTGTTTTGTTTCCTATCTAATTGTCATGAAATGCAGCCTTTACAGCCCAGAACAATTTTCGGTTCACTTTTGATGAACTGTTTCCCTATAAGCATGTATAAGACGTTTCACATGATGCAAGATTACAAACCACCACAGATTGCTTTCTGTATGGGAAATTTAATTTGACACCAGTACAGGTCACCACCAGAGGTTATCAATCCAGCCAGACTGGAGGGCAGACTCAGTGGAGTGTGTAATTAAACCCCACCAGACATGAAGCAAGTAAACCAGGTTACCAACAGAGTTGTAAACTGGCAGCTGACCACTAATTGTTCCTTTGACATGACACCTGATAAGCAGAGCTAGGAAATCGCCCAACCGCGATGGCTGACCTCCAGCTGAAACAGACTAGAGGTGCAAGGTGCGAAATCACTGATAAGACTCAGGGGGCTAAAAATTGTCAGACTCACAGGTGTGAGGGTTAGTGGTTCAGGAAGAATTTATGACAGAACAGACTGGGAGATAATGTGTCTGCCCTGTAGGAATGTGTGAAACAGATCTGAAAAGGCAATTAGAGCAAGCCTGGAGGAATGTGAGTGATGGCCAGTTTTGAAGTGAGAATTGCAATTAACGCCACGGGGAGATAAGACGAATTTATGACTGGAATTTCTGGGAGATAATAGGTCTACCGGACTCAGTATATATATTAGGCTGTTATTCCTGGTCGTGTTAGATACGAAATCTGTGGAAACAGGTAGGCAGCCAATTCAATGTCTGTAGTCTTATGTCTGCTAGATTTCACTAGGAAAGTTATTTCTTAGTAACTAGTCAAGTCTTTTAGATGTATGTACTGATTTTCAGTCTATATCTGACCTAGGTTACTTCAATAATTATCATTGTTTCTTGAGTGTATATTCTATTGCTATAAGGGTTATTCTTACTATACTTTTGTGAGGCAGACTTTTGACTTTCATTTATCATGTTAGATGTCTGTTACTCTATGGACACTATTAGTTTCTTAGTCGGTGTAGATAATAATGTTACTACAACTTGTTTGCATTTCATACTATGTATGTAGGAATACTTTCTTATGCCTAATGTTTAAGTATATGTTGGATGTAGGTATTTGTAACTTCATATGAATATACGATGCTAGGACTATGCTTCGTACATATTCTTTTTGTGTATATACGTCTCATTTCGTATACATACAAACTAACTAGTGCATTATGCTATTATGTTAAAGTATCATAATATGTCTAGTTTAATTAATATATTTTATGGGTATTTCATGTTTGGTATATTGATTTGTCCTATTCAAACTTACCAATATGAAGTGTTATGCTATTGTGTACGCATTGGCACATTTGCCATCGATTGTGTTGGAAGCAGAGGTGTAATGGTACAGACATTACCCACAATTGGTATAGGGTATATGGTGCTAAACTGTTTCAGTGTATTGTGGGCGTGCGTTCACGGTAATTCACGAAAACCTGGCACAGGTACTGGTCACGGCTTGTAAGCCCGGATGATCAGGAACTATTATGATACCATTACCGAACCTGTGAGCTGCTAAACCAACTTTGGACGGAGCGGCTGTACGACTCAGAATGTCGGTATTAGCGACATGGACATGGGACGGCAGAAATGTAATAATTACAGGCGTGTGAGACAATTGAAAAAGCCCGTCCCAGACTAAGACCGTAGGACAGAGATATGGAGGGAGAAGGAGGATGGTGAACGCAGTAGAGCTGGAAGATAAACTTGGCCAGACTGGTCATTGTATATGTGTGTGCTAGGATATGTTTTACTTAGGATTGCACTGATGTAGAACTAGATATAACACATTCTTGACTTTCTTTCAAGCTCTCACAAAGAGCGCCAGTGTATAGATCTCAAGAACGAGTGACAACCAGGTAGTGCCAGGACTGGCAGATGTCAGAATACCAGCAAGCCGTTTGTTTCTACTGGAGAGTGGGGATCTGGACCACAAATCCAGATAGTTCAAGTAACAGTAAAGTTATGGAATGTTTCTCATCACAATATGTTATATGGTTTCATCATCATCATCTTGAAAACCATCCGATGTCTATGATTATGATTAGTAAATAAATGGTGTAGTATTGTAACTCATAGTTATATTATTATATTAATTCCAATTGTGCATACGTGTTGTGTGTGTACATTGGTGGGGGTTCACTTACACACCAAGGAAGGGAGCAGTCAGGGAGAAAAACTTGTACTGGGATAGTTGTCAATTACACTTAAATGTAGACTTAAAAATCTATCCTAGCTAACCTTCTCTTTCCTATTCCTTGGCGAATATTCAGCACACTTCATTTCAATTTTGTAACGAGCCATTTAGAGCTGTATGGTGGATATTCAGGGCTTAATCTGTAGTTCAGCCATATAGATTTTGTCCCTAGTCAGTTTCTGACTATTTGGGGTTGCTCGCCAGTGAATAATACTTTCATCAAGGCGGTGGGCACCCCGACGTCTCACACTAATGTAGATTTCTTCATAAACATTCACAGCCAACTGCTTTCCTTAGTCGGTATCTCTCCCAGCCCTCTTGCCTATTTCCCGTTCAAATATAACAGCAACTATATTCTCCAGCATTTTGTCAAATGTATTCCCCAAGGTGATAATCCTATAGCCATTAAGTCTCTGGCCGGCTTGATGATAGTGTATAAACAGCTGTGCACTGATGCTGTCCTTATGCTCAGGTTGACACAAATAGTCATCTCCTCGAAATTTCCATCACTCATATCTTTCATACAGGCGTACCTGACCCCGCCATGCCATGTGCTTTTTTAGATTATATTGTTTATCTTCTATGTGTATATCCTCATAGCTGTCACCTGTGATGAATACAACCTGCTAGATGCTAGCTGTATCCCTGATGGCTTCATCATTGTGATTTTCATGTGTTGATGTATCTCCCCAGGAAGGCTTCCCACGGGCAAGTCGTTACCCACACACTGTTCTCATTGTTGCAGACGATATTATTTAACATGTGTGTGTGTGTGTGGGGGTGGGGGGGGGGGGTTGGCTGGGTTCCAGAATCTATCCAATGTCTTATGACCTCTCAACTAATCCCTGACACTGTCCCATTGAGCTTAGTGTGCTTCTGTTTTACGGAGCTTGAACTCTTCCTTTTTAAATCTATGTCCGAATTCTCCAGTTCCACTTGTGTGCTTTGGAGTGTCTGTTGTAATTTCTGCAATCACTTAATGCAGCTCTCATTGACTTCCTCATCAGTTCTACTTAGGGTGTCACCATGCGGGATGGCCAAAAGTGGGTCTGCGATCGTGAGAATACCAACAGTTAGCGCTCTTGAAGGCAACATATCTGCTCCCTTCCCTTTCATATATATAAAAAATTATAAAAGGCAACAGATTAACAGAAAGTACAGATTAGAAATATGAAAGGAGTCATGGGGACACTTGAGATCAAATATTAAAGAAACATTTTCAGAATATCGTGAACATTACCAACATTCTACAAGATCTGATCATGGAAGAAAACTGGAAACTACATACCCTGGCCATTGTAAACATTACCAACATTCTACAAGATCTGATCATGGAAGAAAACTGGAAACTGCATACCCTGGCCATTGTAAACATTACCAACATTCTACAAGATCTAATCATGGAAGAAAACTGGAAACTACATACCCTGGCCATTGTAAACATCACAATGGCTTGGAAAGAACAGTGATGACAGACATGGTTCACTAGTTGCATATCCTTTACAGGACGTCACATTCAATCCCAGATGTTTTCGGCCGTTTGTAATTTCTTGGCAACTTTACGTTCTGTAGTTGGCCATTGCTTCGTTACTTGAGTATAGATAATACCTTAGTTTCTCAATGTTGTTTCAGTATAGAAAAACCAAGATTTCACATGTTAGCTTGGATTTAGACATGACTGTTTGTTGGGTAGAGATTAATCCTTTATCGCCTGTGTGTTTGTGTGTGTGTTTGTGTGAGTGAGTGAGTGAGAGAGAGAGAGAGAGAGAGAGAGAGAGAGAGAGAGAGAGAGAGAGAGAGAGAGAGAGAGAGAGAGAGAGAGAAGAATGAACAAACGAATGAGTGAACAAACTATTTTCAAAGGGTCACACATTGGCATGCAACTCGTCTTACATTCAGCCCTACCAATCACTCATCTTTCATACATTCAGCCCTACCAATCACTCATCTTTCATACATTCAGCCCTACCAATCACTCATCTTTCATACATTCAGCCCTACCAATCACTCATCTTTCATACATTCAGCCCTACCAATCACTCATCTTTCATACATTCAGCCCTACCAATCACTCATCTTTCATACATTCAGCCCTAAAAATCACTCATCTTTCATACATTCAGCCCTTCCAATCACTTATCTTTCATACATTCAGCCCTACCAATCACTCATCTTTCATACATTCAGCCCTACCAATCACTCATCTTTCATACATTCAGCCCTACCAATCACTCATCTTTCATACATTCAGCCCTACCAATCACTCATCTTTCATACATTCAGCCCTACCAATCACTCATCTTTCATACATTCAGCCCTACCAATCACTCATCTTTCATACATTCAGCCCTACCAATCACTCATCTTTCATACATTCAGCCCTACCAATCACTCATCTTTCATACATTCAGCCCTACCAATCACTCATCTTTCATACATTCAGCCCTACCAATCACTCATCTTTCATACATTCAGCCCTTCCAATCACTTATCTTTCATACATTCAGCCCTACCAATCACTCATCTTTCATACATTCAGCCCTACCAATCACTCATCTTTCATACATTCAGCCCTACCAATCACTCATCTTTCATACATTCAGCCCTACCAATCACTCATCTTTCATACATTCAGCCCTTCCAATCACTTATCTTTCATACATTCAGCCCTACCAATCACTCATCTTTCATACAGTTTATATTAATGATCTTCCTTTATATATCAATACAACTTGTGATCTATTTGCAGACAACTGTACTATATATACTAGTCAAGAAAACCGTAGTGAATTAGAGAATTCTTTACAAAAGGAACTTGATAATCTTACTAGATGGAGCAATGAAAACCGCATGCAAATTAACATCGACAAAACCAAATCCATGCTAATAACGACCAGACAAAAACTACAGACACTAGCCATAACTGGATCACCGCTCGAACTCCGCATGGGCACGTTACCTATAGTTAATGTGACTGAACATAAAACACTAGGGTTTTTAATATACAGCCATTTGAACTGGAGCTCTCATGTTCACGCTCTTACCAAGAAAATAGCACAAAAAGTTTACCAACTTGCTAAAATTCAGCACTTCCTGGACGAAAGCACACGAAAAATATTCTATACATGCTATATCCAATCACATCTCGATTACTGTTCCACAGTTTGGGATGGTTGCCCTAAATCTAATTTAAAACGACTACGTTCTCTACAAAACCGCGCTATTCGTCTGGTTTCTGGCATAAAGCACGTTGAAAGTAATAATTTGTACAGTCATCTAAGACTTCTACCACTACAAAAGCGCTTCCTTTTCAACAAAGCCAAATTAGTGAATAAAATTATATCTCAAAATACCCCAGAGTATCTTCTGCCGCTGATTCAATCTAATGCAATGAACAGCAAGCGCCTAAATTTGTTACATGTCTCAAAGCCTAGATTGGACCCATACAAAACATGTTTCGCCTATTCTGGTGCTCACTTATGGAATGATCTGCCTCCAGATCTGAAAACTCCAATGAGTCCCTACACATTTAACCGAAAACTCTTTCAATACTTAATCCATACCGACTATATGCCACCATAATTAATTTACTGGTATAATTGTTCAGTATAATTGTTCATTATAATTGTTTAACTATAATTGTTCACTATATATGTGTGTGCGTGTGGGAGCGAGAGAGAGAGAGAGAGAGAGAGAGAGAGAGAGAGAGAGAGAAAGAGAGAAAGAGAGAGAGAGAGAGAAAGTGGGTGTCAGAGAGAGGGAGAGAGTGAATGCGTGTGTGCGCACGTGCATGCGTGTGTGTGGAGAGAGTGATTGAGCGAGAAATGGTGGGGGAATGTGTCAGTGCATGCATTCGTACGTGTATGTGTGAGAGTGAGTGAGGGAGTGTGTGCGTGCGTGCATGCGTTCATGTGTATGTGTATGTGTGAGAGAGTGTGATTGAGAGAGTGAGTGTGTGTGTGTGAAGGATTGTGTGTTAGAGAGTGAGACAGTGGGAGAGTTGATGTGTGTTTGTGTGTGTGTGTGAGCGCGCGCATGTGTGTATATGAAAGAATACAGAGAGAGAGAGAGAGAGAGAGAGAGAGAGAGAGAGAGAGAGAGAGAGAGAGCTGAGCAGATGCATGTCATGTAACACGCATGTTATGTAACACGCGAATCCATATGTTTGTGTATTCTCATCTGTCATATTATCAGTTAAATACCATTTGATTTTATCAAGCATAATATAAACTCATGTTCATTACTGTAGTTTGAGTGAGAGAGTCAGTGAGTGTGAATGAGAGACAGAACGAGTTAGCGTGAGAGTGAATGAGTGAGCGGGAGAGTGAATGAGTGAGCGGGAGAGTGAATGAGTGAACGGGAGAGTGAATGAGTGAGCGGAAGAGTGAATGAGTGAGCGGGAGAGTGAATGAGTGAGCGTGAGAGTGAATGAATGAGCGGAAGAGTGAATGTGTGAGCGTGAGAGTGAATGTGTGTGTGTGTGTGAATGTGTGTGTGCGTGAATGTGTGTGTGTGTGTGTGTGTGAGAGAGAGAGAGAGAGAGAGAGAGAGAGAGAGAGAGAGAGAGAGAGAGAGAGAGAGAGAGAGAGAGAGAGAGAGAGAGAGAGAGAGCATCACTATTTTTACGTCACATACATTTTATGTACACATTTTTCTCCATGTTTAACATTTTTATGAGACTGCTCATGACAAGTGTCAGTGTATGTGTGTGAGTAAAGTGTGGGAGTTTGTTCATACTAGTTTCAATACTAACGTGAGACATTTTGTATGTGTCTAGATGTGAGGAAGTGTGAGTGTATGTGGAGGATGTGTGTGAGTGTGGGGATATGTGTGGGTGGGGGTGTGGGGGTGGGTAGTGGTATTTGTGGGTGTTGGTGGGATGTGTGGATAGATGTGTGGGGGTGAAAGTAGGGGTGTTGGAATGGGTGTGGGGGATGTGTGTATGGGTGGAGGATATGTGTATGGGACGGATGCGGGGGATGTGTGTTTATGTGGGTGGAGATGTGTGGATGGTTTGAGGAAGTATGTGTGGGAGGCGGGGTTGTGTGGGTAGGGGATTGTGTTGGGTGGATTGGGGATGCAAAGGCGGGTGGGGAGAATTGTATGGTGTGTGGGTTTGAGATATGTGTGCGGTGTGGGATGTGTGAATGATGTGTGGGTGGAGGGTATGTTTGTGGTGGTATGGGTGGAGGATAGTGTGTGGTGTGGGGATGTGTGTGATGGGTGCGGGGAATGTGCGTATGGGTGGGGTATATGTGTGGGTGAGTAGGGGATTGTGGTTGTTGGGGGAAGTATGTGGGGGTGTGTGGGTGGGAGATGTGTGTGTGTGTGTGTGTGGATGGGGAATGTGTGGGTGGGGGTGTTTGAGTGGCTTAGGGATGTGTAGGTGGGTGAGGGAGTTATATGTGTCGGGGTGGGATGTGTGAGTGGGTGGAGGATGTGTATGGGTAGGGGTTTTGTGATCGAGAGATGTTTGGTTGGGGGTGGGTGAGGGTGTGTGGGTGCGTAGTGGAGGATGTATGCGTGAGTGTGTGTGTGTTGGTGGACGGGTAGGGAATGCGTGTGCGGGTGGGGAGAGGTGTGTGGTGTGTTGGTTGGGGATATTGTGTGGGTGAGGTATGTGTGTGTGGGGGATTTTTGTGGTGTGTGAGTGGGGGTATGTGGGGTGGATGGGTAAGGGTATCTGTGTGGGTGTGGGTGGGAATATTTTTGTGGTATCTGGGTGGGGGATATGTGTGTGGTGTGTAAGTGGGGATGTGTTGGTGAGGAATATGTGTGTCTGTGGTGCGTGGGTTGGGAATAGTGCGTGGTAGGGGGTGTATGTGATGTGCGGGTGGGGGATTGTGTGGTGGGGAATTAGGTTCAGGCATATGTGGGTGGGTGGAAGTTGTATGTGTGGGTGGTGGGGTGTGTGTGTGTGGATTGGGGATGTATGGGTGGTTAGGGAGATGTGTGTGTGTGTGTGGGGGGGGGGGGAGTGTAGGGACATGTCAGTTGGTGGGGATGTGTGTGTATGGTTTGGGGATGTGTGAGTGGATGTGCGATGTGTGGGTTGGTGGGGGATTGTGTGCATGGGTGGGGAATATGTTGTCAATGGAGATGTGGCTGGGGGATGGGTGGTTTGAGGTGTGGGTGGGGAGAGGATGTGTGGGTTAGGATGTGTTTGTGGATGGGCGTGGGATGTGTGGGTTGGTGGGGGAATGTTTGTGGGTGGCGAGTGTGTTTTGGTTGGGGGATCAGGTGAGGGCAGTGTGTGTGGGTGGGGGATGTGCGGAAGGGGGATGGGTCGGTTGGTGGGGTATGTATGTGTCCCTTGGTGTGCGTGTGTGTGGGTAGGTGGGGGTGTTGTGTGGGTGGGGTGATGTATGGATGATTGAGAGATGGGCTTCATAACATGGTAATTAGCCTTGTTTATGTTTACAGCATTCATTTCAGAATGTTAATTTTTCTTAGAATGTAAATGTATAATGCTCTTGATGAACGAAAGACGTGTGATTGGAAGGGCCGAATGTAAGACGGGCCTGCGCGCCCAATTTGTGACCCTAATAAAGTTGATTTGGTTTGATTTTTTGATTTACATTCAGCCCTACCAATCACTCATCTTTCATACATTCAGCCCTACCAATCACTCATCTTTCATACACTCAGCCCTACCAATCACTCATCTTTCATACATTCAGCCCTACCAATCACTCATCTTTCATACACTCAGCCCTACCAATCACTCATCTTTCATACATCAATTATCTATTGTGTATGTTACATTGACATAGGGAAAAAAACATTGTCAAATGAATATTGTGAACACAAACAATATATATTACCCTGTTATAAACAGGTAGGGGCACATACACACATATGTATGTTTAGTTCAGTTTAGTTTAATCGATGGATCAACATTACGATAAGTGTTCCATTCTACTCCAGCACTCGAGGCGGACACCATACCTCGAGACCACTCAGTCCCCCCCCCCCCCCCCCCCAAAAAAAAAGAAAAAAAAAACACACACACACATGTATACTGCGCCAGCAAGTGAAATATATTTTGTTGTAGCTTGACAGCGAACTTATATTTGGTGTTCGTAGGTGACTTGCTGCCGGTCTCTCTGGCTGTGGGGTTACAACACTTTCTCTCTGTAATCCCGTTTATCACGCAGAGTCTCGTAGCGGAGCGAGAGCTGAGGCGGTTCGACCCCCGCTCGTGACTTGCGGGATACTGAGCCGGCCGCTCAGAAAGCAATGGCAAACTACTGAGCGTAATCTTGCCAAGAGATCAACATACAGCTGAAAGATGCTGGTGTTGACAGCTAAGTCCTGTAAAAAAAGGATATGCTTAAAAAAAAAAAAAATGGTGACTTGCTGGCGAGAGAATGTTTTGGTCTTCGTTCGGGGTGAGCTGTAATATTGATGTTGTCCACCGCCGTGGGTTTCACGGCTCATTGGTCCAATCACACTAGGTGCTGGCTCTCTGTTATATAGGCTTGTGGCTCTAATTGCGCCGCTCGTACACATATGTATTTCTTTGGTGCAGCAAGAATGTTCTATGAGCGCCGGTACTATAGAATTGACAACAGATAATTCTTTAAGCCAACTCAACGCAACTCAATCAACCAACAAAACACAGTTCGAATTTACATCTTCCTTTTTGGCTAAAGGTGTTTAACAACACGTACTATTATTTAGGCCACATACAATACCTGAAGTTATAATTTGTGTCAAACTTTATAGTACATGTAGAGGTGATCGTGGAAGGCTAATTTTGATTTATTACGACATTATTTAATCATGTGTAAGACTATTTGTAAACGTACAGTGCATACATATTGTTTGTTCTTGTAAGCGTGTAAAACATTTGTGATTTGTGAAACTTGTCACCGTTTTGACCTTGTCGACATTGTGATCTTGTCGCCATTTTGACCTTGTCGCCATCTTGTAAACTTGATGTCTATGTCCTTACTGAATGTTATCTTGATGTAAGTGATGTGTCATCAATGTTGTAGAGTGTTGAGATATATGTAGATTGTCCTTGTGCATTGAGTTTGTGGAACGCAAAAAGATTTGGAAAGAAAGTGACTTGTGTTTTGAAAAAAAAACTTGTTGACGGACAAACTTACGACCTACAACTACACTCAACGCCATACAAACCTAATCAATACTTAGTGACAAGCAGGCACACACCAACAAATAGACGCTAATTTATCTTTCTCCAAAAACAAAGCAGGTTTTTCCGTACCATCCAAAACCTTGCCGTAGAGGTCATTTGTGTAGCGAGTAGCGACCCTACAGTTCCTAGCCCGATTTCCAACCATTCTTCACCGCATCCAGGGCACTTGAGTATATTTCTCTTTTCATATACTTTAAGGATGCAATTGTAGGCACGTGTTGTCAATAGAAATCAATTGTAAATTGTTTATTACTAACCACTTATTACATATTTTGTGTGGCTGGTATTTCATTGACATTTTTCATCATGTCTTCATTATTTGATTTCATCGATATGGGGATAAAATTACATTTAACAGGTGATGAATTGACAAAGTGGAGTGAGCAGAAATACTCTGAATACCTACTAGTACAGGAGAAAGCTGCTGAACGTGATGAAAGAGCAGCTGAAAGGGCTGCCAAGCAAGTAGAGGCAGAAACTGCCTTAAAGCAAGGCGAATTAGAATTGGCTGCAAAGACAAAGCAAGCTGAATTAGACAGTGAGTTAAAGAAGGCAGAAATAGCAGCTCAGAGTAAGAGAGAAGAACTTGAGTTACAGTTGAAAATGAAACAACTTGACACTGAGACTGCGATTAACAAAGAGTCTAAGAAATCTGAGAGACTGGAGAAAGAAAACCAGTACAAGAAATATCAAGGTATTGTACGTAATTATACCTCGGGTGACTGCATCGCAGCCTTTACCCAAAATTTTGAAACTTTAATGGAACGTTACCAAGTTCCACTGTCTGAATGGAATATTGTTTATATGAGGAGTTTATCAGGGGAACCTCTTAAAGTCATTGAAACAATCCCCAAAGACCTCAGAAAAGATTACCATTATCTGAAATCTAAGATTATGGCACATTTTATGTTAGATGAGGCAGGTTACAGAGAACAATTCAGTAAGTTGAGCCCAAAACCGACTCAAACGTTCTCTGATTACCTATGCTTAGTCCGAGATATATTCACCAAATGGACGTCAGCAGCTAAAATTGACAAAAATTATCAGAGACTAGAAGATCTGATCATTCGAGATAAAATTATTTCATCTATCCCTTCAGCATTTTCAAAGTTTTTGCAAGAGAATGAGTGCACTAGTGTGGATGAGATTGAGAGACGTGGGTCGGCGTATTACACAGCCAACAAACATTGTTTTGCCACTGAAGCTACTGACATTAACTTTGTAGCAGCGGCTAACTATGACAAACCCTACAGTAGGCAGAAAACCCAAAGGCCTACCTCTGAGAAGTTTAAGCACTGTATTTATTGTAAATTTTCACATCATCAGAATGAAATGTGCGAGAAACACCCAGAGTATCAGACTTACCTTCTAAACATGGTAAACAGACAAAATAATGAACGTAGATCCTTCAGAAATCTGCGTAAATGTTTCCTCTGTAAGGCGCACGGACACCATCGAAAAGATTGTAAAGGTAAACAAATATACAACAAAGCAAGTGCTGCCTTGTTTGATGGTTCGTCGTCAGATGAAGAACAACCAGAGAAACATCCTGTGAACTCAGCACAGGTTTTTGACATATTTAGCGCTAATAAGTGCGATGTTTGTAACACCTTTTATGAAGATGGTACTTTAACATGCGGTCACGCCATCCCTATTGCCAATGAAGAAGCTAATTTGGTAGTAGACTCAAAAGGCAAGATAATCATCCATCACGGATATGTGAATGGCAAGTCTGCTACAGTTCTTCGTGACACGGGAAGTTCACTCATTGGTCTGAAGAGAACGTTCATAATGCCTACAGACTATACAGGCAGGCACGTAACATGCAGAACATTCTCAGGCAATATTGAGAAATACCCACTAGCATGGGCATATATTGAAACACCTTTCCTCACTGGGAAAGTAAAGTGCGCTGCATTAACAAACCCAGTGTGTGATGTAATTATTGGAAATTTACCAGAGGTGAATGATAAACCTCATGACATAACATCTCTGTGTATTGATGATAACATAACATCACCATCAAATGTCATCATTGATAATGTCACACCACCTATTGATTGTATGGTAGCTAATGTAGCACTAACATCTCACGACATCATTGATAACATTGTTCCATCACCATCTGATATCATTGAATGTGTGAACGCAGTAACTAGATCTACTGCTAGAGTGCAAGATGAAAGGAATCAAACTGAGGCTATACAAATGCTTAGCCCAGTTTCACTACCTACTAACACCATGAAGGAAACGTTTGTAACAGCTCAAAAAGCTGATCCTTCATTGTCAAAATACTTTAACCTGATCGGCCAAAAGCCAAAGGTAACAAAGAATGCAAAATGGCATTTTGCTATGAAAAATGGTATACTCACCAGGTATTACACCAAAGGTGACAACACCACAGAGCAAACTGTTTTGCCAACTAATTATCGCAAGCAAGCCTTACATCTTGCCCACGATATACCTCTTGCAGGGCACATGGCATACGTTAAGACCAGATCAAGGTTATTGACACAGTTCCATTGGCCCAAATTTTGCAATGACATTAAAGAATATTGCAGAAGTTGTGACACCTGCCAGAAACTGGTAAAAAAAAGGTAAACACCCACAGGCAAAGTTGCAAGTTACTGACTTAGCCAGTCGACCTTTTGAAAAACTATCTGTCGACATAGTGGGCCCTCTTAATCATACAACAACTAGAGGGAATAAATATATTCTAACTGTCATTGATCAATGTAGTCGCTGGCCAGAAGCTATTCCGCTAAAGAACATTACTGCCAATGACATAATGGAAGTGTTCTTCCATATTTTTTCTCGGATAGGTTTTCCAGATACTATCCAATCTGATAGGGGCACTCAGTTTATCGCCGCATCCACCCAAGCTTTCACCAAAATGTTGGGAGTGAAGCAATGTTTCAATTCCCCGTACCATCCTCACTCTAGTGGAATTGTGGAAAAATTTAACGGGGATCTAAAGCACATGCTTGCAAAAGTAACGCAAGAGCACCCCAATAACTGGGATTTATATCTACCAGCTATTCTTTTTGCTTATCGCGAGGTACCTCATTCTAGTACCGGTTTCTCTCCTTTTGAACTTATCTATGGTGCCAAACCACGCGGCCCATTGACCATTTATCACCAAATGTTAACTGACTCTACTCCAGTACTTAAACCCATATCATCATACGTATATGTCACATCATTGCGTGAAAGAATCATCAAATCGTGTGTTATTGCAAAGAATGCACTAAAACTATCTGGTGCTACTTATAGACAGTATGCTGACAAAGGTAACAGGACTATAACTTTGACACCTGGACAGGACGTTCTTCTTCTACTACCTAGTGACAGACACTTATTGACTGATTCTTGGCAGGGACCTTTTAAAGTGACGAGACAGATTTCACCTGTAGACTACGAAATCCTAATAAAAGACAAACACAAAATATTTCACATAAATATGCTAAGACCTTACCATAACAGAGACAACGAACAAGACGATACGACAGCTTGTACAGTGATAATAGATCACGAAGATGACGATGCTAGTGACGAGATTCCAACACCTTCATTAGACACGACAAACTGCTTGAAGGAGATCAAAATCAACCCAAAGTTGACTCAAGCAGAGACAAACAGTTGCAAACAACTTATACAACAATACAACACCATCTTTTCCAACAACCCAGGACACACAGAACTAGTACAGCATTTGCCACACCTTGGGGACTGTACGAATGGTGCAAACTTCCATTTGGGCTAGTCAATGCCCCTGCCACATTCGTACGTATGACACGACTTCTTCTAGCGGACATTCCTAACATAATCTGCTATATCGACGACATCTGTGTTCACACAGAGACAATGACAGAGCACATTAAGACGTTGGAACAGACATTTGAACGTATTAGACAGCACGGACTGACAGTGAAGCCTGCGAAAGTAGACATAGCCTACCAGGAAATAACTTTCTTGGGGTACAAAATATCCAATGGCTTTGTCATGACAGACGATAAAATTGTGTCCAAGATACCAAAACTCTCACTTCCGACTACTAAGAAACAAGTCAGAAGTTTGTTGGGATTAATAAATTATTACAGGCAGTTCATTCCTGATTTTTCCGAACTGACCGAAGTGTTTACTAATTTACTAACCAAAAATAAACCAGATAAAATTGTAAACAATGAATGCCTACAAATTGCATTCCGCAAAGTACTCGCATATTTTTCTAATAATAGTTTGAATAATCTCATCCTGAAATTGCCCAATTTCCGTTTACCTTTCAGATTGCGTACAGATGCTAGCTCCGTGGCGATTGGAGCAGTCTTGTTACAAGAGTACAATAACATCCTCCATCCCGTATACTTCGTATCCAGGAAACTAAAGCCCAGAGAACGGGCGTGGTCTATCCCTCAATTGGAAGCCCTAGCTTTAGTGGTGGGTATAACAAAATTATCCAGATTTCTTCTAGGACGTCACTTTATCGTGGAATCTGACAGCAGCCCTTTACGGTTTATAAATTCAGGAATACCCTCAAATCATATGGTAGCGCGCTGGTCTCTTAAACTTCAAGATTATAGCTTTGAGGTTCGACATATTCCAGGCAGATCCAATTCAATTGCCGATCTTTTGTCCCGTTGTCCGACCGACCCAGTAAGCACCAATGTCTGAGTGCAGTGTGTACAAATACACTCAGACCGACACAGCCATTTATAAGTGAATAAGTTTTTTCCATTCACAAAAAGCTGTGCAATGTCTACAATATTGTGATAGGGATTACTCCCATTATATATAGTATTCTTATTTTACTAATTCATGTAGTGATTGTCGTGTGTAACTGTGTAGTGTGTGGTAGAAAGCGAACTTTATTAATTGTATATACCAAGAACAAGAACAGTGTCACATTCGCTCAAGAACTTACCGTAAGCGAACTATCCAATTTGACAGTGACATCTGCGTGTGGAACTTTCCAGGGATATTTTAATGACGGATGTGAACGTGTAAACTGAACAGTGACAGCTACACCATTGCAGTGAACCGAAATCCATAATGTTCGGTAGTGAAACATCCAACACATGAACAGTTAATCGTAATCCAGAAGGTTTTGTAGTGAAACATCCGACACATGAACTGTGAGAACATGGTACTTTCCGTAACTACATCAGACCGGAACAAGTGTGTTCTGCAAGCTTCAACATCAGCTGATTTTAGTGTTCGTGTGTACTTCCGGATTAGTTAGAAATTAGAGTAAAATTAGCAGACGACAAATAAAAATTCAAAAATATCTATGACGATTCTAAAATCTTTAGGAATCTATAAAATGAAATACACGAATTGTGTGTTTATTTATTTATGTAGTGTAATCTTAGAATCATATCTTGATTAATGTATTCATATTACCCACTTTTTCTCGTTAATATGAAGAAACGTCAAGCAATGACGCTAAGAAATATAATAATGATTGTAAATTATTGTATTTCAGTGATGTAAAAATTATTTCCCTTTCATTTATTTGTTAGTACATCATTTCACAAAGGGCCATAATTTGAAATGTATATTCTAATGTGTTGTGTATAAATAGCCAAGTGTTGCCAGATTATTAGCACAACAGGTAGCCATTTACTGTGCATGGCAGAGGGTTGCCGACATTGCAGACCAACACAAGAGCTACTGGCCAAATAAGGTCAGGGTTTGAGCGTTTTATGCGACTTATAAACAGCCGCATTTCAGTCTAGCTAGATGGTTTTTGTTTCAAGAACCATATTATTACGTTTTTTTCTCTTTGCTGCGAGGTAGATGCGTGAAGCTGGTACTACCGATCTGACTGGGTCGTTAATGCAATTGAGGTAATCAGCCATCGAGAGGATGAAACCTGACATGTGTTAAAGGTTGAACACCACATGTCGTTGAATGCAACTTCCATTTCATATATATATTTCTATGACATATGTGTATTTAGTTGTATTTTGATACTAATGTATATAACAATAGAAGGGTAGACTCTGACAAGGTTAGAATATGTATGTACATATATTATACATGAAAGATGACATCTTTCATGAATTTGCAGGGGGAGAGTGTCAGAGTCCCAAAAGGGTACAGAGATGCAGTGACATCGTTACGCCCGCCAGGCGACTTAGCTCCCAGCAGGGATGCAACAACTTCGTTACGCCGCCAGGCGAGTGATAGTTACCGGCCTGCAAGATTGCTGGCTGACGAACGACCAGCGGTCAGGCCCGGGCGACGCTAACCGCACGCATGCCTCGTGAAGCCACTTGAGATGGGAGGCGAATTGCGAACTAGCGGCAGACAGCTCTGGGACACGGACTTGGACGGACGCAAGATAGAGAGAAAGGCGTTGTGTGGTTTCTGTACTGAAAGTCGAGTGTCTGGACATCTTGAGTGAGACTTGTGAGCTGTATGTAAGTGTATTGAAGTATCGAGTATATATTGTTGTGATCATCGTTCTGTATTTGATATGTGAATAAATCCATAGAACGGTGTGTCCTTGAGTCTTACGTCAAATCACGTTGTACTTGTACTGTCTCACACTGTTAGGTGAGCGAGCCAAGTTTAAGACCCTGACACCACGTCTCAACTCGACGGTGGCTATGTGTGGCCGTGCTACGGAGCTAGGAAACTACGTCTCAACTCGACGGTGGCTATGTGTGGCTGTGCTACGGAGCTAAGAAACCACGTCTCAACTCGACGGTGGCTATGTGTGGCCGTGCTACGGAGCTAAGAAACCACGTCTCAACTCGACGGTGGCTATGTGTGGCCGTGCTACGGAGCTAAGAAACCACGTCTCAACTCGACGGTGGCTATGTGTGGCCGTGCTACGGAGCTAAGAAACCACGTCTCAACTCGACGGTGGCTATGTGTGGCCGTGCTACGGAGCTAAGAAACCACGTCTCAACTCGACGGTGGCTATGTGTGGCCGTGCTACGGAGCTAAGAAACCACGTCTCAACTCGACGGTGGCTATGTGTGGCCGTGCTACGGAGCTAAGAAACCACGTCTCAACTCGACGGTGGCTATGTGTGGCCGTGCTACGGAGCTAAGAAACCACGTCTCAACTCGACGGTGGCTATGTGTGGCCGTGCTACGGAGCTAAGAAACCACGTCTCAACTCGACGGTGGCTATGTGTGGCCGTGCTACGGAGCTAAGAAACCACGTCTCAACTCGACGGTGGCTATGTGTGGCCGGGCTACGGAGCTAAGAAACCACGTCTCAACTCGACGGTGGCTATGTGTGGCCGGGCTACGGAGCTAAGAAACCACGTCTCAACTCGACTGTGGCTATGTGTGGCCGTGCTACGGAGCTAAGAAACCACGTCTCAACTCGACGGTGGCTATGTGTGGCCGGGCTACGGAGCTAAGAAACCACGTCTCAACTCGACGGTGGCTATGTGTGGCCGGGCTACGGAGCTAAGAAACCACGTCTCAACTCGACGGTGGCTATGTGTGGCCGGGCTACGGAGCTAAGAAACCACGTCTCAACTCGACGGTGGCTATGTGTGGCCGGGCTACGGAGCTAAGAAACCACGTCTCAACTCGACGGTGGCTATGTGTGGCCGGGCTACGGAGCTAAGAAACCACGTCTCAACTCGACGGTGGCTATGTGTGGCCGTGCTACGGAGCTAAGAAACCACGTCTCAACTCGACGGTGGCTATGTGTGGCCGTGCTACGGAGCTAAGAAACCACGTCTCAACTCGACGGTGGCTATGTGTGGCCGGGCTACGGAGCTAAGAAACCACGTCTCAACTCGACGGTGGCTATGTGTGGCCGTGCTACGGAGCTAAGAAACCACGTCTCAACTCGACGGTGGCTATGTGTGGCCGTGCTACGGAGCTAAGAAACCACGTCTCAACTCGACGGTGGCTATGTGTGGCCGTGCTACGGAGCTAAGAAACCACGTCTCAACTCGACGGTGGCTATGTGTGGCCGTGCTACGGAGCTAAGAAACCACGTCTCAACTCGACGGTGGCTATGTGTGGCCGTGCTACGGAGCTAAGAAACCACGTCTCAACTCGACGGTGGCTATGTGTGGCCGTGCTACGGAGCTAAGAAACCACGTCTCAACTCGACGGTGGCTATGTGTGGCCGTGCTACGGAGCTAAGAAACCACGTCTCAACTCGACGGTGGCTATGTGTGGCCGTGCTACGGAGCTAAGAAACCACGTCTCAACTCGACGGTGGCTATGTGTGGCCGTGCTACGGAGCTAAGAAACCACGTCTCAACTCGACGGTGGCTATGTGTGGCCGTGCTACGGAGCTAAGAAACCACGTCTCAACTCGACGGTGGCTATGTGTGGCCGGGCTACGGAGCTAAGAAACCACGTCTCAACTCGACGGTGGCTATGTGTGGCCGTGCTACGGAGCTAAGAAACCACGTCTCAACTCGACGGTGGCTATGTGTGGCCGTGCTACGGAGCTAAGAAACCACGTCTCAACTCGACGGTGGCTATGTGTGGCCGGGCTACGGAGCTAAGAAACCACGTCTCAACTCGACGGTGGCTATGTGTGGCCGGGCTACGGAGCTAAGAAACCACGTCTCAACTCGACGGTGGCTATGTGTGGCCGGGCTACGGAGCTAAGAAACCACGTCTCAACTCGACGGTGGCTATGTGTGGCCGGGCTACGGAGCTAAGAAACCACGTCTCAACTCGACGGTGGCTATGTGTGGCCGTGCTACGGAGCTAAGAAACCACGTCTCAACTCGACGGTGGCTATGTGTGGCCGTGCTACGGAGCTAAGAAACCACGTCTCAACTCGACGGTGGCTATGTGTGGCCGGGCTACGGAGCTAAGAAACCACGTCTCAACTCGACGGTGGCTATGTGTGGCCGGGCTACGGAGCTAAGAAACCACGTCTCAACTCGACGGTGGCTATGTGTGGCCGTGCTACGGAGCTAAGAAACCACGTCTCAACTCGACGGTGGCTATGTGTGGCCGTGCTACGGAGCTAAGAAACCACGTCTCAACTCGACGGTGGCTATGTGTGGCCGTGCTACGGAGCTAAGAAACCACGTCTCAACTCGACGGTGGCTATGTGTGGCCGTGCTACGGAGCTAAGAAACCACGTCTCAACTCGACGGTGGCTATGTGTAGCCGTGCTACGGAGCTAAGAAACCACGTCTCAACTCGACGGTGGCTATGCCCAACTGATTGTCTGCTGGAGACGTTGCCTCCTGCTCAGCAACTCGCCTCGCTATCTTCATACAAGGCATGGATCTCAACCTTCTCATCTTCACGGTGGGCTGCCTGAAGCTGTAGGTTGTCTGTACCATCTTCATACAAGGCATGGATCTCAACCTTCTCATCTTCACGATGGGCTGCCTGAAGCTGTAGATTGTCTGTACCATCTTCATACAAGGCATGGATCTCAACCTTCTCATTTTCACGATGGGCTGCCTGAAGCTGTAGGTTGTCTGTACCTAGTGGCCCATGACCTGACCTTCGTATACACTTACATACACACACAGGCATATACACACATGTATATACCAACATATACACACACACGCATAAACACACATGTATATACCAACATATACACACACACGCATAAACACATGTATATACCTACATACACACACAGGCATAAACATATATGTATATATCTACATACACACACAGGCATAAACACATATGTATATACCTACATATATATACACACAGGCATAAACACACATGTATATACCAACATACACACACACACACACAGGCATAAACACACATGTATATACCAACATATACACACACGCATAAACACACATGTATATACCTACATACACACACAGGCATAAACACATATGTATATACCTACATATATATACACACACGCATAAACACACATGTATATACCTACATACACAAACATATATACTTACTTACACACAGAGATGTACATGCACAAACAAATACATATATACCTACATACACAGAGAGATACACATAAACATAATCACATAATATATACCTACATAGATACGCACATATGCATAAACACATACATATATACCTACATACACATAGATACGCACACATATATAAATACATACGTATATACCTACCTACACACATACGTTTATACCTACATAAAAGAAAAAAAGATTGATTGGTTGATATACCTACATACACACACACATATTGTGGTGTAACCCATGATTATCTGTTGCCTGATGTTTGTGTGTATTTCATATATTATTGTACACCAGATGTTTTATCTGAGAACATATAACACCTGAATCAAATATCCATAGTTGTATTTGATTTATTTAGGTTGTCTTTAGAGGTTATGACTTTTCTCCGTAATCTCGTATACTCTCGTCGGTAACGTGATGACGGTTCAAATCAGCAGTGGTTCGAATCGCATAGGTAACTTACGGGGTATGTGAGCCGGCCGCTCAGAAAGCAATGGCAAACTACTGAGCGTAATCTTGCCAAGAGATCAACATACAGCTGAAAGATGCTGGTGTTGACAACTAAGTCCTGTAAAAGGATATGCTTAAAAAAAAGAAGGTTGGTTTGTGCAGTCACTATGTTTACCACCACTCAATATTATCTACTTACTGTTTAGGTTGTCTAGCAGTCACTATGTTTACCACTATCTCAATGTTATCTACTTACTGTTTGGGTTGTCTAAGTTGGTTTGTGCAGTCACTATGTTTACCACTACCTCAATGTTATCTACTTATTGTTTGGGTTGTGTGTTTTGTTTTTCACAACACCTTCCGGTAAAAGATGCTGTAATTAATAACGTTACTTTAATATACTTTCTTTGTTGTACGGCGTAGACTAAGAAGTCTAACAACTCGACATGACAATCTTTTCTCTCTCATCTCTTTATAAATCTTTATGTTCTAGGTTTCTATCTATCTGTCTTAGTACTTCCACTCATCTGCTTACTCTCCTACAGTTCATGTTGCTAGTTTATTCTGTTTACTTACTGTAGCAACGTCATCATACGCTGACATCAGACATGGTGAAATGAAGGCAACACAATTATTTTCTTTCAAAACAATTTACAATGAATAACATCACTTTTATTCAGTTTTCAATGTAAAATCATTAACATTAACCATTATGTTAATGTTTATGCCCGCAACGCGAGTATGGATTCCCAGAAGTGGCAGTGCTTAAGTGACATATTAGGCCACGAGAGAAATGTTATTGTCTGTGGCGATTTCAATGCTAAAGGCAGATCATGGGGAAACATTTCCTCCAACATACAGGGGTAGGAGCTCGAGACTGCACTTGAAACCATTGACCTGGTTTGTGTCAACACTGGCTGTATCACCAGGACAGCAAGCCGTCAAGGTGACGAGGACAGTGCTATTGATCTGGCACTGGTTTCTCCTTCACTCACTACAGTGTGTAGATAGGGTGTCCTAGGACACCACGGCAGCGACCACCACCCTTGCAGCATATTCGTGGAGAAAGGCAGAATCAGGCAGCACAAGTTAACGGTCCAGACTTTCCAGTATGACAGTACAGGGCAAGATGTGGTAAGTAAAATAAGTGTAAACAATATAAAATGACACAAAGTAGTGCATCTTTACAAAAGAGAGTTAAGACACAACAGGACGTTGCGGCGATTAGCCTTCATCAGCAAACAAACACATTCACAAACACAACATACAGTCAAGGAGATCTCCTGTGACTACATCAGAAGGTGACGACAAGACGAGAAGAACAAAAGCATGGAAAAATGAAAGCAATGAAGAGAAAATGAGAATTGAAAAAAATGTTAATTGAAAAAAAATGTTAGTTGAAGAAAACGTAAATAGAGAAAATGTTCATACTCACCTCACAGTTCGGATCTGTAAGCAACTCAGAAAATCTCCATGTATTCTTATACCCAGCGCTAGGTGTTACGGTTCAGTGAGCACATAGAAGGGTGGGGGCGGGGCAGGATGGCAGAACGGTAACTGGTCAGGTAAGACTATCTGAGCAATCTCAGTGGATGTACTAGAGAAGCATGAAGCGCACAAGATTGATGGTGGTACTAACCAAAACCCCATTATGTGCTCCTATATGTTATTATAGGGGCGAGTCTTAAAGTCTGGGCAGACTGATATGCGTGAACGCACATACATACATAGACATCGCTCAACAGACAAAATGCTGGTATATGTGGGCATGTGCAAAGTATATGTGAGAAGAGAGAGAGAGAGAGAGAGAGAGAGAGAGAGAGAGAGAGAGAGAGAGAGAGAGAGAGAGAGAGAGAGAGAGAGAGAGAGAAAGTGAGACTCTCCAATGGTAGTTGGTCATGCGTCAAAGTACACTTGTTCCTGCAGCGAGGCGCCGTCATCATTTGGAGGCGACAGGTTAGATCCCGGTCGGTAACTATTATAGCTTTCAGATTTTATGTTGTGTGGTGCGTCTTCTAATCTCTATTTCCTTCTTCTTCTTCTGTGAGCACCAAATAATACTATGTGTGGTTATTTATTTAATCGTCTTAGTGGTTTCAATGGTTCTCTCCATTTATTTCTTGTGTTTACATGGTAGTAAGTAAAGCAATAACATGGCTCGAGACACAGACATTCACTAGGGCGTGTTTCGTTAGCGACTCAATGAGCATGCTCAAGAGGATATAGATGGGGTGGTGTGAGGTTTATTTATTAGGGGTTCATCTTTTAGAATGTAACACCTACTTAAGAGGAATTTAATTAAGTATCTGAGGAATGTTATCAGAGTATGCCCAAGGGGATGGGTTCCTATCCTCTAACAAGATTACCTTCTAGAAGCTAATTTTATGGCTCGTTCCCCCATGTGAAGATACTAATGAGTGTTTGTATCTACACGAATTAATGTAAAATATAGATATGTTTAGGTTTCTTGGGAAGGTGTGGAGACCACGGACTGTTGCCACTATCTCAAAAATGGATGCCCTTTTCTATCACTGGGGAAAAGGTGCTAGTGTGCAGGTGCCCGCCATCATGCAGTCTCAAATAGTATTATCATCTCTGATGTATACACTTACACGATGGACTAGACCAGCAATATCATGACAGAACATTCACAGTATAAACAGGACATACAGTGACATCACATAATATTTACTGCTAGCACACAATCTTTGTGTTTACAAACAATCTGTAAGAATCAATCAACAAATGGTCTGGTAACATGAAGTGTAATAAATCAAAAGTATGACAACAAAATATATTATTCACATTGGACACATCTCTGAAAAAAACATTGTCAGGTTTACAAGGAATACCAACTGATGTGAATACATAATTGTGGAAAAAAACAAAGCATTTGAATCATCCAAAATACATTAAAGTATATTTATGCATCACAAAGTAACTACCACTTAAACAAAGGATATGTATATCTCCGGTGCAGCTGATATCTGCCGGTAGGTACTTCAGTGTGTATAGGATTCTAATCCTTCCCTGGAACCAGTTTTCTATCAGAGGGTCATCTCCAATGGATCTAACATCTGGGATTCTCACTGGGTTCATGGGTTACATGGGTTAGATCTTTGAAGGATGGGGGTAGTGGATGATGTAAGGAAATGGGCTGTACTAAAATTTGGGCTGGCAAAAGATGGACATGACATACTACTTTACTGCCCTCAGCAACCAAGTCCGCATCTTCAGAACCGTAGGCTTCCAGTTGCACCGCCCATCTGACGGTCCAAACAAAATATAACATATAACTTCATAAGCATTTTGCTAACATTTATATATCAGTAAAGCATAAAACATGTCAAGAAACAATCAAGAAACAAAAAAGAAGAGAATAAGAAAATAAGAGGGGGAAGAATGTGTCCACTCAATGGTGAGATCACCTCCGTCTTAGCTTTATAGATGGCATTCAATCCATCATCTCATGCTGTAAGGTCCTGATGGAATCAACTCTTGGCGCAACCCGGCCAATAAAAAAAGATAGTCATAACTTTAAGACCAGGGAGTCTGGTTGTGACCCGGTTATCCGGTTGTGTCAAAGTAAGTTGATTCTAAGTCATCAAGGATGTAACAGACATGTTAGGATGAAGGTAGGTTGTGGTAGAGTCATGATGTGATTAAGATAAAGGCATATTGTGATGAAGGTGGGTTGATGTAACTGCATGTTATGATAGATGCATGTGAAGGATGCATGTAGTGACATTTCCTAGTAAGTCAGAGATAGGTTGAGACTGTTGCTTGATAAGACAGGATGTGTTGGGATGGATGTAAGCTGAGTTAATGGTCAACCTTATAACATCATCCTCATCACTGTCATCATCAGGTGCCTGTATGTAAGCTCTTATTTCCTTCCTCCGGATTCGGTTTAGATCTCAAATGCCTATCATCATCATCATCATCATCATCATCATCATCATCATCATCATCATTTATTGAGAGTTAATTGTCCACCATATAATCTCATCATCATTATGTATCGATATAACTGCCTTTTTATATCAGAGGGAAAGATTATAACTTTTCCTCCCACAACAAAGTAATCTTCCTTAACCATCAGCCATTTTACAACAATCACAAATGAGAATATATTTATTTCCCGAGTTTGTGTGAGTGCCTTTATAAGGGTTATGTATTTAGCATAAGCACTGATTTAAACAAAACAGGTATGGTCATTCCCAACGGTCTCTTCTAAGCAGGGGGCTGGAGAACGACATTGTTAAACCACCCAAGATTGCAGGTTATCTCGTGCACATGGTCAGAAATGGGCTGCTTTATAATCATATTTCAGAACGGAAATGGCATGCCCTTGAACGTAAGAACCACCTAATCACCATCACTATGGTGTGAGGCTGTTGGTGTGTCCCGCGTCTGACTAACAAACAAGCATTTATTCTCAGAACAAAACATGGCAATTTCACAAAACATATTCTGGGGGGGGGGGTGGGGGGGAAATGTGAATAAAATAATCACCAGATATATTATATACATCCCTACAGGTGTAAGTCAGTGTACATGGTTTTAAAGAGATAGACTCTTAAGCTAATGTCCTCTGTAAAAGCATCAATGTCTAGCAAGTACATTTGAAAAGTACATTATCCATATATTGAGAAAAGTAGTTATATACATGTTGTAACTGAATATAAGGAAATATTCTTTATTAGCATATTGTAACGGAATATAACGAAATCTTAAGCTAATGTCCTCTGTAAAAGCATCAATGTCTAGCAAGTACATTTGAAAAGTACATTATCCATATATTGAGAAAAGTAGTTATATACATGTTGTAACTGAATATAAGGAAATATTCTTTATTAGCATATTGTAACGGAATATAACGAAATCTTCTTTAGTAGCATATGGTAACAGAATATAAGGAAATATTCTTTAGTAGCATATGGTAACAGAATATAGAGAAATATTCTTTAGTAGTAAATGGTAACAGAATATAACGAAATATTCTTTAGTAGCAGATGGTAACAGAATATAGAGAAATATTCTTTAGTAGCATATGGTAACAGAATATAAGGAAATATTCTTTAGTAGCATATGGTAACAGAATATAGAGAAATATTCTTTCGTAGCATATAGTAACAGAATATAAGGAAATATTCTTTAGTAGCATATGGTAACAGAATGTAAGAAAATATTCTTTAGTAGTATATTGCAACAGAATGTCTAGCTGAAGGTTCTAACAAAGCAAGTGCAGTGAACAGAAAACATGGCCCTTGGCCTTCATTCCCACAGGAATGAGAAATTGGACTATGATCATTTGTAAACATTCTAAACATTACATCGACATTATTATGAATATAAACATCGTATTACCTTAACTTCAAGGATTCATTCACCACACATTGAAAGCTGAGCCTGCCCGAGGAAACTAGAACACTGCCTTGATTTGCTTCAACATCATGCTGGTCATCATCTTGTAAGTTAAGCTAGCACTAATCTCACTTCCCCCCAATTGTGACTAGAGGGGTCTGGCTGGCTCTCTGGCCCGGCTTTAGCCAATCGCTCATTCGTTTGAATCGCCCACATAATTTTTATTCTTTCTGTATCAGCTGCTGAGCGATGCGGGTGTATGGTGTACCGAAATGGTCAGATATCTGAGTGTTGGGGACCATGCGGTGGCTGGAAATATCTCACAGGTGGATCCAAAGAGAATGGTTGCTGTCTCTGGAGCGGTCTTGGCTGGCAAAGGTTAGTTTCATATTCATGCCAGGGCATGCGGGAGTACAAGGAAATGAGCGGGCTGACAAGCTCACAGGTTAGGCTACTGTGGAGGGTGGATGCGCCATGGACCAGGCTGACATTCTGAATGCTCTACGAGAAGTAAGACTTTGCGAGAACCAAGTGATGATTGTGAATCTACAACCATGGCCAGACTGTGAGAACAGCAAATTAAAAGAGGGGTGGCCAAACAAGAACACTACGCAGGAAGCCAAAGAAGATTGATAAACATACACGGAAATGGTGTCGTTAGCCACTACACACTGCGGGATTTGCCGAGGAGGGGATCTGAGCAATTATGGACTGAATGGTTTGATATGCAATGAGGATGATCTGTCAACTAATTAAATGACAATGTAAAATCAAGAACTGTGAAATTTAGAATGCTTAACTCCTAAATACAAGCACCATATCTGCACTATTTCCTTAAATGTGTCGCCTTATGCAATGTCAGACTGCAAGCCCGTTTGAACTGTGCTCCACAAAAGTCACACTTGTAAGGTTTAGCCTCTGTATGTATTAACATATGATTGTTAAGATTACTACCTTTCTTAAATGTTGCACCACAAATACCACATTTATAAGGTCTTTCCCCTGTATGTATTCTCATGTGTGATTTCAGATCACTATTTTGTGTGAAACTTCTACCACAAACTTCACACGTAAAAGGTTTCTCACCTGTATGTATGAGACGGTGTCTTTTAAGATGAATAAGGCGTGTAAATGCAAAACCACAAAGATCACATTTAAAAGGCCTGGCCCCTGTATGTACATGTTTGTGTGTCTTCAGAGAACTAGCATTAGCATAACTTGTACCACAAATATCACACTTAAAAGGCTTATCTCCTGTATGTATTCTTTTGTGTGCATTCAGGTGGCTGCTCACAGAATACCTTTTACCACAATCATCACATCTATAAGGCTTTTCTCCAGTGTGTATTCTTTTATGTTTTTTAAGAGCACTATCCCACATAAAACAAGCATCACAAACATCACAATTGTAAGGTTTAACTCCAACGTATTTTCTAATATGAACTTTCAAATCAGAGAATCGCATAAAGCCTGCATTACAAACATCACACTTGTAAAGTTTCTCCCCTTCATGAATATTTTGATGCTCAACAAGATTACCCTTTAGTGTAAATCTTTCATTGCAAATATCACATTTGAATGGTTTTTCAACCATGTGATTGTTCTGATCTATTTTGAGACAATTATTGACTGTAATCCTGTGGCCACAGGCTTCTTGGTTGGATAGCTTCCCTTCTTTATCTCTTCTCTTATGTTTCTTCCCCTTTCTGCCATCTGTAGAACTCACAAGAGATGCACTACACTTCACCTTGTTCTCTTCAGGCTCCAATTTCCGCTCATTACAAAACAATCTATGTGTCTTATCTGCCACACACAGTTCTGAACTTTCCTCTTTTATGGAATTTGTTTCATCAGAGTTTGCTCGTGTACGTAACATTAGCATACAATTATCTTGTCTCTGAACTATTTCAGTAACATTGTCATCACAGGCAACAGAATCCACACATGCAACATTGTGTTCACTTGTTGTTGGCTGACTACAGCTGGCATATGTCAGTACTTCAGACTTGGTCTGTTCTTTCTTGTAAAGCATGTTGACATCACGGATGATCTCACCAGACAGCACATCTGTGTATGTAAGACATTCACACATTAGTTGTGCTCAAGTTGCTATTATGATGTAATCAACTCAGAATTATACAGCTTGAAAATGAATTAGCTTCAAACACAAGTTGTAATATGAAAATAGAAAACTATTTCATTTGATTTGTAAAACAACTGTAACATCCCCAGAATTATAGAAAATCTACCAGAGCACAAATATGAGTTCTAAATTAGGGTAAAGATGTTGAATGGCAACAAGACTCAAGTAAGTGCAAGTCTGTCTGAAGCAAAAACAGTTAAGGCTACACAAAGTCTGTCTGAAGCAAACACAGTCAAGGCTACACAAAGTCTGTGTAATCTGGTGAGGCTGGAACAGAAACCTGGCTTAAGACAGTGTTGCAGTAGCACAACTGGCACACAAATCCTACCAGAAGGCCTAACCAATGGTACACATCAGTTCCTATTTTAGCAATGTCTGCTTGATATACCCAAGATTTTAAATAGAACAGCAATGTCAGATCATTTTTGCTTCAAAACCATAATAACACATTCCTACATGAGCATTATATGTCCATAAAATTATCTCTCGCCAACAGTAATGTATTTGTATAACAGTAACATTTCCATGCAACTTTAATTTCTCTGTCCAACATGTAGTTATTTTATAGTTTATGTTGGTAGTTTTCTTTATTAATGTTCATCCTTTTTGGTATACTACTGTGGAGGCTGAAGTACAAGTGTTGATTTTCGAGAATTCGCTAGACGGTGACGCGGTCATCTACACAGATGGATCGGTCGTCCGACATGTGAGAAGCTCATGGGCCTTTACGGCTCGGGCCAGAGGGAGAATTGTGAAGGAGGACTCTGGTGCTTTCACTGAAACCACAAGTAGCCTGACTATAGAAGTTATGGCAGTAAGTAAGGCAATAACATGGCTCGAGACACAGACATTTACTAGGGCATGTTTCCTTAGCGACTCAATGAATATGATCAAGAAGATAGAGGTGGGGTTGATCAGAAGAGAATGGTTGCTGTCTCTGGAGCGGTCTCGACTAGCAAAGGTTAGTTTCATCTTCGTGCCAGGACATGCAGGAGTACAAGGAAATGAGCGGGCTGACAAGCTCGCAGGTGAGGCTACGGTGGAGGGCGGACGCACCATGGACCAGGCTGACATTCTGAATACTCTACGAGAAGTAAGACTTTTGCGTGAACCAAGTGATGATTGTGATTCTACAACCATGGCCAGACTGCGAGAACAGCAAATTAAAAGAGGGGTGGCCAAACAAGAACACTACGCAGGAAGCCAAAGAAGATTGATAAACCAACACAGAACTGGTGTCGTTAGCCGCTACATGCTGCAGGATTTGCTGAGGGGATCCGAGCACTTATGGACTGAATGGTTCGATGTGCAATAAGGATGATCTGTCGACTAACTAACTAACTAAAGGGCTCCGTCTTTTAATGTCTGTGCTTGTTTTCTTGCATTGAGCCCCTGGGTGGGCTCGCCTTCTGGTCATCTGTTTTATGGCGTTTTTATTCTTGAGTCTTGTGTCCAGTGTAGGAGAGGGACTATCACATCTCTCTTATCCATTGTTGGGGAGGTTTCCTACCATCTCCTCTTTGTCCAGTGTAGGAGGGTTTTCCTGCGCGTCCGTCTTATCCCTCGTTGGGGAGGTTTCCTACCGCTTCCTCTAGCCCCACGTTGGAGAGGGTTCTTTCACTTCTCTCTTTTCCATCAATGGAAAGTCTTTCCGTGTCTCTCTTTTTCCCCTCTTGTCATGTCTTTGTATGGTCAGCTTCTTCCTTCTTTATTAAATTTGTTTTCTACTGGTGTTGTCTTCATTTTATGTTGGTTATATTTCTTTACCTGTTCTTGCTATGAATTGTTTTACCAGTTGTTGCACTTCTTTGTTGCCCTCTGTCTGTAGGCCCTCCTTCATTGTCATCGCGGTGTTTCTTGTTTGGAAGTACTCTGCTAGGTCTTTACACTCCCAATCAAATGTTCTACACGACAGTAGGTAGTGTTCTATAGTGCTTTCTTTCAGGCAGTCTACGCAGAGTGATCTGCTTATTTTGTCTTTCCAATATTTTATTCTCATCCCCCATAGTTTCTTATATGTTGGTACTTTCATGTTGTTGTTTTTTTACTGGACTTTTCATATTGGGCTCTTTTAGAATGTTGTATGGTGTCTTCCTTGATTGCAGTCTCTCCATTGTTGATTCCATTTCTTGAGTACATGTTGTTTGATGATGCTTTTTGCCTCCATTATGCAGAGTCCTGTGTATACTATATTCTGGTTGGTTGTTCCATGTTTTACAGCTTTGTCTGCCCTCTAATTGCCAATTATGCCTCTGTGCGCCGGTATCCAGACTACTGTGACCTGGCATCTCATGTTTCTTAGGTTTTTTGTCAATGCCAGCATTTCTTCCTTCAGGTCTGGTCTGTTCCCCTTAGAATAGTTTCCTAGCACCTGCACTGCGAATAGCGAGTCTGTCAGTATAGTTAGTTTTATGGGAGGGTTCTCTGTCACTATTTCGAGTCCTTTCATGATTCCTATTAACTCTGCCGTGTAGACTGCTGTGTTGTCTGTTATTTTGTAGTCTGTTTGGATGTTCCAGTGCGGCACTGCTACTCTTGCCCAAACTTCCCCCTTCTAATTCTTTGACCCTTCTGTGTATATAACGAGGCTCTCTGTGCTTGCCTTTCTTATGCACTCCTCCAACACGTTTTTTGCTTCCATGTCCTCTTCTTATTTACTAATTTGGCTCACAAGTGTCGTATCCATGAATGGTAGTTTTAGTTCCCATTGGGGTGTTGTTGGTCTGTGGAGTTTTGTTTGAGCAATTGCCGCTGTTAGTTTCTCCTCGGCATTTATCTCCTCTGCTGCTGTCCACCCTGCTGGTGTTTAGGTCTTATGTATGGGTATTCCTCCCCATTTGCTTTTGTTTTCTTTGAATGAACTGAATATGGGGTGCCTCCCATCCTGTGTCGCCTTCACCCAGTAGTTATAGACCAGTTGCTGTCTTCTCAGCTGTAGTGGTAGTACTCTGAGCGCTACCTCCATAGCTTCCTTGGATGTTCGTTTGCCTGTTTCCTAGTATGATGCCTAGCTCCTGGTTCTGGATTGTGTCCAGTTTTCGTTTGTTGTACTCCGATGCTGCATCGTATACTATGCTTCTGTATTTGATTCTTCCTTTGATCAGCAATTTGTAGAATATTAGCATTGTTTTTGTGTGGGCTCCCCACCCATTACCTTTGATTACTCTTAGCAGATTTAATGCCTTTTCACAATTTTCAATTGTCTGGGCTATGTGTTTGTTCCAGTTTAGTTGTTCATCTAGTGTCATTCCCAGGAATCTTGTGTTGTGTGTTCTCTTTATGGACCTCCCATGGATTATTATGTTCTTGTCAGGGTAATCTCGTCTTCTTTTCAAGTTAAATATCATGCTGATGGTTTTGTCCATGTTGATCTGGAATCTCCATTTTTCCATCCATCTAGCAATTCTAGCCTTGTTACAAACCTTTGAGAACAAAATTTTAAGATGCATCTTTGGACCCATTAGGGATACACAAAGTGGAGAGTGGAAAAGAAGAAGTAACAAAGACATTTATGATCTGTTTAAGTCCCCGCTAATCACTGGTATCATGAAGGCTAATAGACTACAATGGCTGGGGCATATAGAAAGAATGGAAGATAATAGGGAAACAAAACTCGCTTACACTCAGGAAATAAATGACCGTAGACCCCGAGGTAGACCAAGAAGGCGGTGGAGAGATAATACATGTACAGACCTACAAGCACTTGGAATCAACGACTGGCAAGAGAAGGTCCACCAGAGCGACGAATGGAGACGGATTGTATTTGCAGCAAAGAACCTCAATGGCTCGGAACGCTGAAGAAGAAGAATCTAGCAATTCTGTTTATTTGCATTTGTAGTCGGTCTCTTGTAGTTTGTATGTGTCTTCCGCCTCTCCATACTGCACAGTCATCGGTGAACTGCGATATCCCTATTCTGTCTTCCAGTTTTTCTTCCTTTAGGTCATTTACTAATATTGTGAATATCGTTGGTGATATTACTGATCCCTATGTGTCGTAATCTCCCCATTTCTTGTTCATAGATGCTGGATTCCTCATTTTGTATTCATACAAAAAAGCTTCTATTTTGAAGAAAGTTTTCAATATATCTGTATGTCCTGCCGACTATATCTATTTTACTCTTCTCTATGGCAGTGAAACCTGGACAACTTACTCACACCAAGAGAACAATTTAAACAGCTTTCATATGCGGTGTCTGCGAAGAATTCTTGGTATTAAGTGGCAAGACAAAATCACAAATACTGAAGTATTGGAAAGATCAGGTTGTGTGACAGTTTATTCCATGCTCAGTCTTCGTAGACTTAGATGGATAGGACATCTTAGGCGGATGGATGATGGTAGAATACCAAAGGATATCTTTTTTGGTGAATTACAGATGGGTAAGAGATCTCAGGGTCGGCCTCTACTACGATACAAAGATGTGTGTAAGCGGGACATGATTGATACAGGCATTGATAATGCACATTGGGAGCAAGTCGCCGCTGAACGTGTTGCATGGAGGGCAAATATCAGAAATGGAATAAAGTCAAAGGAGAAAATTATTGCAGAAAAGTCACACACCAAGCGTTTGAGACGTAAGATGGTGCATGATGGTGGAAATGACCACGTGTTCACATGCACCCACTGTGAACGGACATTTACAGCGCAAATTGGCCTTATCAGTCACACTCGCTACCGCCATAGTTAAAAGTTATTATGCCTTTTTAAAGCACAAACTATCGTCTGTCAAGACGGCAAGGTGCCAATGTGTGTGTGTATATCTATTTTGTTAATTTTGATCAGGGCTGCTTGTCTCCAACATTGGTCGTATGCTTTTCCCAGGTCTAGAAATACTGCTATTGTTTTTTTCTCATTTTTTAAATGCCCCTTTCACTTGATTTTCTAGCTTGATTATTTGGTCTGCTGCGCTTCGGTTGGCTCTGAATCCTGACAATGTGTCCCTAATTAGTCCATTCTTTTCCAGATGATGTGTGATTCTTTTGTTCTACTTTCAACATGTATGTATGAGCAAGGCTATAAATGAACATCAACTGTGTGAGAATTATGTTACATTTTCAGCTATACTTCCTTACTTTCTGACAGTTGCCATCAACTAACTGAACATTGGAACTGAGATTTTCTGTGCAAACACAAAAAGTGACATTACATGCACATCTTTGTTATCTGTTTGCCACTAACTTCCCACTCATTATTCTGTCTCTTTATAGAAATCAGTAACTGACTTTATTTGTTGTTATGCATTACAAGTAGTTATAACAGATTTATTACACTGATACCTGGTTGTGATATATCACCACCTTGTTTGTCTCCACACAAATACAGTAGTTTGAAATCTTCAAGATGTACACTTGTTGTATCCATGTTGTCACTTGTCCCAACATTGCAAGTTTGATCTTCTGTGCTGTTATCACCAGCCTGAGGGTGTTTGGATAAGATATATATATATATATATATATATATATATATATATATATATATATATATATATATATATATATATATATATATATATATATATATATATATATAATAGACCTTAACAGCGTAAGAATAGCTCCCTCACGCAACAAATTAGAACCAGTAAGTAAGTAAGTATCAACAACATTTGTAATGGTGATACAGAATGGAAATACATAGACTGCTCTGGAGACAACATTTCATGTCAATTATTATCAACAGAACTATTGGAGCATAGATTTATAGGTGTTGATAAACAGTTTTAGTTTTCCATTTTCTTGTGTTGCTGCTTCTTGTTCTTCTTCATTAACTGGATATTTTATATTTTGAACATATTACAGCGGAGCTGTGATGTATGCACCTTACCAGCATTTGTTGACTGGGTTATTTAAAGGGTATTTTTGTAGAACATTCCACAGCCTCACTATGACCTCCAGTATGAGAATGGAATGAACGAACGAACGAACGAACTTTATTTTAAAAGGGTAACAAATTGGACACTCAGGCCCATCTTACATTCGGCCCTTTCGATCACTCATCTTTCATTCATCAAATGTGCATGTTACATTTACATAGGGAAAAAAACAATGTCAAATTGATTTTGTAAGCATAAACAATGCATATTACGTATGGTACATTCACATGAGAAAAAAACATTGTCAAATGAAAGTTGTAAACATAAACAGTGCATATTGCAATGTTGTGAGACACATCCCCCATCCACCCTCACACCCCGCAGCCACCGACACATCCCCCACCCACCATACCCCCCACCCAGCATACCCCCCACCCACCCACACATACCTCCACGCACTCACACAGACTCAGGTAAACATACATGCTGCCACCCACACACATTTCCTAACCCACACATACATCCCCCACCCATCCCATAACCGACACGCACACACCCACCCACATATTGTCCACCACCCACCCCCACAACCACCCAGCAAAACACACATCACTGTCATAATCTCCACATTAGTTCTACCGCGTCGTCGTCTATGACGCCTGGCGAAGACGGCCAGTGGGTCTACCGGTGAGCGACGCTAAACACACTGTGTCAGGAAGGGCCAGTCAATGAACGCATGTGAGACATGATCTCCACGCAGTGACGCAGGCCCGCGTAGTGAGACTCACAGCGTTTAGCCGGCAGACGGCTTGGGAGTGTTGACGAAGACAGACGTGATTGAATGATGCTCGTATGTATGAACGCCATAGAGAGAACGCCTGTGAGAAGATATGACTGTGCGCCTGTGAGTTGTGTAGTAGTGTATTGATATATTTATTAAATGTATTATTGCATTGTCATTGTATGATACATGTGAATTGTTGCAACGAGTGAGATGTGTGAATAAAGTGTTTGCATTGTAAGTGTAGTTCGTCACGTTAAGTCATTCTGTGACCGTGTTTTGTATCACACTTGTTGGTATGTACGAGCCAGTGTCCATGCTGTAAGCAAGACTCTGACAATCACAAAACAACACACACATACCCCCGTCAACCCACACATCCCACACCTATCCATACATACATCCTGCACCCTCACAATTTTCCCCACCCACACACACATCAGCCAACCTACACCCACTCACCCACCCAATATCCGCCACCTCTCAACTACACATCCTCCACCTATACACACATCCATATCGCTTCCACAACATGGAGGTGGAAGCAGTCACAGTAGCATTCCGTTGGTTAGAGGAGACCATTGCAACTTACATTGTCTTAATTAGACTCAAGGAGTGTGCTTAAACAAACAAACAAACAAACAAACAAACAAACTTTATTTTAAAAGGGTAACAAATTGGGCACGCAGGCCCGTCTTACATTCGGCCCTTTCAATCACTCATCTTTCATTCATCAAATGTGCATGTTACATTAACATAGGGGAAAAAAACATTGTCAAATGGATTTTGTAAGCATAAACAATGCATATTACGCATGATACATTCACATGAGAAAACAAACAAAAAAACATTATCAAATGAAAGTTGTAAACATAAGCAGTGCATATTGCAATGTTGTGAGACACATCCCCGATCCACCCTCATATCCCGCAGCACCAACACATCCCCCACCCACCAAACCTCCTCCACGCACCCACACATACCTCCATGCACTCACACAGAACCAGACAAACATACATGCCGCCACCCACCCACTGATCCCCCACCCACACACATTTCCCCACCCACACACACATCCTCACACACCAAGAAGAAGAAGCAGAAGACGAAGAAGGAGGAGAAGAAGAAGAAACCACACACACATACCCTCGCCAACCCACACATATCCCGCACCTATCCACACACATATCCCATACTCTCACAATTTTCTCCACCCACCCACACACACATCAGCCAGCCTACACCCACTCAATGTTTTGTGTGGAATGGCTCACCTCGCTTCAGAGGTCACAGATTTTAAGAATTGTATGGATTTTTTTGCCCTGACCATGCGAGAGTGTTGGGGAGTGAAGAGGCTTATAGTTGGCAGGGAATGCATCTCTTCTTGATGGTTGATTATTTATGGACAAGGGAGAAGTGGTCGCCCGCCTGTGGGGCCAGGTGGAGAAGGTGGGGGACAGATTGAGAACTTGTATGTGGAAAGGTTGAGATTGAGGGGGGGATGGCAGGAGTTCTGGTAGAATCTAAAAACTGAGAAGGAAGACCAGGAGAACTTTCAATCAGATAGCGGTGGGAACTATTAGTAGTGTGACTCTTCTCTAGCTGTTGAATGAGGGGACAGCATTATACATTATAAAGACATGGGGAAAATGTAAAATTCTATACTACATGACTCACTAATATTAATGAATGATGTGGCATTTGTTATTAGCTTTTAGGAACATACTTATATACCAAAAGGGGACAAGCTGTTATTCTAGAGAGACAAAGGAAGAGCTAAATATCAGATCCCAGACCAGAGGTAGAAAAATTCAGGTGTCTGGTCACCCATAGTGATGAACATTTTTAACTGGTCCTTGAATTTTCAATCATGTCTTGTAGTCTGCATCTGCAAAATTAGGGCTCTTGAGAAACGGCAACTGGTTCCTCAATTATGTTGAGTTTTATTCTATCTCTGAACTAGACAATGTAGCATGGAGGAAAATATCTCTCTACATTGACTGAACTATATAACTAGACAATATAGCATGGAGAAACATCTGTCTACACAATGATTGAACTAGACAATGTAGCACGGAGGAACATCTGTCTCCACAATGACTGAACTAGATAACTGGACAATGTAGCATGGAGGAACATCTATCTCCACAATGATTGAACTAGACAATGTAGCATGGAGGAACATCTGTCTCTACAATGATTGAACTAGACAATGTGGCATGGAGGAACATCTATCTCCTCAATGATTGAACTAGACAACTGGACAATGTAGCATGGAGGAACATCTATCTCCACAATGATTGAACTAGACAACTGGACAATGTAGCATGGAGGAACATCTATCTCCACAATGATTGAACTAGACAAGCAGACAATGTAGCATGGAGGAACATCTGTCTCCATAATGATTGAACTAAACAATGTAGCATGGAGGAACATCTATCTCCAAAATGACTGAACTAGACAACTGGACAATGTAGCATGGAGGAACATCTATCTTCACAATGATTGGACTAGACAAGTGGACAATGTAGCATGGAGGAACATCTGTCTCCATAATGATTGAACTAAACAATGTAGCATGGAGGAACATCTATCTCCAAAATGACTGAACTAGACAACTGGACAATGTAGCATGGAGGAACATCTATCTCCACAATGGTTGAGCTAGACAACTGGACAATGTAGCATGGAGGAACATCTATCTCTACAATGATTGAACTAGAAAACTGGACAATGTAGCCTGGAGGAACATCTATCTCTACAATGATTGAACTAGAAAACTGGACAATGTAGCCTGGAGGAACATCTGTCTCCACAATGATTGAACTAGACAACTGGACAATGTAGCCTGGAGGAACATCTGTCTCCACAATGATTGAACTAGACAACTGGACAATGTTGTATGGAGGAACATGTCTCCACAATGATTGAACTAGAAAACTGAACAATGTAGCATGGAAGAACATCTATCTCCTCAATGACTAAACTAGACAACTGGACAATGTAGTGTGGAGGAACATCTGTCTCCACAATGAGAGAACTAGGCAACTTGACAATGTAGCATGGAGAAACATCTGTCTCCACAATGATTGAACTAGAAAACTGGAGGAACATGTCACCACAATGACTGAACTAGACAACTGGACAATGTAGCATGGAGGAACATCTTAACTCCACAATGATTGAACTAGACAACTGGACAATATAGCATGGAGGAACATCTGTCTCCACAATGATTGAACTAGAGAACTGGACAATGTAGCATGGAGGAGCATCTGTCTCCACAATGATTGAACTAGAGAACTGGACAATGTAGCATGGAGGAACATCTGTCTAAACAATGATTGAACTAGACAACTGGACAATGCAGCATGAAGGAACATCTGTCTCCACAATGACTGAACTAGAGAACTGGACAATGTAGCATGGAGGAACATCTGTCTCCACAATGACTGAACTAGACAACTGGACAATGTAGCATGGATGAACATCTGTCTACTCAATGATTGAATTAGACAACTGGACAATGTAGCATGGAAGAACATCCGTCTCCACAATGATTGAACTGGAGCACTGGAATATTGTAGCATGGAGGAACATCTTACTCCACAATGATTGAACTAGACAACTGGACAATGTAGCATGGAGGAACATCTGTCTCCACAATGACTGAACTAGAGAACTGGACAATGTAGCATGGAGGAACATCTATCTCCACAATGATTGAACTAGACAACTGGACAACGTAGCATGGAGGAACATCTGTCTCCACAATGATTGAACTAGACAACTGGACAATGTAGCCTGGAGGAACATCTGTCTCCACAATCATTGAACTAGACAACTGGACAATGTAGCATGGAGGAACATCTGTCTCCACAATGGTTGAACTAGAGAACTGGACAATGTAGCATGGAGGAACATCTATCTCCACAATGGTTGAACTAGAGAACTGGACAATGTAGCATGAAGCAACATCTATCTCCACAATGGTTGAACTAGAGAACTGGACAATGTAGCATGGAGGAACATCTATCGCCACAATGGTTGAACTAGACAACTGGACAATGTAGCATGGAGGAACATCTGTCTCCACAATAATTGAACTAGACAATGCAGCATGGAGGAACATCTGTCTCCACAATGATTGAACTAGACAATGTAGCATGGAGGAACATCTGTCTCGACAATGATTGAACTAGACAATGTAGCACAGAGGAACATTTGTCTCCACAATGATTGAACTAGACAACTGGACAATGTAGCATGGAGGAACATCTGTCTCCACAATGATTGAACTAGAGAACTGGACAATGTAGCATGGAGGAACATCTATCTCCACAATGATTGAACTAGACAATGTAGCATGGAGGAACATCTGTCTCCACAATGATTAAACTAGACAATGTAGCACAGACGAACATCTGTCTCCACAATGATTGAACTAGACAATGTAGCACAGGGGAACATTTGTCTCCACAATGATTGAACTAGACAACTGGACAATGTGGCATGGAGGAACATCTGTCTCCACAATGATTGAACTAGAGAACTGGACAATGTAGCTTGAGGAACATCTATCTCCTCAATGATTGAACTAGACAACTGGACAATGTAGCATGGAGGAACATCTATCTCCACAATGATTGAACTAGACATGTGGACAATGTAGCATGGAGGAACATCTGTCTCCATAATGATTAAACTAGACAATGTAGCATGGAGGAACATCTATCTCCAAAATGACTGAACTGGACAATGTAGCATGGGGGTACATCTATCTCTACAATGATTGAACTAGACAACTGGACAATGTAGCATGGAGGAACATCTATCTCCACAATGGTTGAGCTAGACAACTGGACAATGTAGCCTGGAGGAACATCTATCTCCAAAATGACTGAACTGGACAATGTAGCATGGGGGAACATCTATCTCCACAATGGTTGAACTAGACAACTGGACAATGTAGCATGGAGGAACATCTATCTCCACAATGGTTGAGCTAGACAACTGGACAATGTAGCATGGAGGAACATCTATCTCTACAATGATTGAACTAGAAAACTGGACAATGTAGCCTGGAGGAGCATCTATCTCTACAATGATTGAACTAGAAAACTGGACAATGTAGCCTGGAGGAACATCTGTCTCCACAATGATTGAACTAGACAACTGGACAATGTAGCCTGGAGGAACATCTGTCTCCACAATGATTGAACTAGACAACTGGACAATGTAGTATGGAGGAACATGTCTCCACAATGATTGAACTAGACAACTGAACAATGTAGCATGGAAGAACATCTATCTCCTCAATGACTGAACTAGACAACTGCACAATGTAGTTTGGAGGAACATCTGTCTCCACAATGAGTGAACTAGGCAACTGGACAATGTAGCATGGAGGAACATCTGTCTCCACAATGATTGAACTAGAAAACTGGAGGAACATGTCTCCACAATGACTGAACTAGACAACTGGACAATGTAGCATGGAGAAACATCTTAACTCCACATTGATTGAACTAGACAACTGGACAATATAGCATGGAGGAACATCTGTCTCCACAATGATTGAACTAGAGAACTGGACAATGTAGCATGGAGGAGCATCTGTCTCCACAATGATTGAACTAGAGAACTGGACAATGTAGCATGGAGGAACATGTGTCTCCACAATGATTGAACTAGACAACTGGACAATGCAGCATGGAGGAACATCTGTCTCCACAATGACTGAACTAGAGAACTGGACAATGTAGCATGGAGGAACATCTGTCTCCACAATGACTGAACTAGACAACTGGACAATGTAGCATGGATGAACATCTGTCTACTCAATGATTGAATTAGACAACTGGACAATGTAGCATGGAGGAACATCTGTCTCCACAATGACTGAACTAGAGAACTGGACAATGTAGCATGGAGGAACATCTATCTCCACAATGATTGAACTAGACAACTGGACAATGTAGCATGGAGGAACATCTGTCTCCACAATGATTGAACTAGACAACTGGACAATGTAGCCTGGAGGAACATCTGTCTCCTAAATCATTGAACTAGACAACTGGACAATGTAGCATGTAGGAACATCTGTCTCCACAATGATTGAACTAGACAACTGGACAATGTAGCCTGGAGGAACATCTGTCTCCACAATCATTGAACTAGACAACTGGACAATGTAGCATGGAGGAACATCTGTCTCCACAATGATTGAACTAGAGAACTGGACAATGTAGCATGGAGGAACATCTATCTCCACAATGGTTGAACTAGAGAACTGGACAATGTAGCATGAAGCAACATCTATCTCCACAATGGTTGAACTAGAGAACTGAACAATGTAGCATGGAGGAACATCTATCGCCACAATGGTTGAACTAGACAACTGGACAATGTAGCATGGAGGAACATCTGTCTCCACAATGATTGAATTAGACAATGTAGCTCGGAGGAACATCTGTCTCCACAATAATTGAACTAGACAATGCAGCATGGAGGAACATCTGTCTCCACAATGATTGAACTAGACAATGTAGCACAGAGGAACATCAGTCTCGACAATGATTGAACTAGACAACTGGACAATGTAGCATGGAGGAACATCTGTCTCCACAATGATTAAACTAGAGAACTGGAGGAACATCTGTCTCCACAAAGACTGAACTAGACAATTGGACAATGTAGCATGGAGGAACATATCCACAATGATTGAACTAGACAACTGGACAATATAGCATGGAGTAACATCTGTCTCCACAATGATTGAACTAGAGAACTGGACAATGTAGCATGGAGGAACATCTGTCTCCACAATGATTGAACTAGAGAACTGGACAATGTAGCATGGAGGAACATCTGTCTCCACAATGATTGAACTAGAGAACTGAACAATGTAGCATGGAGAAACATCTGTCTCCACAATGATTGAACTAGACAACTGGACAATGTAGCTTGGAGGAACATCTGTCTCCACAATGATTGAACTAGACAACTGAACAATGTAGCATGGAAGAACATCTATCTCCACAATGACTCAACTAGACAACTGGACAATGTGGCATGGAGGAACATCTGTCTCCACAATGATTGAACTAAAGAACTGGACAATGTACCATGGATGAACATCTGTCTCGACAATGATTGAACTAGACAACTGGACAATGTAGCATGGAGGAACATCTGTCTCCACATTGATTGAACTAGAGCTCTGGACAATGTAGCATGGAGGAACATCTGTCTCCACAATGATTGAACTAGACAAATGGACAATGTAGCATGGAGGAACATCTGTCTCCACAATGAGTAAACTAGACAACTGGACAATGTAGCATGGAGGAACATCTGTCCCCACAATGATTGGACTAGACAACTGGACAATGTAGCATGGCGGAACATCTATCTCCACAATGTTTGAACTAGACAACTGGACAATGTAGCATGGAGGACCATCTATCGCTACAATGATTGAACTAGAAAACTGGACAATGTAGCCTGGAGGAACATCTGTCTCCACAATGATTGAACTAGAGAACTGGACAATGTAGCATGGAGGAACATCTGTCTCCACAATGATTGAACTAGACAACTGGACAATGTAGTATGGAGGAACATGTCTCCACAATGATTGAACTAGACAACTGAACAATGTAGCATGGAAGAACATCTATCTCCTCAATGACTGAACTAGACAACTGGACAATGTAGTATGGAGGAACATCTGTCTCCACAATGATTGAACTAGAGAAATGGACAATGTAGCATGGAGGAACATCTATCTCCACAATGGTTGAATTAGACAATGTAGCACGGAGGAACATCTGTCTCCACAATGATTGAACTAGACAATGCAGCACGGAGGAACATCTGTCTCCACAATGATTGAACTAGAAATTGTAGCACAGAGGAAGATCTGTCTCGACAATGATTGAACTAGACAATGTATAACAGAGGAACATTTGTCTCCACAATGATTGAACTAGACAACTGGACAATGTAGCATGGAGGAACATCTGTCTCCACAATGATTGAACTAGAGAACTGGACAATGTAGCATGGAGGAACATCTGTCTCCACAATGATTGAACTAGACAAGTGGACAATGTAGCATGGGGGAACATCTGTCTCCACAATGATTGAACTAGAGAACTGAACAATGTAGTATGGAGGAACATCTGTCTCCACAATGATTGAACTAGACAACTGAACAATGTAGCTTGGAGGAACATCTGTCTCCACAATGATTGAACTAGAGAACTGGACAATATAGTATGGAGGAACATGTCTCCACAATGATTGAACTAGACAACTGAACAATGTAGCAAGGAAGAACATCTATCTCCTCAATGACTGAACTAGACAACTGGACAATGTAGTATGGAGGAAAATCTTGTCTCCACAATGAGTGAACTAGGCAACTGGACAATGTAGCATGGAGGAACATCTGTCTCCACAATGATTGAACTAGAGAACTGGACAATGTAGTATGGAAGAACATCTATCTCCACAATGATTGAACTAGACAACTGGACAATGTAGCATGGAAGAACATCTATCTCCACAATGATTGAACTAGAGAACTGGACAATGTAGCATGGAGGAACATCTATCTCCACAATGATTGAACTAGAGAACTGGACAATATAGCATGGAGGAACATCTGTATCCACAATGAGTGAACTAGACAACTGGACAATGTAGCATGGAGGAACATCTATCTCCACAATGATTGAACTAGACAACTGCACAATGTAGCATGGAGGAACATCTGTCTCCACAATGATTGAACTAGAGAACTGAACAATGTAGCATGGAGGAACATCTGTCTCCACAATGATTGAACTAGACAACTGAACAATGTAGCTTGGAGGAACATCTGTCTCCACAATGATTGAACTAGAGAACTGGACAATATAGTATGGAGGAACATCTTGTCTCCACAATGAGTGAACGAGGCAACTGGACAATGTAGCATGGAGGAACATCTGTCTCCACAATGATTGAACTAGAGAACTGGACAATGTAGTATGGAAGAACATCTATCTCCACAATGATTGAACTAGACAACTGGACAATGTAGCATGGAGGAACATCTATCTCCACAATGATTGAACTAGAGAACTGGACAATGTAGCATGGAGGAACATGTGTCTCCACAATGATTGAACTAGACAACTGGACAATGCAGCATGGAGGAACATCTGTCTCCACAATGACTGAACTAGAGAACTGGACAATGTAGCATGGAGGAACATCAGTCTCCACAATGACTGAACTAGACAACTGGACAATGTAGCATGGATGAACATCTGTCTACTCAATGATTGAATTAGACAACTGGACAATGTAGCATGGAGGAACATCTGTCTCCACAATGACTGAACTAGAGAACTGGACAATGTAGCATGGAGGAACATCTATCTCCACAATGATTGAACTAGACAACTGGACAATGTAGCATGGAGGAACATCTGTCTCCACAATGATTGAACTAGACAACTGGACAATGTAGCCTGGAGGAACATCTGTCTCCAAAATCATTGAACTAGACAACTGGACAATGTAGCATGTAGGAACATCTGTCTCCACAATGATTGAACTAGACAACTGGACAATGTAGCCTGGAGGAACATCTGTCTCCACAATCATTGAACTAGACAACTGGACAATGTAGCATGGAGGAACATCTGTCTCCACAATGATTGAACTAGAGAACTGGACAATGTAGCATGGAGGAACATCTATCTCCACAATGGTTGAACTAGAGAACTGGACAATGTAGCATGAAGCAACATCTATCTCCACAATGGTTGAACTAGAGAACTGAACAATGTAGCATGGAGGAACATCTATCGCCACAATGGTTGAACTAGACAACTGGACAATGTAGCATGGAGGAACATCTGTCTCCACAATGATTGAATTAGACAATGTAGCTCGGAGGAACATCTGTCTCCACAATAATTGAACTAGACAATGCAGCATGGAGGAACATCTGTCTCCACAATGATTGAACTAGACAATGTAGCACAGAGGAACATCTGTCTCGACAATGATTGAACTAGACAACTGGACAATGTAGCATGGAGGAACATCTGTCTCCACAATGATTAAACTAGAGAACTGGAGGAACATCTGTCTCCACAATGATTGAACTAGACAATGTAGCACAGAGGAACATCTGTCTCGACAATGATTGAACTAGACAACTGGACAATGTAGCACAGAGGAACATCTGTCTCGACAATGATTGAACTAGACAACTGGACAATGTAGCATGGAGGAACATCTATCTCCACAATGATTGAACTAGACAATGTAGCATGGAGGAACATCTGTCTCCACAATGATTGAACTAGACAATGTAGCACAGACGAACATCTGTCTCCACAATGATTGAACTAGACAATGTAGCACAGGGGAACATTTGTCTCCACAATGATTGAACTAGACAACTGGACAATGTGGCATGGAGGAACATCTGTCTCCACAATGATTGAACTAGAGAACTGGACAATGTAGCATGGAGGAACATCTATCTCCACAATGATTGAACTAGACAATGTAGCATGGAGGAACATCTGTCTCCACAATGATTGAACTAGACAATGTAGCACAGACGAACATCTGTCTCCACAATGATTGAACTAGACAATGTAGCACAGGGGAACATTTGTCTCCACAATGATTGAACTAGACAACTGGACAATGTGGCATGGAGGAACATCTGTCTCCACAATGATTGAACTAGAGAACTGGACAATGTAGCTTGAGGAACATCTATCTCCTCAATGATTGAACTAGACAACTGGACAATGTAGCATGGAGGAACATCTATCTCCACAATGATTGAACTAGACATGTGGACAATGTAGCATGGAGGAACATCTGTCTCCATAATGATTAAACTAGACAATGTAGCATGGAGGAACATCTATCTCCAAAATGACTGAACTGGACAATGTAGCATGGGGGTACATCTATCTCTACAATGATTGAACTAGACAACTGGACAATGTAGCATGGAGGAACATCTATCTCCACAATGGTTGAGCTAGACAACTGGACAATGTAGCCTGGAGGAACATCTATCTCCAAAATGACTGAACTGGACAATGTAGCATGGGGGAACATCTATCTCCACAATGGTTGAACTAGACAACTGGACAATGTAGCATGGAGGAACATCTATCTCCACAATGGTTGAGCTAGACAACTGGACAATGTAGCATGGAGGAACATCTATCTCTACAATGATTGAACTAGAAAACTGGACAATGTAGCCTGGAGGAGCATCTATCTCTACAATGATTGAACTAGAAAACTGGACAATGTAGCCTGGAGGAACATCTGTCTCCACAATGATTGAACTAGACAACTGGACAATGTAGCCTGGAGGAACATCTGTCTCCACAATGATTGAACTAGACAACTGGACAATGTAGTATGGAGGAACATGTCTCCACAATGATTGAACTAGACAACTGAACAATGTAGCATGGAAGAACATCTATCTCCTCAATGACTGAACTAGACAACTGCACAATGTAGTTTGGAGGAACATCTGTCTCCACAATGAGTGAACTAGGCAACTGGACAATGTAGCATGGAGGAACATCTGTCTCCACAATGATTGAACTAGAAAACTGGAGGAACATGTCTCCACAATGACTGAACTAGACAACTGGACAATGTAGCATGGAGAAACATCTTAACTCCACATTGATTGAACTAGACAACTGGACAATATAGCATGGAGGAACATCTGTCTCCACAATGATTGAACTAGAGAACTGGACAATGTACCATGGAGGAGCATCTGTCTCCACAATGATTGAACTAGAGAACTGGACAATGTAGCATGGAGGAACATGTGTCTCCACAATGATTGAACTAGACAACTGGACAATGCAGCATGGAGGAACATCTGTCTCCACAATGACTGAACTAGAGAACTGGACAATGTAGCATGGAGGAACATCTGTCTCCACAATGACTGAACTAGACAACTGGACAATGTAGCATGGATGAACATCTGTCTACTCAATGATTGAATTAGACAACTGGACAATGTAGCATGGAGGAACATCTGTCTCCACAATGACTGAACTAGAGAACTGGACAATGTAGCATGGAGGAACATCTATCTCCACAATGATTGAACTAGACAACTGGACAATGTAGCATGGAGGAACATCTGTCTCCACAATGATTGAACTAGACAACTGGACAATGTAGCCTGGAGGAACATCTGTCTCCTAAATCATTGAACTAGACAACTGGACAATGTAGCATGTAGGAACATCTGTCTCCACAATGATTGAACTAGACAACTGGACAATGTAGCCTGGAGGAACATCTGTCTCCACAATCATTGAACTAGACAACTGGACAATGTAGCATGGAGGAACATCTGTCTCCACAATGATTGAACAAGAGAACTGGACAATGTAGCATGGAGGAACATCTATCTCCACAATGGTTGAACTAGAGAACTGGACAATGTAGCATGAAGCAACATCTATCTCCACAATGGTTGAACTAGAGAACTGAACAATGTAGCATGGAGGAACATCTATCGCCACAATGGTTGAACTAGACAACTGGACAATGTAGCATGGAGGAACATCTGTCTCCACAATGATTGAATTAGACAATGTAGCTCGGAGGAACATCTGTCTCCACAATAATTGAACTAGACAATGCAGCATGGAGGAACATCTGTCTCCACAATGATTGAACTAGACAATGTAGCACAGAGGAACATCAGTCTCGACAATGATTGAACTAGACAACTGGACAATGTAGCATGGAGGAACATCTGTCTCCACAATGATTAAACTAGAGAACTGGAGGAACATCTGTCTCCACAAAGACTGAACTAGACAATTGGACAATGTAGCATGGAGGAACATATCCACAATGATTGAACTAGACAACTGGACAATATAGCATGGAGTAACATCTGTCTCCACAATGATTGAACTAGAGAACTGGACAATGTAGCATGGAGGAACATCTGTCTCCACAATGATTGAACTAGAGAACTGGACAATGTAGCATGGAGGAACATCTGTCTCCACAATGATTGAACTAGAGAACTGAACAATGTAGCATGGAGAAACATCTGTCTCCACAATGATTGAACTAGACAACTGGACAATGTAGCTTGGAGGAACATCTGTCTCCACAATGATTGAACTAGACAACTGAACAATGTAGCATGGAAGAACATCTATCTCCACAATGACTCAACTAGACAACTGGACAATGTGGCATGGAGGAACATCTGTCTCCACAATGATTGAACTAAAGAACTGGACAATGTACCATGGATGAACATCTGTCTCGACAATGATTGAACTAGACAACTGGACAATGTAGCATGGAGGAACATCTGTCTCCACATTGATTGAACTAGAGCTCTGGACAATGTAGCATGGAGGAACATCTGTCTCCACAATGATTGAACTAGACAAATGGACAATGTAGCATGGAGGAACATCTGTCTCCACAATGAGTAAACTAGACAACTGGACAATGTAGCATGGAGGAACATCTGTCCCCACAATGATTGGACTAGACAACTGGACAATGTAGCATGGCGGAACATCTATCTCCACAATGTTTGAACTAGACAACTGGACAATGTAGCATGGAGGACCATCTATCGCTACAATGATTGAACTAGAAAACTGGACAATGTAGCCTGGAGGAACATCTGTCTCCACAATGATTGAACTAGAGAACTGGACAATGTAGCATGGAGGAACATCTGTCTCCACAATGATTGAACTAGACAACTGGACAATGTAGTATGGAGGAACATGTCTCCACAATGATTGAACTAGACAACTGAACAATGTAGCATGGAAGAACATCTATCTCCTCAATGACTGAACTAGACAACTGGACAATGTAGTATGGAGGAACATCTGTCTCCACAATGATTGAACTAGAGAAATGGACAATGTAGCATGGAGGAACATCTATCTCCACAATAGTTGAATTAGACAATGTAGCACGGAGGAACATCTGTCTCCACAATGATTGAACTAGACAATGCAGCACGGAGGAACATCTGTCTCCACAATGATTGAACTAGAAATTGTAGCACAGAGGAAGATCTGTCTCGACAATGATTGAACTAGACAATGTATAACAGAGGAACATTTGTCTCCACAATGATTGAACTAGACAACTGGACAATGTAGCATGGAGGAACATCTGTCTCCACAATGATTGAACTAGAGAACTGGACAATGTAGCATGGAGGAACATCTGTCTCCACAATGATTGAACTAGACAAGTGGACAATGTAGCATGGGGGAACATCTGTCTCCACAATGATTGAACTAGAGAACTGAACAATGTAGTATGGAGGAACATCTGTCTCCACAATGATTGAACTAGACAACTGAACAATGTAGCTTGGAGGAACATCTGTCTCCACAATGATTGAACTAGAGAACTGGACAATATAGTATGGAGGAACATGTCTCCACAATGATTGAACTAGACAACTGAACAATGTAGCAAGGAAGAACATCTATCTCCTCAATGACTGAACTAGACAACTGGACAATGTAGTATGGAGGAAAATCTTGTCTCCACAATGAGTGAACTAGGCAACTGGACAATGTAGCATGGAGGAACATCTGTCTCCACAATGATTGAACTAGAGAACTGGACAATGTAGTATGGAAGAACATCTATCTCCACAATGATTGAACTAGACAACTGGACAATGTAGCATGGAAGAACATCTATCTCCACAATGATTGAACTAGAGAACTGGACAATGTAGCATGGAGGAACATCTATCTCCACAATGATTGAACTAGAGAACTGGACAATATAGCATGGAGGAACATCTGTATCCACAATGAGTGAACTAGACAACTGGACAATGTAGCATGGAGGAACATCTATCTCCACAATGATTGAACTAGACAACTGCACAATGTAGCATGGAGGAACATCTGTCTCCACAATGATTGAACTAGAGAACTGAACAATGTAGCATGGAGGAACATCTGTCTCCACAATGATTGAACTAGACAACTGAACAATGTAGCTTGGAGGAACATCTGTCTCCACAATGATTGAACTAGAGAACTGGACAATATAGTATGGAGGAACATCTTGTCTCCACAATGAGTGAACGAGGCAACTGGACAATGTAGCATGGAGGAACATCTGTCTCCACAATGATTGAACTAGAGAACTGGACAATGTAGTATGGAAGAACATCTATCTCCACAATGATTGAACTAGACAACTGGACAATGTAGCATGGAGGAACATCTATCTCCACAATGATTGAACTAGAGAACTGGACAATGTAGCATGGAGGAACATGTGTCTCCACAATGATTGAACTAGACAACTGGACAATGCAGCATGGAGGAACATCTGTCTCCACAATGACTGAACTAGAGAACTGGACAATGTAGCATGGAGGAACATCAGTCTCCACAATGACTGAACTAGACAACTGGACAATGTAGCATGGATGAACATCTGTCTACTCAATGATTGAATTAGACAACTGGACAATGTAGCATGGAGGAACATCTGTCTCCACAATGACTGAACTAGAGAACTGGACAATGTAGCATGGAGGAACATCTATCTCCACAATGATTGAACTAGACAACTGGACAATGTAGCATGGAGGAACATCTGTCTCCACAATGATTGAACTAGACAACTGGACAATGTAGCCTGGAGGAACATCTGTCTCCAAAATCATTGAACTAGACAACTGGACAATGTAGCATGTAGGAACATCTGTCTCCACAATGATTGAACTAGACAACTGGACAATGTAGCCTGGAGGAACATCTGTCTCCACAATCATTGAACTAGACAACTGGACAATGTAGCATGGAGGAACATCTGTCTCCACAATGATTGAACTAGAGAACTGGACAATGTAGCATGGAGGAACATCTATCTCCACAATGGTTGAACTAGAGAACTGGACAATGTAGCATGAAGCAACATCTATCTCCACAATGGTTGAACTAGAGAACTGAACAATGTAGCATGGAGGAACATCTATCGCCACAATGGTTGAACTAGACAACTGGACAATGTAGCATGGAGGAACATCTGTCTCCACAATGATTGAATTAGACAATGTAGCTCGGAGGAACATCTGTCTCCACAATAATTGAACTAGACAATGCAGCATGGAGGAACATCTGTCTCCACAATGATTGAACTAGACAATGTAGCACAGAGGAACATCTGTCTCGACAATGATTGAACTAGACAACTGGACAATGTAGCATGGAGGAACATCTGTCTCCACAATGATTAAACTAGAGAACTGGAGGAACATCTGTCTCCACAATGATTGAACTAGACAATGTAGCACAGAGGAACATCTGTCTCGACAATGATTGAACTAGACAACTGGACAATGTAGCACAGAGGAACATCTGTCTCGACAATGATTGAACTAGACAACTGGACAATGTAGCATGGAGGAACATCTGTCTCCACAATGATTGAACTAGAGAACTGGACAATGTAGTATGGAAGAACATCTATCTCCACAATGATTGAACTAGACAACTGGACAATGTAGCATGGAAGAACATCTATCTCCACAATGATTGAACTAGAGAACTGGACAATGTAGCATGGAGGAACATCTATCTCCACAATGATTGAACTAGAGAACTGGACAATATAGCATGGAGGAACATCTGTATCCACAATGAGTGAACTAGACAACTGGACAATGTAGCATGGAGGAACATCTATCTCCACAATGATTGAACTAGACAACTGCACAATGTAGCATGGAGGAACATCTGTCTCCACAATGATTGAACTAGAGAACTGAACAATGTAGCATGGAGGAACATCTGTCTCCACAATGATTGAACTAGACAACTGAACAATGTAGCTTGGAGGAACATCTGTCTCCACAATGATTGAACTAGAGAACTGGACAATATAGTATGGAGGAACATCTTGTCTCCACAATGAGTGAACGAGGCAACTGGACAATGTAGCATGGAGGAACATCTGTCTCCACAATGATTGAACTAGAGAACTGGACAATGTAGTATGGAAGAACATCTATCTCCACAATGATTGAACTAGACAACTGGACAATGTAGCATGGAGGAACATCTATCTCCACAATGATTGAACTAGAGAACTGGACAATGTAGCATGGAGGAACATGTGTCTCCACAATGATTGAACTAGACAACTGGACAATGCAGCATGGAGGAACATCTGTCTCCACAATGACTGAACTAGAGAACTGGACAATGTAGCATGGAGGAACATCTGTCTCCACAATGACTGAACTAGACAACTGGACAATGTAGCATGGATGAACATCTGTCTACTCAATGATTGAATTAGACAACTGGACAATGTAGCATGGAGGAACATCTGTCTCCACAATGACTGAACTAGAGAACTGGACAATGTAGCATGGAGGAACATCTATCTCCACAATGATTGAACTAGACAACTGGACAATGTAGCATGGAGGAACATCTGTCTCCACAATGATTGAACTAGACAACTGGACAATGTAGCCTGGAGGAACATCTGTCTCCAAAATCATTGAACTAGACAACTGGACAATGTAGCATGTAGGAACATCTGTCTCCACAATGATTGAACTAGACAACTGGACAATGTAGCCTGGAGGAACATCTGTCTCCACAATCATTGAACTAGACAACTGGACAATGTAGCATGGAGGAACATCTGTCTCCACAATGATTGAACTAGAGAACTGGACAATGTAGCATGGAGGAACATCTATCTCCACAATGGTTGAACTAGAGAACTGGACAATGTAGCATGAAGCAACATCTATCTCCACAATGGTTGAACTAGAGAACTGAACAATGTAGCATGGAGGAACATCTATCGCCACAATGGTTGAACTAGACAACTGGACAATGTAGCATGGAGGAACATCTGTCTCCACAATGATTGAATTAGACAATGTAGCTCGGAGGAACATCTGTCTCCACAATAATTGAACTAGACAATGCAGCATGGAGGAACATCTGTCTCCACAATGATTGAACTAGACAATGTAGCACAGAGGAACATCTGTCTCGACAATGATTGAACTAGACAACTGGACAATGTAGCATGGAGGAACATCTGTCTCCACAATGATTAAACTAGAGAACTGGAGGAACATCTGTCTCCACAAAGACTGAACTAGACAATTGGACAATGTAGCATGGAGGAACATATCCACAATGATTGAACTAGACAACTGGACAATATAGCATGGAGTAACATCTGTCTCCACAATGATTGAACTAGAGAACTGGACAATGTAGCATGGAGGAACATCTGTCTCCACAATGATTGAACTAGAGAACTGGACAATGTAGCATGGAGGAACATCTGTCTCCACAATGATTGAACTAGAGAACTGAACAATGTAGCATGGAGAAACATCTGTCTCCACAATGATTGAACTAGACAACTGGACAATGTAGCTTGGAGGAACATCTGTCTCCACAATGATTGAACTAGACAACTGAACAATGTAGCATGGAAGAACATCTATCTCCACAATGACTCAACTAGACAACTGGACAATGTGGCATGGAGGAACATCTGTCTCCACAATGATTGAACTAGAGAACTGGACAATGTACCATGGATGAAAATCTGTCTCGACAATGATTGAACTAGACAACTGGACAATGTAGCATGGAGGAACATCTGTCTCCACATTGATTGAACTAGAGCTCTGGACAATGTAGCATGGAGGAACATCTGTCTCCACAATGATTGAACTAGACAAATGGACAATGTAGCATGGAGGAACATCTGTCTCCACAATGAGTAAACTAGACAACTGGACAATGTAGCATGGAGGAACATCTGTCCCCACAATGATTGGACTAGACAACTGGACAATGTAGCATGGCGGAACATCTATCTCCACAATGTTTGAACTAGACAACTGGACAATGTAGCATGGAGGACCATCTATCGCTACAATGATCGAACTAGAAAACTGGACAATGTAGCCTGGAGGAACATCTGTCTCCACAATGATTGAACTAGAGAACTGGACAATGTAGCATGGAGGAACATCTGTCTCCACAATGATTGAACTAGACAACTGGACAATGTAGTATGGAGGAACATGTCTCCACAATGATTGAACTAGACAACTGAACAATGTAGCATGGAAGAACATCTATCTCCTCAATGACTGAACTAGACAACTGGACAATGTAGTATGGAGGAACATCTGTCTCCACAATGATTGAACTAGAGAAATGGACAATGTAGCATGGAGGAACATCTATCTCCACAATGGTTGAATTAGACAATGTAGCATGGAGGAACATCTGTCTCCACAATGATTGAACTAGACAATGCAGCACGGAGGAACATCTGTCTCCACAATGATTGAACTAGAAATTGTAGCACAGAGGAAGATCTGTCTCGACAATGATTGAACTAGACAATGTATAACAGAGGAACATTTGTCTCCACAATGATTGAACTAGACAACTGGACAATGTAGCATGTAGGAACATCTGTCTCCACAATGATTGAACTAGAGAACTGGACAATGTAGCATGGAAGAACATCTGTCTCCACAATGATTGAACTAGACAAGTGGACAATGTAGCATGGGGGAACATCTGTCTCCACAATGATTGAACTAGAGAACTGAACAATGTAGTATGGAGGAACATCTGTCTCCACAATGATTGAACTAGACAACTGAACAATGTAGCTTGGAGGAACATCTGTCTCCACAATGATTGAACTAGAGAACTGGACAATATAGTATGGAGGAACATGTCTCCACAATGGTTGTACTAGACAACTGAACAATGTAGCATGGAAGAACATCTATCTCCACAATGACTGAACTAGACAACTGGACAATGTGCCATGGAGGAACATCTGTCTCCACAATGATTGAACTAGAGAACTGGACAATGTACCATGGAGGAACATCTGTCTCCACAATGACTGAACTAGACAACTGGACAATGTAGCATGGAGGAACATCTGTCTCCACAATAATTGAACTAGACAACTGGACAATGTAGTATGGAGGAACATGTCTCCACAATCATTGAACTAGACAACTGAACAATGTAGCAAGGAAGAACATCTATCTCCTCAATGACTGAACTAGACAACTGGACAATGTAGTATGGAGGAAAATCTTGTCTCCACAATGAGTGAACTAGGCAACTGGACAATGTAGCATGGAGGAACATCTGTCTCCACAATGATTGAACTAGAGAACTGGACAATGTAGTATGGAAGAACATCTATCTCCACAATGATTGAACTAGACAACTGGACAATGTAGCATGGAAGAACATCTATCTCCACAATGATTGAACTAGAGAACTGGACAATGTAGCATGGAGGAACATCTATCTCCACAATGATTGAACTAGAGAACTGGACAATATAGCATGGAGGAACATCTGTATCCACAATGAGTGAACTAGACAACTGGACAATGTAGCATGGAGGAACATCTATCTCCACAATGATTGAACTAGACAACTGCACAATGTAGCATGGGGGAACATCTGTCTCCACAATGATTGAACTAGAGAACTGAACAATGTAGCATGGAGGAACATCTGTCTCCACAATGATTGAACTAGACAACTGAACAATGTAGCTTGGAGGAACATCTGTCTCCACAATGATTGAACTAGAGAACTGGACAATATAGTATGGAGGAACATGTCTCCACAATGATTGTACTAGACAACTGAACAATGTAGCATGGAAGAACGTCAATCTCCACAATGACTGAACTAGACAACTGGACAATGTAGTATGGAGGAACATCTTGTCTCCACAATGAGTGAACGAGGCAACTGGACAATGTAGCATGGAGGAACATCTGTCTCCACAATGATTGAACTAGAGAACTGGACAATGTAGTATGGAAGAACATCTATCTCCACAATGATTGAACTAGACAACTGGACAATGTAGCATGGAGGAACATCTATCTCCACAATGATTGAACTAGAGAACTGGACAATGTAGCATGGAGGAACATCTATCTCCACAATGATTGAACTAGAGAACTGGACAATATAGCATGGAGGAACATCTGTCTCCACAATGAGTGAACTAGACAACTGGACAATGTAGCATGGAGGAACATCTATCTCCACAATGATTGAACTAGACAACTGGAAAATGTAGCATGGAGGAACATCTGTCTCCACAATGATTGAACTAGAGAACTGAACAATGTAGCATGGAGGAACATCTGTCTCCACAATGATTGAACTAGACAACTGAACAATGTAGCTTGGAGGAACATCTGTCCCCACAATGATTGAACTAGAGAACTGGACAATATAGTATGGAGTAACATGTCTCCACAATGATTGTACTAGACAACTGAACAATGTAGCATGGAAGAACATCTATCTCCACAATGACTGAACTAGACAACTGGACAATGTGCCATAGAGGAACATCTGTCTCCACAATGATTGAACTAGAGAACTGGACAATGTACCATGGAGGAACATCTGTCTCCACAATGACTGAACTAGACAACTGGACAATGTAGCATGGAGGAACATCTGTCTCCACAATGATTGAACTAGACAACTGGACAATGTAGCATGGAGGAACATCTGTCTCCACATTGATTGAACTAGAGCTCTGGACAATGTAGCATGGAGGAACATCTGTCTCCTCAATGACTGAACTAGATAACTGGACAATGTAGCATGGAGGAACATCTATCTCCACAATGATTGAACTAGACAATGTAGCATGGAGGAACATCTGTCTCTACAATGATTGAACTAGACAATGTGGCATGGAGGAACATCTATCTCCTCAATGATTGAACTAGACAACTGGACAATGTAGCATGGAGGAACATCTATCTCCACAATGATTGAACTAGACAAGTGGACAATGTAGCATGGGGGAAAATCTGTCTCCACAATGATTGAACTAGAGAACTGAACAATGTAGTATGGAGGAACATCTGTCTCCACAATGATTGAACTAGAGAACTGGACAATATAGTATGGAGGAACATGTCTCCACAATGGTTGTACTAGACAACTGAACAATGTAGCATGGAAGAACATCTATCTCCACAATGACTGAACTAGACAACTGGACAATGTGCCATGGAGGAACATCTGTCTCCACAATGATTGAACTAGAGAACTGGACAATGTACCATGGAGGAACATCTGTCTCCACAATGACTGAACTAGACAACTGGACAATGTAGCATGGAGGAACATCTGTCTCCACAATAATTGAACTAGACAACTGGACAATGTAGTATGGAGGAACATGTCTCCACAATGATTGAACTAGACAACTGAACAATGTAGCAAGGAAGAACATCTATCTCCTCAATGACTGAACTAGACAACTGGACAATGTAGTATGGAGGAAAATCTTGTCTCCACAATGAGTGAACTAGGCAACTGGACAATGTAGCATGGAGGAACATCTGTCTCCACAATGATTGAACTAGAGAACTGGACAATGTAGTATGGAAGAACATCTATCTCCACAATGATTGAACTAGACAACTGGACAATGTAGCATGGAAGAACATCTATCTCCACAATGATTGAACTAGAGAACTGGACAATGTAGCATGGAGGAACATCTATCTCCACAATGATTGAACTAGAGAACTGGACAATATAGCATGGAGGAACATCTGTTTCCACAATGAGTGAACTAGACAACTGGACAATGTAGCATGGAGGAACATCTATCTCCACAATGATTGAACTAGAGAACTGAACAATGTAGCATGGAGGAACATCTGTCTCCACAATGATTGAACTAGACAACTGAACAATGTAGCTTGGAGGAACATCTGTCTCCACAATGATTGAACTAGAGAACTGGACAATATAGTATGGAGGAACATGTCTCCACAATGATTGTACTAGACAACTGAACAATGTAGCATGGAAGAACGTCTATCTCCACAATGACTGAACTAGACAACTGGACAATGTAGTATGGAGGAACATCTTGTCTCCACAATGAGTGAACGAGGCAACTGGACAATGTAGCATGGAGGAACATCTGTCTCCACAATGATTGAACTAGAGAACTGGACAATGTAGTATGGAAGAACATCTATCTCCACAATGATTGAACTAGACAACTGGACAATGTAGCATGGAGGAACATCTATCTCCACAATGATTGAACTAGAGAACTGGACAATGTAGCATGGAGGAACATCTATCTCCACAATGATTGAACTAGAGAACTGGACAATATAGCATGGAGGAACATCTGTCTCCACAATGAGTGAACTAGACAACTGGACAATGTAGCATGGAGGAACATCTATCTCCACAATGATTGAACTAGACAACTGGAAAATGTAGCATGGAGGAACATCTGTCTCCACAATGATTGAACTAGAGAACTGAACAATGTAGCATGGAGGAACATCTGTCTCCACAATGATTGAACTAGACAACTGAACAATGTAGCTTGGAGGAACATCTGTCCCCACAATGATTGAACTAGAGAACTGAAAAATATAGTATGGAGTAACATGTCTCCACAATGATTGTACTAGACAACTGAACAATGTAGCATGGAAGAACATCTATCTCCACAATGACTGAACTAGACAACTGGACAATGTGCCATAGAGGAACATCTGTCTCCACAATGATTGAACTAGAGAACTGGACAATGTAGCATGGAGGAACATCTGTCTCCACAATGATTGAACTAGACAACTGGACAATGTAGCATGGAGGAACATCTGTCTCCACATTGATTGAACTAGAGCTCTGGACAATGTAGCATGGAGGAACATCTGTCTCCTCAATGACTGAACTAGATAACTGGACAATGTAGCATGGAGGAACATCTATCTCCACAATGATTGAACTAGACAATGTAGCATGGAGGAACATCTGTCTCTACAATGATTGAACTAGACAATGTGGCATGGAGGAACATCTATCTCCTCAATGATTGAACTAGACAACTGGACAATGTAGCATGGAGGAACATCTATCTCCACAATGATTGAACTAGACAACTGAACAGTGTAGCATGGAGGAACATCTATCTCCACAATGATTGAACTAGACAAGTGGACAATGTAGCATGGAGGAACATCTGTCTCCATAATGATTGAACTAAACAATGTAGCATGGAGGAACATCTATCTCCAAAATGACTGAACTAGACAACTGGACAATGTAGCATGGAGAAACATCTATCTTCACAATGATTGAACTAGACAAGTGGACAATGTAGCATGGAGGAACATCTGTCTCCATAATGATTGAACTAAACAATGTAGCATGGAGGAACATCTATCTCCACAATGATTGAACTAGAGAACTGGACAATATAGCATGGAGGAACATCTGTTTCCACAATGAGTGAACTAGACAACTGGACAATGTAGCATGGAGGAACATCTGTCTCCACAATGATTGAACTAGAGAACTGGACAATATAGTATGGAGGAACATGTCTCCACAATGATTGTACTAGACAACTGAACAATGTAGCATGGAAGAACGTCTATCTCCACAATGACTGAACTAGACAACTGGACAATGTAGTATGGAGGAACATCTTGTCTCCACAATGAGTGAACGAGGCAACTGGACAATGTAGCATGGAGGAACATCTGTCTCCACAATGATTGAACTAGAGAACTGGACAATGTAGTATGGAAGAACATCTATCTCCACAATGATTGAACTAGACAACTGGACAATGTAGCATGGAGGAACATCTATCTCCACAATGATTGAACTAGAGAACTGGACAATGTAGCATGGAGGAACATCTATCTCCACAATGATTGAACTAGAGAACTGGACAATATAGCATGGAGGAACATCTGTCTCCACAATGAGTGAACTAGACAACTGGACAATGTAGCATGGAGGAACATCTATCTCCACAATGATTGAACTAGACAACTGGAAAATGTAGCATGGAGGAACATCTGTCTCCACAATGATTGAACTAGAGAACTGAACAATGTAGCATGGAGGAACATCTGTCTCCACAATGATTGAACTAGACAACTGAACAATGTAGCTTGGAGGAACATCTGTCCCCACAATGATTGAACTAGAGAACTGGACAATATAGTATGGAGTAACATGTCTCCACAATGATTGTACTAGACAACTGAACAATGTAGCATGGAAGAACATCTATCTCCACAATGACTGAACTAGACAACTGGACAATGTGCCATAGAGGAACATCTGTCTCCACAATGATTGAACTAGAGAACTGGACAATGTACCATGGAGGAACATCTGTCTCCACAATGACTGAACTAGACAACTGGACAATGTAGCATGGAGGAACATCTGTCTCCACAATGATTGAACTAGACAACTGGACAATGTAGCATGGAGGAACATCTGTCTCCACATTGATTGAACTAGAGCTCTGGACAATGTAGCATGGAGGAACATCTGTCTCCTCAATGACTGAACTAGATAACTGGACAATGTAGCATGGAGGAACATCTATCTCCACAATGATTGAACTAGACAATGTAGCATGGAGGAACATCTGTCTCTACAATGATTGAACTAGACAATGTGGCATGGAGGAACATCTATCTCCTCAATGATTGAACTAGACAACTGGACAATGTAGCATGGAGGAACATCTATCTCCACAATGATTGAACTAGACAACTGAACAGTGTAGCATGGAGGAACATCTATCTCCACAATGATTGAACTAGACAAGTGGACAATGTAGCATGGAGGAACATCTGTCTCCATAATGATTGAACTAAACAATGTAGCATGGAGGAACATCTATCTCCAAAATGACTGAACTAGACAACTGGACAATGTAGCATGGAGAAACATCTATCTTCACAATGATTGAACTAGACAAGTGGACAATGTAGCATGGAGGAACATCTGTCTCCATAATGATTGAACTAAACAATGTAGCATGGAGGAACATCTATCTCCAAAATGACTGAACTAGACAACTGGACAATGTAGCATGGAGGAACATCTATCTCCACAATGGTTGAGCTAGACAACTGGACAATGTAGCATGGAGGAAAATCTATCTCTACAATGATTGAACTAGAAAACTGGACAATGTAGCCTGGAGGAACATCTATCTCTACAATGATTGAACTAGAAAACTGGACAATGTAGCCTGGAGGAACATCTGTCTCCACAATGATTGAACTAGACAACTGGACAATGTAGCCTGGAGGAACATCTGTCTCCACAATGATTGAACTAGACAACTGGACAATGTAGTATGGAGGAACATGTCTCCACAATGATTGAACTAGACAACTGAACAATGTAGTATGGAAGAACATCTATCTCCTCAATGACTGAACTAGACAACTGGACAATGTAGTGTGGAGGAACATCTGTCTCCACAATGAGTGAACTAGGCAACTGGACAATGTAGCATGGAGGAACATCTGTCTCCACAATGATTTAACTAGAAAACTGGAGGAACATGTCTCCACAATGACTGAACTAGACAAATGGACAATGTAGCATGGAGGAACATCTTAACTCTACAATGATTGAACTAGACAACTGGACAATATAGCATGGAGGAACATCTGTCTCCACAATGATTGAACTAGAGAACTGGACAATGTAGCATGGAGGAGCATCTGTCTCCATAATGATTGAACTAGAGAACTGGACAATGTATCATAAAGGAACATCTGTCTAAACAATGATTGAACTAGACAACTGGACAATGCAGCATGGAGGAACATCTGTCTCCACAATGACTGAACTAGAGAACTGGACAATGTAGCATGGAGGAACATCTGTCTCCACAATGACTGAACTAGACAACTGGACAATGTAGCATGGAAGAACATCCGTCTCCACAATGATTGAACTGGAGCACTGGAATATTGTAGCATGGAGGAACATCTTACTCCACAATGATTGAACTAGACAACTGGACAATGTAGCATGGAGGAACATCTGTCTCCACAATGAGTAAACTAGACAACTGGACAATGTAGCATGGAGGAACATCTGTCCCCACAATGATTGGACAAGACAACTGGACAATGTAGCATGGCGGAACATCTATCTCCACAATGTTTGAACTAGACAACTGGACAATGTAGCATGGAGGACCATCTATCGCTACAATGATTGAACTAGAAAACTGGACAATGTAGCCTGGAGGAACATCTGTCTCCACAATGATTGAACTAGAGAACTGGACAATGTAGCATGGAGGAACATCTGTCTCCACAATGATTGAACTAGACAACTGGACAATGTAGTATGGAGGAACATGTCTCCACAATGATTGAACTAGACAACTGAACAATGTAGCATGGAAGAACATCTATCTCCTCAATGACTGAACTAGACAACTGGACAATGTAGTATGGAGGAACATCTGTCTCCACAATGATTGAACTAGAGAAATGGACAATGTAGCATGGAGGAACATCTGTCTCCACAATGATTGAACTAGACAATGCAGCACGGAGGAACATCTGTCTCCACAATGATTGAACTAGAAATTGTAGCACAGAGGAAGATCTGTTTCGACAATGATTGAACTTGACAATGTATAACAGAGGAACATTTGTCTCCACAATGATTGAACTAGACAACTGGACAATGTAGCATGGAGGAACATCTGTCTCCACAATGATTGAACTAGAGAACTGGACAATGTAGCATGGAAGAACATCTGTCTCCACAATGACTGAACTAGACAACTGGACAATGTAGCATGGAGGAACATCTGTCTCCACAATAATTGAACTAGACAACTGGACAATGTAGTATGGAGGAACATGTCTCCACAATGATTGAACTAGACAACTGAACAATGTAGCAAGGAAGAACATCTATCTCCTCAATGACTGAACTAGACAACTGGACAATGTAGTATGGAGGAAAATCTTGTCTCCACAATGAGTGAACTAGGCAACTGGACAATGTAGCATGGAGGAACATCTGTCTCCACAATGATTGAACTAGAGAACTGGACAATGTAGTATGGAAGAACATCTATCTCCACAATGATTGAACTAGACAACTGGACAATGTAGCATGGAAGAACATCTATCTCCACAATGATTGAACTAGAGAACTGGACAATGTAGCATGGAGGAACATCTATCTCCACAATGATTGAACTAGAGAACTGGACAATATAGCATGGAGGAACATCTGTTTCCACAATGAGTGAACTAGACAACTGGACAATGTAGCATGGAGGAACATCTATCTCCACAATGATTGAACTAGAGAACTGAACAATGTAGCATGGAGGAACATCTGTCTCCACAATGATTGAACTAGACAACTGAACAATGTAGCTTGGAGGAACATCTGTCTCCACAATGATTGAACTAGAGAACTGGACAATATAGTATGGAGGAACATGTCTCCACAATGATTGTACTAGACAACTGAACAATGTAGCATTGAAGAACGTCTATCTCCACAATGACTGAACTAGACAACTGGACAATGTAGTATGGAGGAACATCTTGTCTCCACAATGAGTGAACGAGGCAACTGGACAATGTAGCATGGAGGAACATCTGTCTCCACAATGATTGAACTAGAGAACTGGACAATGTAGTATGGAAGAACATCTATCTCCACAATGATTGAACTAGACAACTGGACAATGTAGCATGGAGGAACATCTATCTCCACAATGATTGAACTAGAGAACTGGACAATGTAGCATGGAGGAACATCTATCTCCACAATGATTGAACTAGAGAACTGGACAATATAGCATGGAGGAACATCTGTCTCCACAATGAGTGAACTAGACAACTGGACAATGTAGCATGGAGGAACATCTATCTCCACAATGATTGAACTAGACAACTGGAAAATGTAGCATGGAGGAACATCTGTCTCCACAATGATTGAACTAGAGAACTGAACAATGTAGCATGGAGGAACATCTGTCTCCACAATGATTGAACTAGACAACTGAACAATGTAGCTTGGAGGAACATCTGTCCCCACAATGATTGAACTAGAGAACTGGACAATATAGTATGGAGTAACATGTCTCCACAATGATTGTACTAGACAACTGAACAATGTAGCATGGAAGAACATCTATCTCCACAATGACTGAACTAGACAACTGGACAATGTGCCATAGAGGAACATCTGTCTCCACAATGATTGAACTAGAGAACTGGACAATGTACCATGGAGGAACATCTGTCTCCACAATGACTGAACTAGACAACTGGACAATGTAGCATGGAGGAACATCTGTCTCCACAATGATTGAACTAGACAACTGGACAATGTAGCATGGAGGAACATCTGTCTCCACATTGATTGAACTAGAGCTCTGGACAATGTAGCATGGAGGAACATCTGTCTCCTCAATGACTGAACTAGATAACTGGACAATGTAGCATGGAGGAACATCTATCTCCACAATGATTGAACTAGACAATGTAGCATGGAGGAACATCTGTCTCTACAATGATTGAACTAGACAATGTGGCATGGAGGAACATCTATCTCCTCAATGATTGAACTAGACAACTGGACAATGTAGCATGGAGGAACATCTATCTCCACAATGATTGAACTAGACAACTGAACAGTGTAGCATGGAGGAACATCTATCTCCACAATGATTGAACTAGACAAGTGGACAATGTAGCATGGAGGAACATCTGTCTCCATAATGATTGAACTAAACAATGTAGCATGGAGGAACATCTATCTCCAAAATGACTGAACTAGACAACTGGACAATGTAGCATGGAGAAACATCTATCTTCACAATGATTGAACTAGACAAGTGGACAATGTAGCATGGAGGAACATCTGTCTCCATAATGATTGAACTAAACAATGTAGCATGGAGGAACATCTATCTCCACAATGATTGAACTAGAGAACTGGACAATATAGCATGGAGGAACATCTGTTTCCACAATGAGTGAACTAGACAACTGGACAATGTAGCATGGAGGAACATCTATCTCCACAATGATTGAACTAGAGAACTGAACAATGTAGCATGGAGGAACATCTGTCTCCACAATGATTGAACTAGACAACTGAACAATGTAGCTTGGAGGAACATCTGTCTCCACAATGATTGAACTAGAGAACTGGACAATATAGTATGGAGGAACATGTCTCCACAATGATTGTACTAGACAACTGAACAATGTAGCATGGAAGAACGTCTATCTCCACAATGACTGAACTAGACAACTGGACAATGTAGTATGGAGGAACATCTTGTCTCCACAATGAGTGAACGAGGCAACTGGACAATGTAGCATGGAGGAACATCTGTCTCCACAATGATTGAACTAGAGAACTGGACAATGTAGTATGGAAGAACATCTATCTCCACAATGATTGAACTAGACAACTGGACAATGTAGCATGGAGGAACATCTATCTCCACAATGATTGAACTAGAGAACTGGACAATGTAGCATGGAGGAACATCTATCTCCACAATGATTGAACTAGAGAACTGGACAATATAGCATGGAGGAACATCTGTCTCCACAATGAGTGAACTAGACAACTGGACAATGTAGCATGGAGGAACATCTATCTCCACAATGATTGAACTAGACAACTGGAAAATGTAGCATGGAGGAACATCTGTCTCCACAATGATTGAACTAGAGAACTGAACAATGTAGCATGGAGGAACATCTGTCTCCACAATGATTGAACTAGACAACTGAACAATGTAGCTTGGAGGAACATCTGTCCCCACAATGATTGAACTAGAGAACTGGACAATATAGTATGGAGTAACATGTCTCCACAATGATTGTACTAGACAACTGAACAATGTAGCATGGAAGAACATCTATCTCCACAATGACTGAACTAGACAACTGGACAATGTGCCATAGAGGAACATCTGTCTCCACAATGATTGAACTAGAGAACTGGACAATGTACCATGGAGGAACATCTGTCTCCACAATGACTGAACTAGACAACTGGACAATGTAGCATGGAGGAACATCTGTCTCCACAATGATTGAACTAGACAACTGGACAATGTAGCATGGAGGAACATCTGTCTCCACATTGATTGAACTAGAGCTCTGGACAATGTAGCATGGAGGAACATCTGTCTCCTCAATGACTGAACTAGATAACTGGACAATGTAGCATGGAGGAACATCTATCTCCACAATGATTGAACTAGACAATGTAGCATGGAGGAACATCTGTCTCTACAATGATTGAACTAGACAATGTGGCATGGAGGAACATCTATCTCCTCAATGATTGAACTAGACAACTGGACAATGTAGCATGGAGGAACATCTATCTCCACAATGATTGAACTAGACAACTGAACAGTGTAGCATGGAGGAACATCTATCTCCACAATGATTGAACTAGACAAGTGGACAATGTAGCATGGAGGAACATCTGTCTCCATAATGATTGAACTAAACAATGTAGCATGGAGGAACATCTATCTCCAAAATGACTGAACTAGACAACTGGACAATGTAGCATGGAGAAACATCTATCTTCACAATGATTGAACTAGACAAGTGGACAATGTAGCATGGAGGAACATCTGTCTCCATAATGATTGAACTAAACAATGTAGCATGGAGGAACATCTATCTCCAAAATGACTGAACTAGACAACTGGACAATGTAGCATGGAGGAACATCTATCTCCACAATGGTTGAGCTAGACAACTGGACAATGTAGCATGGAGGAAAATCTATCTCTACAATGATTGAACTAGAAAACTGGACAATGTAGCCTGGAGGAACATCTATCTCTACAATGATTGAACTAGAAAACTGGACAATGTAGTATGGAGGAACATGTCTCCACAATGATTGAACTAGACAACTGAACAATGTAGCATGGAAGAACATCTATCTCCTCAATGACTGAACTAGACAACTGGACAATGTAGTGTGGAGGAACATCTGTCTCCACAATGAGTGAACTAGGCAACTGGACAATGTAGCATGGAGGAACATCTGTCTCCACAATGATTTAACTAGAAAACTGGAGGAACATGTCTCCACAATGACTGAACTAGACAACTGGACAATGTAGCATGGAGGAACATCTTAACTCCACAATGATTGAACTAGACAACTGGACAATATAGCATGGAGGAACATCTGTCTCCACAATGATTGAACTAGAGAACTGGACAATGTAGCATGGAGGAGCATCTGTCTCCACAATGATTGAACTAGAGAACTGGACAATGTAGCATAAAGGAACATCTGTCTAAACAATGATTGAACTAGACAACTGGACAATGCAGCATGGAGGAACATCTGTCTCCACAATGACTGAACTAGAGAACTGGACAATGTAGCATGGAGGAACATCTGTCTCCACAATGACTGAACTAGACAACTGGACAATGTAGCATGGAAGAACATCCGTCTCCACAATGATTGAACTGGAGCACTGGAATATTGTAGCATGGAGGAACATCTTACTCCACAATGATTGAACTAGACAACTGGACAATGTAGCATGGAGGAACATCTGTCTCCACAATGAGTAAACTAGACAACTGGACAATGTAGCATGGAGGAACATCTGTCCCCACAATGATTGGACTAGACAACTGGACAATGTAGCATGGCGGAACATCTATCTCCACAATGTTTGAACTAGACAACTGGACAATGTAGCATGGAGGACCATCTATCGCTACAATGATTGAACTAGAAAACTGGACAATGTAGCCTGGAGGAACATCTGTCTCCACAATGATTGAACTAGAGAACTGGACAATGTAGCATGGAGGAACATCTGTCTCCACAATGATTGAACTAGACAACTGGACAATGTAGTATGGAGGAACATGTCTCCACAATGATTGAACTAGACAACTGAACAATGTAGCATGGAAGAACATCTATCTCCTCAATGACTGAACTAGACAACTGGACAATGTAGTATGGAGGAACATCTGTCTCCACAATGATTGAACTAGAGAAATGGACAATGTAGCATGGAGGAACATCTGTCTCCACAATGATTGAACTAGACAATGCAGCACGGAGGAACATCTGTCTCCACAATGATTGAACTAGAAATTGTAGCACAGAGGAAGATCTGTTTCGACAATGATTGAACTTGACAATGTATAACAGAGGAACATTTGTCTCCACAATGATTGAACTAGACAACTGGACAATGTAGCATGGAGGAACATCTGTCTCCACAATGATTGAACTAGAGAACTGGACAATGTAGCATGGAAGAACATCTGTCTCCACAATGATTGAACTAGACAAGTGGACAATGTAGCATGGAGGAACATCTGTCTCCACTATGATTGAACTAGAGAACTGAACAATGTAGCATGGAGGAACATCTGTCTCCACAATGATTGAACTAGACAACTGAACAATGTAGCTTGGAGGAACATCTGTCTCCACAATGATTGAACTAGAGAACTGGACAATATAGTATGGAGGAACATGTCTCCACAATGGTTGTACTAGACAACTGAACAATGTAGCATGGAAGAACATCTATCTCCACAATGACTGAACTAGACAACTGGACAATGTGCCATGGAGGAACATCTGTCTCCACAATGATTGAACTAGAGAACTGGACAATGTACCATGGAGGAACATCTGTCTCCACAATGACTGAACTAGACAACTGGACAATGTAGCATGGAGGAACATCTGTCTCCACAATAATTGAACTAGACAACTGGACAATGTAGTATGGAGGAACATGTCTCCACAATGATTGAACTAGACAACTGAACAATGTAGCAAGGAAGAACATCTATCTCCTCAATGACTGAACTAGACAACTGGACAATGTAGTATGGAGGAAAATCTTGTCTCCACAATGAGTGAACTAGGCAACTGGACAATGTAGCATGGAGGAACATCTGTCTCCACAATGATTGAACTAGAGAACTGGACAATGTAGTATGGAAGAACATCTATCTCCACAATGATTGAACTAGACAACTGGACAATGTAGCATGGAAGAACATCTATCTCCACAATGATTGAACTAGAGAACTGGACAATGTAGCATGGAGGAACATCTATCTCCACAATGATTGAACTAGAGAACTGGACAATATAGCATGGAGGAACATCTGTATCCACAATGAGTGAACTAGACAACTGGACAATGTAGCATGGAGGAACATCTATCTCCACAATGATTGAACTAGACAATGTAGCATGGAGGAACATCTGTCTCTACAATGATTGAACTAGACAATGTGGCATGGAGGAACATCTATCTCCTCAATGATTGAACTAGACAACTGGACAATGTAGCATGGAGGAACATCTATCTCCACAATGATTGAACTAGACAACTGAACAGTGTAGCATGGAGGAACATCTATCTCCACAATGATTGAACTAGACAAGTGGACAATGTAGCATGGAGGAACATCTGTCTCCATAATGATTGAACTAAACAATGTAGCATGGAGGAACATCTATCTCCAAAATGACTGAACTAGACAACTGGACAATGTAGCATGGAGAAACATCTATCTTCACAATGATTGAACTAGACAAGTGGACAATGTAGCATGGGGGAACATCTGTCTCCATAATGATTGAACTAAACAATGTAGCATGGAGGAACATCTATCTCCAAAATGACTGAACTAGACAACTGGACAATGTAGCATGGAGGAACATCTATCTCCACAATGGTTGAGCTAGACAACTGGACAATGTAGCATGGAGGAAAATCTATCTCTACAATGATTGAACTAGAAAACTGGACAATGTAGCCTGGAGGAACATCTATCTCTACAATGATTGAACTAGAAAACTGGACAATGTAGCCTGGAGGAACATCTGTCTCCACAATGATTGAACTAGACAACTGGACAATGTAGCCTGGAGGAACATCTGTCTCCACAATGATTGAACTAGACAACTGGACAATGTAGTATGGAGGAACATGTCTCCACAATGATTGAACTAGACAACTGAACAATGTAGCATGGAAGAACATCTATCTCCTCAATGACTGAACTAGACAACTGGACAATGTAGTGTGGAGGAACATCTGTCTCCACAATGAGTGAACTAGGCAACTGGACAATGTAGCATGGAGGAACATCTGTCTCCACAATGATTTAACTAGAAAACTGGAGGAACATGTCTCCACAATGACTGAACTAGACAACTGGACAATGTAGCATGGAGGAACATCTTAACTCCACAATGATTGAACTAGACAACTGGACAATATAGCATGGAGGAACATCTGTCTCCACAATGATTGAACTAGAGAACTGGACAATGTAGCATGGAGGAGCATCTGTCTCCACAATGATTGAACTAGAGAACTGGACAATGTAGCATAAAGGAACATCTGTCTAAACAATGATTGAACTAGACAACTGGACAATGCAGCATGGAGGAACATCTGTCTCCACAATGACTGAACTAGAGAACTGGACAATGTAGCATGGAGGAACATCTGTCTCCACAATGACTGAACTAGACAACTGGACAATGTAGCATGGAAGAACATCCGTCTCCACAATGATTGAACTGGAGCACTGGAATATTGTAGCATGGAGGAACATCTTACTCCACAATGATTGAACTAGACAACTGGACAATGTAGCATGGAGGAACATCTGTCTCCACAATGAGTAAACTAGACAACTGGACAATGTAGCATGGAGGAACATCTGTCCCCACAATGATTGGACTAGACAACTGGACAATGTAGCATGGCGGAACATCTATCTCCACAATGTTTGAACTAGACAACTGGACAATGTAGCATGGAGGACCATCTATCGCTACAATGATTGAACTAGAAAACTGGACAATGTAGCCTGGAGGAACATCTGTCTCCACAATGATTGAACTAGAGAACTGGACAATGTAGCATGGAGGAACATCTGTCTCCACAATGATTGAACTAGACAACTGGACAATGTAGTATGGAGGAACATGTCTCCACAATGATTGAACTAGACAACTGAACAATGTAGCATGGAAGAACATCTATCTCCTCAATGACTGAACTAGACAACTGGACAATGTAGTATGGAGGAACATCTGTCTCCACAATGATTGAACTAGAGAAATGGACAATGTAGCATGGAGGAACATCTGTCTCCACAATGATTGAACTAGACAATGCAGCACGGAGGAACATCTGTCTCCACAATGATTGAACTAGAAATTGTAGCACAGAGGAAGATCTGTTTCGACAATGATTGAACTTGACAATGTATAACAGAGGAACATTTGTCTCCACAATGATTGAACTAGACAACTGGACAATGTAGCATGGAGGAACATCTGTCTCCACAATGATTGAACTAGAGAACTGGACAATGTAGCATGGAAGAACATCTGTCTCCACAATGATTGAACTAGACAAGTGGACAATGTAGCATGGAGGAACATCTGTCTCCACTATGATTGAACTAGAGAACTGAACAATGTAGCATGGAGGAACATCTGTCTCCACAATGATTGAACTAGACAACTGAACAATGTAGCTTGGAGGAACATCTGTCTCCACAATGATTGAACTAGAGAACTGGACAATATAGTATGGAGGAACATGTCTCCACAATGGTTGTACTAGACAACTGAACAATGTAGCATGGAAGAACATCTATCTCCACAATGACTGAACTAGACAACTGGACAATGTGCCATGGAGGAACATCTGTCTCCACAATGATTGAACTAGAGAACTGGACAATGTACCATGGAGGAACATCTGTCTCCACAATGACTGAACTAGACAACTGGACAATGTAGCATGGAGGAACATCTGTCTCCACAATAATTGAACTAGACAACTGGACAATGTAGTATGGAGGAACATGTCTCCACAATGATTGAACTAGACAACTGAACAATGTAGCAAGGAAGAACATCTATCTCCTCAATGACTGAACTAGACAACTGGACAATGTAGTATGGAGGAAAATCTTGTCTCCACAATGAGTGAACTAGGCAACTGGACAATGTAGCATGGAGGAACATCTGTCTCCACAATGATTGAACTAGAGAACTGGACAATGTAGTATGGAAGAACATCTATCTCCACAATGATTGAACTAGACAACTGGACAATGTAGCATGGAAGAACATCTATCTCCACAATGATTGAACTAGAGAACTGGACAATGTAGCATGGAGGAACATCTATCTCCACAATGATTGAACTAGAGAACTGGACAATATAGCATGGAGGAACATCTGTATCCACAATGAGTGAACTAGACAACTGGACAATGTAGCATGGAGGAACATCTATCTCCACAATGATTGAACTAGACAACTGCACAATGTAGCATGGAGGAACATCTGTCTCCACAATGATTGAACTAGAGAACTGAACAATGTAGCATGGAGGAACATCTGTCTCCACAATGATTGAACTAGACAACTGAACAATGTAGCTTGGAGGAACATCTGTCTCCACAATGATTGAACTAGAGAACTGGACAATATAGTATGGAGGAATATGTCTCCACAATGATTGTACTAGACAACTGAACAATGTAGCATGGAAGAACGTCTATCTCCACAATGACTGAACTAGACAACTGGACAATGTAGTATGGAGGAACATCTGTCTCCACAATGATTGAACTAGAGAACTGGACAATGTAGTATGGAAGAACATCTATCTCCACAATGATTGAACTAGACAACTGGACAATGTAGCATGGAGGAACATCTATCTCCACAATGATTGAACTAGAGAACTGGACAATGTAGCATGGAGGAACATCTATCTCCACAATGATTGAACTAGAGAACTGGACAATATAGCATGGAGGAACATCTGTCTCCACAATGAGTGAACTAGACAACTGGACAATGTAGCATGGAGGAACATCTATCTCCACAATGATTGAACTAGACAACTGGAAAATGTAGCATGGAGGAACATCTGTCTCCACAATGATTGAACTAGAGAACTGAACAATGTAGCATGGAGGAACATCTGTCTCCACAATGATTGAACTAGACAACTGAACAATGTAGCTTGGAGGAACATCTGTCCCCACAATGATTGAACTAGAGAACTGGACAATATAGTATGGAGTAACATGTCTCCACAATGATTGTACTAGACAACTGAACAATGTAGCATGGAAGAACATCTATCTCCACAATGACTGAACTAGACAACTGGACAATGTGCCATAGAGGAACATCTGTCTCCACAATGATTGAACTAGAGAACTGGACAATGTACCATGGAGGAACATCTGTCTCCACAATGACTGAACTAGACAACTGGACAATGTAGCATGGAGGAACATCTGTCTCCACAATGATTGAACTAGACAACTGGACAATGTAGCATGGAGGAACATCTGTCTCCACATTGATTGAACTAGAGCTCTGGACAATGTAGCATGGAGGAACATCTGTCTCCTCAATGACTGAACTAGATAACTGGACAATGTAGCATGGAGGAACATCTATCTCCACAATGATTGAACTAGACAATGTAGCATGGAGGAACATCTGTCTCTACAATGATTGAACTAGACAATGTGGCATGGAGGAACATCTATCTCCTCAATGATTGAACTAGACAACTGGACAATGTAGCATGGAGGAACATCTATCTCCACAATGATTGAACTAGACAACTGGACAGTGTAGCATGGAGGAACATCTATCTCCACAATGATTGAACTAGACAAGTGAACAATGTAGCATGGAGGAACATCTGTCTCCATAATGATTGAACTAAACAATGTAGCATGGAGGAACATCTATCTCCAAATTGACTGAACTAGACAACTGGACAATGTAGCATGGAGAAACATCTATCTTCACAATGATTGAACTAGACAAGTGGACAATGTAGCATGGAGGAACATCTGTCTCCATAATGATTGAACTAAACAATGTAGCATGGAGGAACATCTATCTCCAAAATGACTGAACTAGACAACTGGACAATGTAGCATGGAGGAACATCTATCTCCACAATGGTTGAGCTAGACAACTGGACAATGTAGCATGGAGGAAAATCTATCTCTACAATGATTGAACTAGAAAACTGGACAATGTAGCCTGGAGGAACATCTATCTCTACAATGATTGAACTAGAAAACTGGACAATGTAGCCTGGAGGAACATCTGTCTCCACAATGATTGAACTAGACAACTGGACAATGTAGCCTGGAGGAACATCTGTCTCCACAATGATTGAACTAGACAACTGGACAATGTAGTATGGAGGAACATGTCTCCACAATGATTGAACTAGACAACTGAACAATGTAGCATGGAAGAACATCTATCTCCTCAATGACTGAACTAGACAACTGGACAATGTAGTGTGGAGGAACATCTGTCTCCACAATGAGTGAACTAGGCAACTGGACAATGTAGCATGGAGGAACATCTGTCTCCACAATGATTTAACTAGAAAACTGGAGGAACATGTCTCCACAATGACTGAACTAGACAACTGGACAATGTAGCATGGAGGAACATCTTAACTCCACAATGATTGAACTAGACAACTGGACAATATAGCATGGAGGAACATCTGTCTCCACAATGATTGAACTAGAGAACTGGACAATGTAGCATGGAGGAGCATCTGTCTCCACAATGATTGAACTAGAGAACTGGACAATGTAGCATAAAGGAACATCTGTCTAAACAATGATTGAACTAGACAACTGGACAATGCAGCATGGAGGAACATCTGTCTCCACAATGACTGAACTAGAGAACTGGACAATGTAGCATGGAGGAACATCTGTCTCCACAATGACTGAACTAGACAACTGGACAATGTAGCATGGAAGAACATCCGTCTCCAAAATGATTGAACTGGAGCACTGGAATATTGTAGCATGGAGGAACATCTTACTCCACAATGATTGAACTAGACAACTGGACAATGTAGCATGGAGGAACATCTGTCTCCACAATGACTGAACTAGAGAACTGGACAATGTAGCATGGAGGAACATCTATCTCCACAATGATTGAACTAGACAACTGGACAATGTAGCATGGAGGAACATCTGTCTCCACAATGATTGAACTAGACAACTGGACAATGTAGCCTGGAGGAACATCTGTCTCCACAATCATTGAACTAGACAACTGGACAATGTAGCATGGAGGAACATCTGTCTCCACAATGGTTGAACTAGAGAACTGGACAATGTAGCATGGAGGAACATCTATCTCCACAATGGTTGAACTAGAGAACTGGACAATGTAGTATGAAGCAACATCTATCTCCACAATGGTTTAACTAGAGAACTGGACAATGTAGCATGGAGGAACATCTATCGCCACAATTGTTGAACTAGACAACTGGACAATGTAGCATGGAGGAACATCTGTCTCCACAATGATTGAATTAGACAATGTAGCACGGAGGAACATCTGTCTCCACAATAATTGAACTAGACAATGCAGCATGGAGGAACATCTGTCTCCACAATGATTGAACTAGACAATGTAGCACGGAGGAACATCTGTCCCGACAATGATTGAACTAGACAATGTAGTACAGAGGAACATTTGTCTCCACAATGATTGAACTAGACAACTGGACAATGTAGCATGGAGGAACATCTGTCTCCACAATGATTGAACTAGAGAACTGGACAATGTAGCATGGAGGAACATCTATCTCCACAATGATTGAACTAGACAATGTAGCATGGAGGAACATCTGTCTCCACAATGATTGAACTAGACAATGTAGCACAGAGGAACATCTGTCTCGACAATGATTGAACTAGACAATGTAGCACAGAGGAACATTTGTCTCCACAATGATTGAACTAGACAACTGGACAATGTGGCATGGAGGAACATCTGTCTCCGCAATGATTGAACTAGACAACTGGACAATGTAGCATGGAGGAACATCTATCTCCACAATGATTGAACTAGACAACTGGACAATGTAGCCTGGAGGAACATCTGTCTCCACAATGATTGAACTAGACAACTGGACAATGTAGTATGGAGGAACATGTCTCCACAATGATTGAACTAGACAACTGAACAATGTAGCATGGAAGAACATCTATCTCCTCAATGACTGAACTAGACAACTGGACAATGTAGTGTGGAGGAACATCTGTCTCCACAATGAGTGAACTAGGCAACTGGACAATGTAGCATGGAGGAACATCTGTCTCCACAATGATTTAACTAGAAAACTGGAGGAACATGTCTCCACAATGACTGAACTAGACAACTGGACAATGTAGCATGGAGGAACATCTTAACTCCACAATGATTGAACTAGACAACTGGACAATATAGCATGGAGGAACATCTGTCTCCACAATGATTGAACTAGAGAACTGGACAATGTAGCATGGAGGAGCATCTGTCTCCACAATGATTGAACTAGAGAACTGGACAATGTAGCATAAAGGAACATCTGTCTAAACAATGATTGAACTAGACAACTGGACAATGCAGCATGGAGGAACATCTGTCTCCACAATGACTGAACTAGAGAACTGGACAATGTAGCATGGAGGAACATCTGTCTCCACAATGACTGAACTAGACAACTGGACAATGTAGCATGGAAGAACATCCGTCTCCACAATGATTGAACTGGAGCACTGGAATATTGTAGCATGGAGGAACATCTTACTCCACAATGATTGAACTAGACAACTGGACAATGTAGCATGGAGGAACATCTGTCTCCACAATGACTGAACTAGAGAACTGGACAATGTAGCATGGAGGAACATCTATCTCCACAATGATTGAACTAGACAACTGGACAATGTAGCATGGAGGAACATCTGTCTCCACAATGATTGAACTAGACAACTGGACAATGTAGCCTGGAGGAACATCTGTCTCCACAATCATTGAACTAGACAACTGGACAATGTAGCATGGAGGAACATCTGTCTCCACAATGGTTGAACTAGAGAACTGGACAATGTAGCATGGAGGAACATCTATCTCCACAATGGTTGAACTAGAGAACTGGACAATGTAGCATGGAGGAACATCTATCGCCACAATTGTTGAACTAGACAACTGGACAATGTAGCATGGAGGAACATCTGTCTCCACAATGATTGAATTAGACAATGTAGCATGGAGGAACATCTGTCTCCACAATAATTGAACTAGACAATGCAGCATGGAGGAACATCTGTCTCCACAATGATTGAACTAGACAATGTAGCACGGAGGAACATCTGTCCCGACAATGATTGAACTAGACAATGTAGTACAGAGGAACATTTGTCTCCACAATGATTGAACTAGACAACTGGACAATGTAGCATGGAGGAACATCTGTCTCCACAATGATTGAACTAGAGAACTGGACAATGTAGCATGGAGGAACATCTATCTCCACAATGATTGAACTAGACAATGTAGCATGGAGGAACATCTGTCTCCACAATGATTGAACTTGACAATGTAGCACAGAGGAACATCTGTCTCGACAATGATTGAACTAGACAATGTAGCACAGAGGAACATTTGTCTCCACAATGATTGAACTAGACAACTGGACAATGTGGCATGGAGGAACATCTGTCTCCGCAATGATTGAACTAGACAACTGGACAATGTAGCATGGAGGAACATCTATCTCCACAATGATTGAACTAGACAACTGCACAATGTAGCATGGAGGAACATCTGTCTCCACAATGATTGAACTAGAGAACTGAACAATGTAGCATGGAGGAACATCTGTCTCCACAATGATTGAACTAGACAACTGAACAATGTAGCTTGGAGGAACATCTGTCTCCACAATGATTGAACTAGAGAACTGGACAATATAGTATGGAGGAACATGTCTCCACAATGATTGTACTAGACAACTGAACAATGTAGCATGGAAGAACGTCTATCTCCACAATGACTGAACTAGACAACTGGACAATGTAGTATGGAGGAACATCTTGTCTCCACAATGAGTGAACGAGGCAACTGGACAATGTAGCATGGAGGAACATCTGTCTCCACAATGATTGAACTAGAGAACTGGACAATGTAGTATGGAAGAACATCTATCTCCACAATGATTGAACTAGACAACTGGACAATGTAGCATGGAGGAACATCTATCTCCACAATGATTGAACTAGAGAACTGGACAATGTAGCATGGAGGAACATCTATCTCCACAATGATTGAACTAGAGAACTGGACAATATAGCATGGAGGAACATCTGTCTCCACAATGAGTGAACTAGACAACTGGACAATGTAGCATGGAGGAACATCTATCTCCACAATGATTGAACTAGACAACTGGAAAATGTAGCATGGAGGAACATCTGTCTCCACAATGATTGAACTAGAGAACTGAACAATGTAGCATGGAGGAACATCTGTCTCCACAATGATTGAACTAGACAACTGAACAATGTAGCTTGGAGGAACATCTGTCCCCACAATGATTGAACTAGAGAACTGGACAATATAGTATGGAGTAACATGTCTCCACAATGATTGTACTAGACAACTGAACAATGTAGCATGGAAGAACATCTATCTCCACAATGACTGAACTAGACAACTGGACAATGTGCCATAGAGGAACATCTGTCTCCACAATGATTGAACTAGAGAACTGGACAATGTACCATGGAGGAACATCTGTCTCCACAATGACTGAACTAGACAACTGGACAATGTAGCATGGAGGAACATCTGTCTCCACAATGATTGAACTAGACAACTGGACAATGTAGCATGGAGGAACATCTGTCTCCACATTGATTGAACTAGAGCTCTGGACAATGTAGCATGGAGGAACATCTGTCTCCTCAATGACTGAACTAGATAACTGGACAATGTAGCATGGAGGAACATCTATCTCCACAATGATTGAACTAGACAATGTAGCATGGAGGAACATCTGTCTCTACAATGATTGAACTAGACAATGTGGCATGGAGGAACATCTATCTCCAAAATGACTGAACTAGACAACTGGACAATGTAGCATGGAGAAACATCTATCTTCACAATGATTGAACTAGACAAGTGGACAATGTAGCATGGAGGAACATCTGTCTCCATAATGATTGAACTAAACAATGTAGCATGGAGGAACATCTATCTCCAAAATGACTGAACTAGACAACTGGACAATGTAGCATGGAGGAACATCTATCTCCACAATGGTTGAGCTAGACAACTAGACAATGTAGCATGGAGGAAAATCTATCTCTACAATGATTGAACTAGAAAACTGGACAATGTAGCCTGGAGGAACATCTATCTCTACAATGATTGAACTAGAAAACTGGACAATGTAGCCTGGGGGAACATCTGTCTCCACAATGATTGAACTAGACAACTGGACAATGTAGCCTGGAGGAACATCTGTCTCCACAATGATTGAACTAGACAACTGGACAATGTAGTATGGAGGAACATGTCTCCACAATGATTGAACTAGACAACTGAACAATGTAGCATGGAAGAACATCTATCTCCTCAATGACTGAACTAGACAACTGGACAATGTAGTGTGGAGGAACATGTCTCCACAATGAGTGAACTAGGCAACTGGACAATGTAGCATGGAGGAACATCTGTCTCCACAATGATTTAACTAGAAAACTGGAGGAACATGTCTCCACAATGACTGAACTAGACAACTGGACAATGTAGCATGGAGGAACATCTTAACTCCACAATGATTGAACTAGACAACTGGACAATATAGCATGGAGGAACATCTGTCTCCACAATGATTGAACTAGAGAACTGGACAATGTAGCATGGAGGAGCATCTGTCTCCACAATGATTGAACTAGAGAACTGGACAATGTAGCATAAAGGAACATCTGTCTAAACAATGATTGAACTAGACAACTGGACAATGCAGCATGGAGGAACATCTGTCTCCACAATGACTGAACTAGAGAACTGGACAATGTAGCATGGAGGAACATCTGTCTCCACAATGACTGAACTAGACAACTGGACAATGTAGCATGGAAGAACATCCGTCTCCACAATGATTGAACTGGAGCACTGGAATATTGTAGCATGGAGGAACATCTTACTCCACAATGATTGAACTAGACAACTGGACAATGTAGCATGGAGGAACATCTGTCTCCACAATGAGTAAACTAGACAACTGGACAATGTAGCATGGAGGAACATCTGTCCCCACAATGATTGGACTAGACAACTGGACAATGTAGCATGGCGGAACATCTATCTCCACAATGTTTGAACTAGACAACTGGACAATGTAGCATGGAGGACCATCTATCGCTACAATGATTGAACTAGAAAACTGGACAATGTAGCCTGGAGGAACATCTGTCTCCACAATGATTGAACTAGAGAACTGGACAATGTAGCATGGAGGAACATCTGTCTCCACAATGATTGAACTAGACAACTGGACAATGTAGTATGGAGGAACATGTCTCCACAATGATTGAACTAGACAACTGAACAATGTAGCATGGAAGAACATCTATCTCCTCAATGACTGAACTAGACAACTGGACAATGTAGTATGGAGGAACATCTGTCTCCACAATGATTGAACTAGAGAAATGGACAATGTAGCATGGAGGAACATCTGTCTCCACAATGATTGAACTAGACAATGCAGCACGGAGGAACATCTGTCTCCACAATGATTGAACTAGAAATTGTAGCACAGAGGAAGATCTGTTTCGACAATGATTGAACTTGACAATGTATAACAGAGGAACATTTGTCTCCACAATGATTGAACTAGACAACTGGACAATGTAGCATGGAGGAACATCTGTCTCCACAATGATTGAACTAGAGAACTGGACAATGTAGCATGGAAGAACATCTGTCTCCACAATGATTGAACTAGACAAGTGGACAATGTAGCATGGAGGAACATCTGTCTCCACTATGATTGAACTAGAGAACTGAACAATGTAGCATGGAGGAACATCTGTCTCCACAATGATTGAACTAGACAACTGAACAATGTAGCTTGGAGGAACATCTGTCTCCACAATGATTGAACTAGAGAACTGGACAATATAGTATGGAGGAACATGTCTCCACAATGGTTGTACTAGACAACTGAACAATGTAGCATGGAAGAACATCTATCTCCACAATGACTGAACTAGACAACTGGACAATGTGCCATGGAGGAACATCTGTCTCCACAATGATTGAACTAGAGAACTGGACAATGTACCATGGAGGAACATCTGTCTCCACAATGACTGAACTAGACAACTGGACAATGTAGCATGGAGGAACATCTGTCTCCACAATAATTGAACTAGACAACTGGACAATGTAGTATGGAGGAACATGTCTCCACAATGATTGAACTAGACAACTGAACAATGTAGCAAGGAAGAACATCTATCTCCTCAATGACTGAACTAGACAACTGGACAATGTAGTATGGAGGAAAATCTTGTCTCCACAATGAGTGAACTAGGCAACTGGACAATGTAGCATGGAGGAACATCTGTCTCCACAATGATTGAACTAGAGAACTGGACAATGTAGTATGGAAGAACATCTATCTCCACAATGATTGAACTAGACAACTGGACAATGTAGCATGGAAGAACATCTATCTCCACAATGATTGAACTAGAGAACTGGACAATGTAGCATGGAGGAACATCTATCTCCACAATGATTGAACTAGAGAACTGGACAATATAGCATGGAGGAACATCTGTATCCACAATGAGTGAACTAGACAACTGGACAATGTAGCATGGAGGAACATCTATCTCCACAATGATTGAACTAGACAACTGCACAATGTAGCATGGAGGAACATCTGTCTCCACAATGATTGAACTAGAGAACTGAACAATGTAGCATGGAGGAACATCTGTCTCCACAATGATTGAACTAGACAACTGAACAATGTAGCTTGGAGGAACATCTGTCTCCACAATGATTGAACTAGAGAACTGGACAATATAGTATGGAGGAATATGTCTCCACAATGATTGTACTAGACAACTGAACAATGTAGCATGGAAGAACGTCTATCTCCACAATGACTGAACTAGACAACTGGACAATGTAGTATGGAGGAACATCTTGTCTCCACAATGAGTGAACGAGGCAACTGGACAATGTAGCATGGAGGAACATCTGTCTCCACAATGATTGAACTAGAGAACTGGACAATGTAGTATGGAAGAACATCTATCTCCACAATGATTGAACTAGACAACTGGAAAATGTAGCATGGAGGAACATCTATCTCCACAATGATTGAACTAGAGAACTGGACAATGTAGCATGGAGGAACATCTATCTCCACAATGATTGAACTAGAGAACTGGACAATATAGCATGGAGGAACATCTGTCTCCACAATGAGTGAACTAGACAACTGGACAATGTAGCATGGAGGAACATCTATCTCCACAATGATTGAACTAGACAACTGGAAAATGTAGCATGGAGGAACATCTGTCTCCACAATGATTGAACTAGAGAACTGAACAATTTAGCATGGAGGAACATCTGTCTCCACAATGATTGAACTAGACAACTGAACAATGTAGCTTGGAGGAACATCTGTCCCCACAATGATTGAACTAGAGAACTGGACAATATAGTATGGAGTAACATGTCTCCACAATGATTGTACTAGACAACTGAACAATGTAGCATGGAAGAACATCTATCTCCACAATGACTGAACTAGACAACTGGACAATGTGCCATAGAGGAACATCTGTCTCCACAATGATTGAACTAGAGAACTGGACAATGTACCATGGAGGAACATCTGTCTCCACAATAACTGAACTAGACAACTGGACAATGTAGCATGGAGGAACATCTGTCTCCACAATGATTGAACTAGACAACTGGACAATGTAGCATGGAGGAACATCTGTCTCCACATTGATTGAACTAGAGCTCTGGACAATGTAGCATGGAGGAACATCTGTCTCCTCAATGACTGAACTAGATAACTGGACAATGTAGCATGGAGGAACATCTATCTCCACAATGATTGAACTAGACAATGTAGCATGGAGGAACATCTGTCTCTATAATGATTGAACTAGACAATGTGGCATGGAGGAACATCTATCTCCTCAATGATTGAACTAGACAACTGGACAATGTAGCATGGAGGAACATCTATCTCCACAATGATTGAACTAGACAACTGGACAGTGTAGCATGGAGGAACATCTATCTCCACAATGATTGAACTAGACAAGTGGACAATGTAGCATGGAGGAACATCTGTCTCCATAATGATTGAACTAAACAATGTAGCATGGAGGAACATCTATCTCCAAAATGACTGAACTAGACAACTGGACAATGTAGCATGGAGAAACATCTATCTTCACAATGATTGAACTAGACAAGTGGACAATGTAGCATGGAGGAACATCTGTCTCCATAATGATTGAACTAAACAATGTAGCATGGAGGAACATCTATCTCCAAAATGACTGAACTAGACAACTGGACAATGTAGCATGGAGGAACATCTATCTCCACAATGGTTGAGCTAGACAACTGGACAATGTAGCATGGAGGAAAATCTATCTCTACAATGATTGAACTAGAAAACTGGACAATGTAGCCTGGAGGAACATCTATCTCTACAATGATTAAACTAGAAAACTGGACAATGTAGCCTGGAGGAACATCTGTCTCCACAATGATTGAACTAGACAACTGGACAATGTAGCCTGGAGGAACATCTGTCTCCACAATGATTGAACTAGACAACTGGACAATGTAGTATGGAGGAACATGTCTCCACAATGATTGAACTAGACAACTGAACAATGTAGCATGGAAGAACATCTATCTCCTCAATGACTGAACTAGACAACTGGACAATGTAGTGTGGAGGAACATCTGTCTCCACAATGAGTGAACTAGGCAACTGGACAATGTAGCATGGAGGAACATCTGTCTCCACAATGATTTAACTAGAAAACTGGAGGAACATGTCTCCACAATGACTGAACTAGACAACTGGACAATGTAGCATGGAGGAACATCTTAACTCCACAATGATTGAACTAGACAACTGGACAATATAGCATGGAGGAACATCTGTCTCCACAATGATTGAACTAGAGAACTGGACAATGTAGCATGGAGGAGCATCTGTCTCCACAATGATTGAACTAGAGAACTGGACAATGTAGCATAAAGGAACATCTGTCTAAACAATGATTGAACTAGACAACTGGACAATGCAGCATGGAGGAACATCTGTCTCCACAATGACTGAACTAGAGAACTGGACAATGTAGCATGGAGGAACATCTGTCTCCACAATGACTGAACTAGACAACTGGACAATGTAGCATGGAAGAACATCCGTCTCCACAATGATTGAACTGGAGCACTGGAATATTGTAGCATGGAGGAACATCTTACTCCACAATGATTGAACTAGACAACTGGACAATGTAGCATTGAGGAACATCTGTCTCCACAATGACTGAACTAGAGAACTGGACAATGTAGCATGGAGGAACATCTATCTCCACAATGATTGAACTAGACAACTGGACAATGTAGCATGGAGGAACATCTGTCTCCACAATGATTGAACTAGACAACTGGACAATGTAGCCTGGAGGAACATCTGTCTCCACAATCATTGAACTAGACAACTGGACAATGTAGCATGGAGGAACATCTGTCTCCACAATGGTTGAACTAGAGAACTGGACAATGTAGCATGGAGGAACATCTATCGCCACAATTGTTGAACTAGACAACTGGACAATGTAGCATGGAGGAACATCTGTCTCCACAATGATTGAATTAGACAATGTAGCACAGAGGAACATCTGTCTCCACAATAATTGAACTAGACAATGCAGCATGGAGGAACATCTGTCTCCACAATGATTGAACAAGACAATGTAGCACGGAGGAACATCTGTCCCGACAATGATTGAACTAGACAATGTAGTACAGAGGAACATTTGTCTCCACAATGATTGAACTAGACAACTGGACAATGTAGCATGGAGGAACATCTGTCTCCACAATGATTGAACTAGAGAACTGGACAATGTAGCATGGAGGAACATCTATCTCCACAATGATTGAACTAGACAATGTAGCATGGAGGAACATCTGTCTCCACAATGATTGAACTAGACAATGTAGCACAGAGGAACATCTGTCTCGACAATGATTGAACTAGACAATGTAGCACAGAGGAACATTTGTCTCCACAATGATTGAACTAGACAACTGGACAATGTGGCATGGAGGAACATCTGTCTCCGCAATGATTGAACTAGAGAACTGGACAATGTAGCATGGAGGAACATCTATCTCCTCAATGATTGAACTAGACAACTGGACAATGTAGCATGGAGGAACATCTATCTCCACAATGATTGAACTAGACATGTGGACAATGTAGCATGGAGGAACATCTATCTCCATAATGATTAAACTAGACAATGTAGCATGGAGGAACATCTATCTCCAAAATGACTGAACTGGACAATGTAGCATGGGGGAACATCTATCTCTACAATGATTGAACTAGACAACTGGACAATGTAGCATGGAGGAACATCTATCTCCACAATGGTTGAGCTAGACAACTGGACAATGTAGCCTGGAGGAACATCTATCTCCTCAATGACTGAACTAGACAACTGGACAATGTAGTATGGAGGAACATCTGTATCCACAATGAGTGAACTAGGCAACTGGACAATGTAGCATGGAGGAACATCTGTCTCCACAATGATTGAACTAGAAAACTGGAGGAACATGTCTCCACAATGACTGAACTAGACAACTGGACAATGTAGCATGGAGGAACATCTTAACTCCACAATGATTGAACTAGACAACTGGACAATATAGCATGGAGGAACATCTGTCTCCATAATGATTGAACTAGAGAACTGGACAATGTAGCATGGAGGAACATCTGTCTCCACATTGATTGAACTAGAGAACTGGACAATGTAGCATGGAGGAACATCTGTCTCCACAATGATTGAATTAGACAACTGGACAATGCAGCATGGAGGAACATCTGTCTCCACAATGACTGAACTAGAGAACTGGACAATGTAGCATGGAGGAACATCTGTCTCCACAATGACTGAACTAGACAACTGGACAATGTAGCATGGATGAACATCTGTCTACTCAATGATTGAATTAGACAACTGGACAATGTAGCATGGAAGAACATCCGTCTCCACAATGATTGAACTGGAGCACTGGAATATTGTAGCATGGAGGAACATCTTACTCCACAATGATTGAACTAGACAACTGGACAATGTAGCATGGAGGAACATCTGTCTCCACAATGACTGAACTAGAGAACTGGACAATGTAGCATGGAGGAACATCTATCTCCACAATGATTGAACTAGACAACTGGACAATGTAGCATGGAGGAAAATCTATCTCTACAATGATTGAACTAGAAAACTGGACAATGTAGCCTGGAGGAACATCTATCTCTACAATGATTGAACTAGAAAACTGGACAATGTAGCCTGGAGGAACATCTGTCTCCACAATGATTGAACTAGACAACTGGACAATGTAGCCTGGAGGAACATCTGTCTCCACAATGATTGAACTAGACAACTGGACAATGTAGTATGGAGGAACATGTCTCCACAATGATTGAACTAGACAACTGAACAATGTAGCATGGAAGAACATCTATCTCCTCAATGACTGAACTAGACAACTGGACAATGTAGTGTGGAGGAACATCTGTCTCCACAATGAGTGAACTAGGCAACTGGACAATGTAGCATGGAGGAACATCTGTCTCCACAATGATTTAACTAGAAAACTGGAGGAACATGTCTCCACAATGACTGAACTAGACAACTGGACAATGTAGCATGGAGGAACATCTTAACTCCACAATGATTGAACTAGACAACTGGACAATATAGCATGGAGGAACATCTGTCTCCACAATGATTGAACTAGAGAACTGGACAATGTAGCATGGAGGAGCATCTGTCTCCACAATGATTGAACTAGAGAACTGGACAATGTAGCATAAAGGAACATCTGTCTAAACAATGATTGAACTAGACAACTGGACAATGCAGCATGGAGGAACATCTGTCTCCACAATGACTGAACTAGAGAACTGGACAATGTAGCATGGAGGAACATCTGTCTCCACAATGACTGAACTAGACAACTGGACAATGTAGCATGGAAGAACATCCGTCTCCACAATGATTGAACTGGAGCACTGGAATATTGTAGCATGGAGGAACATCTTACTCCACAATGATTGAACTAGACAACTGGACAATGTAGCATGGAGGAACATCTGTCTCCACAATGACTGAACTAGAGAACTGGACAATGTAGCATGGAGGAACATCTATCTCCACAATGATTGAACTAGACAACTGGACAATGTAGCATGGAGGAACATCTGTCCCCACAATGATTGAACTAGACAACTGGACAATGTAGCCTGGAGGAACATCTGTCTCCACAATCATTGAACTAGACAACTGGACAATGTAGAATGGAGGAACATCTGTCTCCACAATGGTTGAACTAGAGAACTGAACAATGTAGCATGGAGGAACATCTATCGCCACAATTGTTGAACTAGACAACTGGACAATGTAGCATGGAGGAACATCTGTCTCCACAATGATTGAATTAGACAATGTAGCACAGAGGAACATCTGTCTCCACAATAATTGAACTAGACAATGCAGCATGGAGGAACATCTGTCTCCACAATGATTGAACAAGACAATGTAGCACGGAGGAACATCTGTCCCGACAATGATTGAACTAGACAATGTAGTACAGAGGAACATTTGTCTCCACAATGATTGAACTAGACAACTGGACAATGTAGCATGGAGGAACATCTGTCTCCACAATGATTGAACTAGAGAACTGGACAATGTAGCATGGAGGAACATCTATCTCCACAATGATTGAACTAGACAATGTAGCATGGAGGAACATCTGTCTCCACAATGATTGAACTAGACAATGTAGCACAGAGGAACATCTGTCTCGACAATGATTGAACTAGACAATGTAGCACAGAGGAACATTTGTCTCCACAATGATTGAACTAGACAACTGGACAATGTGGCATGGAGGAACATCTGTCTCCGCAATGATTGAACTAGAGAACTGGACAATGTAGCATGGAGGAACATCTATCTCCTCAATGATTGAACTAGACAACTGGACAATGTAGCATGGAGGAACATCTATCTCCACAATGATTGAACTAGACATGTGGACAATGTAGCATGGAGGAACATCTATCTCCATAATGATTAAACTAGACAATGTAGCATGGAGGAACATCTATCTCCAAAATGACTGAACTGGACAATGTAGCATGGGGGAACATCTATCTCTACAATGATTGAACTAGACAACTGGACAATGTAGCATGGAGGAACATCTATCTCCACAATGGTTGAGCTAGACAACTGGACAATGTAGCCTGGAGGAACATCTATCTCCTCAATGACTGAACTAGACAACTGGACAATGTAGTATGGAGGAACATCTGTATCCACAATGAGTGAACTAGGCAACTGGACAATGTAGCATGGAGGAACATCTGTCTCCACAATGATTGAACTAGAAAACTGGAGGAACATGTCTCCACAATGACTGAACTAGACAACTGGACAATGTAGCATGGAGGAACATCTTAACTCAACAATGATTGAACTAGACAACTGGACAATATAGCATGGAGGAACATCTGTCTCCATAATGATTGAACTAGAGAACTGGACAATGTAGCATGGAGGAACATCTGTCTCCACATTGATTGAACTAGAGAACTGGACAATGTAGCATGGAGGAACATCTGTCTCCACAATGATTGAATTAGACAACTGGACAATGCAGCTTGGAGGAACATCTGTCTCCACAATGACTGAACTAGAGACCTGGACAATGTAGCATGGAGGAACATCTGTCTCCACAATGACTGAACTAGACAACTGGACAATGTAGCATGGATGAACATCTGTCTACTCAATGATTGAATTAGACAACTGGACAATGTAGCATGGAAGAACATCCGTCTCCACAATGATTGAACTGGAGCACTGGAATATTGTAGCATGGAGGAACATCTTACTCCACAATGATTGAACTAGACAACTGGACAATGTAGCATGGAGGAACATCTGTCTCCACAATGACTGAACTAGAGAACTGGACAATGTAGCATGGAGGAACATCTATCTCCACAATGATTGAACTAGACAACTGGACAATGTAGCATGGAGGAACATCTGTCTCCACAATAATTGAACTAGACAACTGGACAATGTAGCCTGGAGGAACATCTGTCTCCACAATCATTGAACTAGACAACTGGACAATGTAGCATGTAGGAACATCTGTCTCCACAATGATTGAACAAGACAACTGGACAATGTAGCCTGGAGGAACATCTGTCTCCACAATCATTGAACTAGACAACTGGACAATGTAGCATGGAGGAACATCTGTCTCCACAATAGTTGAACTAGAGAACTGGACAATGTAGCATGGAGGAACATCTATCTCCACAATGGTTGAACTAGAGAACTGGACAATGTAGCATGGAGGAACATCTATCGCCACAATGGTTGAACTAGACAACTGGACAATGTAGCATGGAGGAGCATCTGTCTCCACAATGATGGAATTAGACAATGTAGCATGGAGGAACATCTGTCTCCACAATAATTGAACTAGACAATGCAGCATGGAGGAACATCTGTCTCCACAATGATTGAACTAGACAATGTAGCACAGAGGAACATCTGTCTCGACAATGATTGAACTAGACAATGTAGCACAGAGGAACATCTGTCTCGACAATGATTGAACTAGACAATGTAGCACAGAGGAACATTTGTCTCCACAATGATTGAACTAGACAACTGGACAATGTAGCATGGAGGAACATCTGTCTCCACAATGATTAAACTAGAGAACTGGAGGAACATCTGTCTCCACAAAGACTGAACTAGACAATTGGACAATGTAGCATGGAGGAACATCTCCACAATGATTGAACTAGACAAGTGGACAATATCGCATGGAGTAACATCTGTCTCCACAATGATTGAACTAGAGAACTGGACAATGTAGCATGGAGGAACATCTGTCTCCACAATGATTGAACTAGAGAACTGGACAATGTAGCATGGAGGAACATCTGTCTCCGCAATGATTGAACTAGAGAACTGAACAATGTAGCATGGAGAAACATCTGTCTCCACAATGATTGAACTAGACAACTGGACAATGTAGCTTGGAGGAACATCTGTCTCAAAAATGATTGAACTAGACAACTGAACAATGTAGCATGGAAGAACATCTATCTCCACAATGACTGAACTAGACAACTGGACAATGTGGCATGGAGGAACATCTGTCTCCACAATGATTGAACTAGAGAACTGGACAATGTACCATGGAGGAACATCTGTCTCCACAATGATTGAACTAGACAACTGGACAATGTAGCATGGAGGAACATCTGTCTCCACAATGATTGAACTAGACAACTGGACAATGTAGCATGGAGGAACATCTGTCTCCACAATGAGTAAACTAGACAACTGGACAATGTAGCATGGAGGAACATCTGTCCCCACAATGATTGGACTAGACAACTGGACAATGTAGCATGGCGGAACATCTATCTCCACAATGTTTGAACTAGACAACTGGACAATGTAGCATGGAGGAACATCTATCTCTACAATGATTGAACTAGAAAACTGGACAATGTAGCCTGGAGGAACATCTGTCTCCACAATGATTGAACTAGAGAACTGGACAATGTAGCATGGAGGAACATATGTCTGCACAATGATTGAACTAGACAACTGGACAATGTAGCATGGAGGAACATCTATCTCCACAATGGTTGAGCTAGACAACTGGACAATGTAGCCTGGAGGAACATCTTTCTCCTCAATGACTGAACTAGACAACTGGACAATGTAGTATGGAGGAACATCTGTCTCCACAATGAGTGAACTAGGCAACTGGACAATGTAGCATGGAGGAACATCTGTCTCCACAATGATTGAACTAGAAAACTGGAGGAACATGTCTCCACAATGACTGAACTAGACAACTGGACAATGTAGCATGGAGGAACATCTTAACTCCACAATGATTGAACTAGACAACTGGACAATATAGCATGGAGGAACATCTGTCTCCATAATGATTGAACTAGAGAACTGGACAATGTAGCATGGAGGAACATCTGTCTCCACAATGATTGAACTAGAGAACTGGACAATGTAGCATGGAGGAACATCTGTCTCCACAATGATTCAATTAGACAACTGGACAATGCAGCATGGAGGAACATCTGTCTCCACAATGACTGAACTAGAGAACTGGACAATGTAGCATGGAGGAACATCTGTCTCCACAATGATTGAACTAGAGAAATGGACAATGTAGCATGGAGGAACATCTGTCTCCACAATGATTGAACTAGACAATGCAGCACGGAGGAACATCTGTCTCCACAATGATTGAACTAGAAATTGTAGCACAGAGGAAGATCTGTTTCGACAATGATTGAACTAGACAATGTATAACAGAGGAACATTTGTCTCCACAATGATTGAACTAGACAACTGGACAATGTAGCATGGAGGAACATCTGTCTCCACAATGATTGAACTAGAGAACTGGACAATGTAGCATGGAGGAACATCTGTCTCCACATTGATTGAACTAGAGCTCTGGACAATGTAGCATGGAGGAACATCTGTCTCCACAATGATTGAACTAGACAACTGGACAATGTAGCATGGAGGAACATCTGTCTCCACAATGAGTAAACTAGACAACTGGACAATGTAGCATGGAGGAACATCTGTCCCCACAATGATTGGACTAGACAACTGGACAATGTAGCATGGCGGAACATCTATCTCCACAATGTTTGAACTAGACAACTGGACAATGTAGCATGGAGGACCATCTATCGCTACAATGATTGAACTAGAAAACTGGACAATGTAGCCTGGAGGAACATCTGTCTCCACAATGATTGAACTAGACAACTGGACAATGTAGTATGGAGGAACATGTCTCCACAATGATTGAACTAGATAACTGAACAATGTAGCATGGAAGAACATCTATCTCCTCAATGACTGAACTAGACAACTGGACAATGTAGTATGGAGGAACATCTGTCTCCACAATGATTGAACTAGAGAAATGGACAATGTAGCATGGAGGAACATCTGTCTCCACAATGATTGAACTAGAAATTGTAGCACAGAGGAAGATCTGTTTCGACAATGATTGAACTAGACAATGTATAACAGAGGAACATCTGTCTCCACAATGATTGAACTAGAGAACTGGACAATGTAGCATGGAGGAACATCTGTCTCCACAATGATTGAACTAGACAACTGGACAATGTAGTATGGAGGAACATGTCTCCACAATGATTGAACTAGACAACTGAACAATGTAGCATGGAAGAACATCTATCTCCTCAATGACTGAACTAGACAACTGGACAATGTAGTATGGAGGAACATCTGTCTCCACAATGATTGAACTAGAGAAATGGACAATGTAGCATGGAGGAACATCTGTCTCCACAATGATTGAACTAGACAATGCAGCACGGAGGAACATCTGTCTCCACAATGATTGAACTAGAAATTGTAGCACAGAGGAAGATCTGTTTCGACAATGATTGAACTAGACAATGTATAACAGAGGAACATTTGTCTCCACAATGATTGAACTAGACAACTGGACAATGTAGCATGGAGGAACATCTGTCTCCACAATGATTGAACTAGAGAACTGGACAATGTAGCATGGAGGAACATCTGTCTCCACAATGATTGAACTAGACATGTGGACAATGTAGCATGGAGGAACATCTGTCTCCACAATGATTGAACTAGAGAACTGAACAATGTAGCATGGAGGAACATCTGTCTCCATAATGATTGAACTAGACAACTTAACAATGTAGCTTGGAGGAACATCTGTCTCCACAATGATTGAACTAGAGAACTGGACAATATAGTATGGAGGAACATGTCTCTACAATGGTTGTACTAGACAACTGAACAATGTAGCATGGAAGAACATCTATCTCCACAATGACTGAACTAGACAACTGGACAATGTGCCATGGAGGAACATCTGTCTCCACAATGATTGAACTAGAGAACTGGACAATGTACCATGGAGGAACATCTGTCTCCACAATGACTGAACTAGACAACTGGACAATGTAGCATGGAGGAACATCTGTCTCCACAATAATTGAACTAGACAACTGGACAATGTAGTATGGAGGAACATGTCTCCACAATGATTGAACTAGACAACTGAACAATGTAGCAAGGAAGAACATCTATCTCCTCAATGACTGAACTAGACAACTGGACAATGTAGTATGGAGGAAAATCTTGTCTCCACAATGAGTGAACTAGGCAACTGGACAATGTAGCATGGAGGAACATCTGTCTCCACAATGATTGAACTAGAGAACTGGACAATGTAGTATGGAAGAACATCTATCTCCACAATGATTGAACTAGACAACTGGACAATGTAGCATGGAAGAACATCTATCTCCACAATGATTGAACTAGAGAACTGGACAATGTAGCATGGAGGAACATCTATCTCCACAATGATTGAACTAGAGAACTGGACAATATAGCATGGAGGAACATCTGTATCCACAATGAGTGAACTAGACAACTGGACAATGTAGCATGGAGGAACATCTATCTCCACAATGATTGAAATAGACAACTGCACAATGTAGCATGGAGGAACATCTGTCTCCACAATGATTGAACTAGAGAACTGAACAATGTAGCATGGAGGAACATCTGTCTCCACAATGATTGAACTAGACAACTGAACAATGTAGCTTGGAGGAACATCTGTCTCCACAATGATTGAACTAGAGAACTGGACAATATAGTATGGAGGAACATGTCTCCACAATGATTGTACTAGACAACTGAACAATGTAGCATGGAAGAACGTCTATCTCCACAATGACTGAACTAGACAACTGGACAATGTAGTATGGAGGAACATCTTGTGTCCACAATGAGTGAACGAGGCAACTGGACAATGTAGCATGGAGAAACATCTGTCTCCACAATGATTGAACTAGAGAACTGGACAATGTAGTATGGAAGAACATCTATCTCCACAATGATTGAACTAGACAACTGGACAATGTAGCATGGAGGAACATCTATCTCCACAATGATTGAACTAGAGAACTGGACAATGTAGCATGGAGGAACATCTATCTCCACAATGATTGAACTAGAGAACTGGACAATATAGCATGGAGGAACATCTGTCTCCACAATGAGTGAACTAGACAACTGGACAATGTAGCATGGAGGAACATCTATCTCCACAATGATTGAACTAGACAACTGGAAAATGTAGCATGGAGGAACATCTGTCTCCACAATGATTGAACTAGAGAACTGAACAATGTAGCATGGAGGAACATCTGTCTCCACAATGATTGAACTAGACAACTGAACAATGTAGCTTGGAGGAACATCTGTCCCCACAATGATTGAACTAGAGAACTGGACAATATAGTATGGAGTAACATGTCTCCACAATGATTGTACTAGACAACTGAACAATGTAGCATGGAAGAACATCTATCTCCACAATGACTGAACTAGACAACTGGACAATGTGCCATAGAGGAACATCTGTCTCCACAATGATTGAACTAGAGAACTGGACAATGTACCATGGAGGAACATCTGTCTCCACAATGACTGAACTAGACAACTGGACAATGTAGCATGGAGGAACATCTGTCTCCACAATGATTGAACTAGACAACTGGACAATGTAGCATGGAGAAACATCTGTCTCCACATTGATTGAACTAGAGCTCTGGACAATGTAGCATGGAGGAACATCTGTCTCCTCAATGACTGAACTAGATAACTGGACAATGTAGCATGGAGGAACATCTATCTCCACAATGATTGAACTAGACAATGTGGCATGGAGGAACATCTATCTCCTCAATGATTGAACTAGACAACTGGACAATGTAGCATGGAGGAACATCTATCTCCACAATGATTGAACTAGACAACTGGACAGTGTAGCATGGAGGAACATCTATCTCCACAATGATTGAACTAGACAAGTGGACAATGTAGCATGGAGGAACATCTGTCTCCATAATGATTGAACTAAACAATGTAGCATGGAGGAACATCTATCTCCAAAATGACTGAACTAGACAACTGGACAATGTAGATGGAGGAACATCTATCTCCACAATGGTTGAGCTAGACAACTGGACAATGTAGCATGGAGGAACATCTATCTCTACAATGATTGAACAAGAAAACTGGACAATGTAGCCTGGAGGAACATCTATCTCTACAATGATTGAACTAGAAAACTGGACAATGTAGCCTGGAGGAACATCTGTCTCCACAATGATTGAACTAGACAACTGGACAATGTAGCCTGGAGGAACATCTGTCTCCACAATGATTGAACTAGACAACTGGACAATGTAGTATGGAGGAACATGTCTCCACAATGATTGAACTAGACAACTGAACAATGTAGCATGGAAGAACATCTATCTCCTCAATGACTGAACTAGACAACTGGACAATGTAGTGTGGAGGAACATCTGTCTCCACAATGAGTGAACTAGGCAACTGGACAATGTAGCATGGAGGAACATCTGTCTCCACAATGATTTAACTAGAAAACTGGAGGAACATGTCTCCACAATGACTGAACTAGACAACTGGACAATGTAGCATGGAGGAACATCTTAACTCCACAATGATTGAACTAGACAACTGGACAATATAGCATGGAGGAACATCTGTCTCCACAATGATTGAACTAGAGAACTGGACAATGTAGCATGGAGGAGCATCTGTCTCCACAATGATGGAACTAGAGAACTGGACAATGTAGCATAAAGGAACATCTGTCTAAACAATGATTGAACTAGACAACTGGACAATGCAGCATGGAGGAACATCTGTCTCCACAATGACTGAACTAGAGAACTGGACAATGTAGCATGGAGGAACATCTGTCTCCACAATGACTGAACTAGACAACTGGACAATGTAGCATGGATGAACATCTGTCTACTCAATGATTGAATTAGACAACTGGACAATGTAGCATGGAAGAACATCCGTCTCCACAATGATTGAACTGGAGCACTGGAATATTGTAGCATGGAGGAACATCTTACTCCACAATGATTGAACTAGACAACTGGACAATGTAGCATGGAGGAACATCTGTCTCCACAATGACTGAACTAGAGAACTGGACAATGTAGCATGGAGGAACATCTATCTCCACAATGATTGAACTAGACAACTGGACAATGTAGCATGGAGGAACATCTGTCTCCACGATGATTGAACTAGACAACTGGACAATGTAGCCTGGAGGAACATCTGTCTCCACAATCATTGAACTAGACAACTGGACAATGTAGCATGGAGGAACATCTGTCTCCACAATGGTTGAACTAGAGAACTGGACAATGTAGCATGGAGGAACATCTATCTCCACAATGGTTGAACTAGAGAACTGGACAATGTAGTATGAAGCAACATCTATCTCCACAATGGTTGAACTAGAGAACTGGACAATGTAGCATGGAGGAACATCTATCTCCATAATGATTAAACTAGACAATGTAGCACGGAGGAACATCTGTCTCCACAATAATTGAACTAGACAATGCAGCATGGAGGAACATCTGTCCCGACAATGATTGAACTAGACAATGTAGTACAGAGGAACATTTGTCTCCACAATCATTGAACTAGACAACTGGACAATGTAGCATGGAGGAACATCTGTCTCCACAATGATTGAACTAGAGAACTGGACAATGTAGCATGGAGGAACATCTATCTCCACAATGATTGAACTAGACAATGTAGCATGGAGGAACATCTGTCTCCACAATGATTGAACTAGACAATGTAGCACAGAGGAACATCTGTCTCGACAATGATTGAACTAGACAATGTAGCACAGAGGAACATTTGTCTCCACAATGATTGAACTAGACAACTGGACAATGTGGCATGGAGGAACATCTGTCTCCACAATGATTGAACTAGAGAACTGGACAATGTAGCATGGAGGAACATCTATCTCCTCAATGATTGAACTAGACAACTGGACAATGTAGCATGGAGGAACATCTATCTCCACAATGATTGAACTAGACATGTGGACAATGTAGCATGGAGGAACATCTATCTCCATAATGATTAAACTAGACAATGTAGCATGGAGGAACATCTATCTCCACAATGATTGAACTAGACAATGTAGCATGGAGGAACATCTGTCTCTACAATGATTGAACTAGACAATGTGGCATGGAGGAACATCTATCTCCTCAATGATTGAACTAGACAACTGGACAATGTAGCATGGAGGAACATCTATCTCCACAATGATTGAACTAGACAACTGGACAGTGTAGCATGGAGGAACATCTATCTCCACAATGATTGAACTAGACAAGTGGACAATGTAGCATGGAGGAACATCTGTCTCCATAATGATTGAACTAAACAATGTAGCATGGAGGAACATCTATCTCCAAAATGACTGAACTAGACAACTGGACAATGTAGCATGGAGAAACATCTATCTTCACAATGATTGAACTAGACAAGTGGACAATGTAGCATGGAGGAACATCTGTCTCCATAATGATTGAACTAAACAATGTAGCATGGAGGAACATCTATCTCCAAAATGACTGAACTAGACAACTGGACAATGTAGCATGGAGGAACATCTATCTCCACAATGGTTGAGCTAGACAACTGGACAATGTAGCATGGAGGAAAATCTATCTCTACAATGATTGAACTAGAAAACTGGACAATGTAGCCTGGAGGAACATCTATCTCTACAATGATTGAACTAGAAAACTGGACAATGTAGCCTGGAGGAACATCTGTCTCCACAATGATTGAACTAGACAACTGGACAATGTAGCCTGGAGGAACATCTGTCTCCACAATGATTGAACTAGACAACTGGACAATGTAGTATGGAGGAACATGTCTCCACAATGATTGAACTAGACAACTGAACAATGTAGCATGGAAGAACATCTATCTCCTCAATGACTGAACTAGACAACTGGACAATGTAGTGTGGAGGAACATCTGTCTCCACAATGAGTGAACTAGGCAACTGGACAATGTAGCATGGAGGAACATCTGTCTCCACAATGATTTAACTAGAAAACTGGAGGAACATGTCTCCACAATGACTGAACTAGACAACTGGACAATGTAGCATGGAGGAACATCTTAACTCCACAATGATTGAACTAGACAACTGGACAATATAGCATGGAGGAACATCTGTCTCCACAATGATTGAACTAGAGAACTGGACAATGTAGCATGGAGGAGCATCTGTCTCCACAATGATTGAACTAGAGAACTGGACAATGTAGCATAAAGGAACATCTGTCTAAACAATGATTGAACTAGACAACTGGACAATGCAGCATGGAGGAACATCTGTCTCCACAATGACTGAACTAGAGAACTGGACAATGTAGCATGGAGGAACATCTGTCTCCACAATGACTGAACTAGACAACTGGACAATGTAGCATGGAAGAACATCCGTCTCCACAATGATTGAACTGGAGCACTGGAATATTGTAGCATGGAGGAACATCTTACTCCACAATGATTGAACTAGACAACTGGACAATGTAGCATGGAGGAACATCTGTCTCCACAATGACTGAACTAGAGAACTGGACAATGTAGCATGGAGGAACATCTATCTCCACAATGATTGAACTAGACAACTGGACAATGTAGCATGGAGGAACATCTGTCTCCACAATGATTGAACTAGACAACTGGACAATGTAGCCTGGAGGAACATCTGTCTCCACAATCATTGAACTAGACAACTGGACAATGTAGCATGGAGGAACATCTGTCTCCACAATGGTTGAACTAGAGAACTGGACAATGTAGCATGGAGGAACATCTATCTCCACAATGGTTGAACTAGAGAACTGGACAATGTAGTATGAAGCAACATCTATCTCCACAATGGTTGAACTAGAGAACTGGACAATGTAGCATGGAGGAACATCTATCGCCACAATTGTTGAACTAGACAACTGGACAATGTAGCATGGAGGAACATCTGTCTCCACAATGATTGAATTAGACAATGTAGCACGGAGGAACATCTGTCTCCACAATAATTGAACTAGACAATGCAGCATGGAGGAACATCTGTCTCCACAATGATTGAACTAGACAATGTAGCATGGAGGAACATCTGTCCCGACAATGATTGAACTAGACAATGTAGTACAGAGGAACATTTGTCTCCACAATGATTGAACTAGACAACTGGACAATGTAGCATGGAGGAACATCTGTCTCCACAATGATTGAACTAGAGAACTGGACAATGTAGCATGGAGGAACATCTATCTCCACAATGATTGAACTAGACAATGTAGCATGGAGGAACATCTGTCTCCACAATGATTGAACTAGACAATGTAGCACAGAGGAACATCTGTCTCGACAATGATTGAACTAGACAATGTAGCACAGAGGAACATTTGTCTCCACAATGATTGAACTAGACAACTGGACAATGTGGCATGGAGGAACATCTGTCTCCGCAATGATTGAACTAGAGAACTGGACAATGTAGCATGGAGGAACATCTATCTCCTCAATGATTGAACTAGACAACTGGACAATGTAGCATGGAGGAACATCTATCTCCACAATGATTGAACTAGACATGTGGACAATGTAGCATGGAGGAACATCTATCTCCATAATGATTAAACTAGACAATGTAGCATGGAGGAACATCTATCTCCAAAATGACTGAACTGGACAATGTAGCATGGGGGAACATCTATCTCTACAATGATTGAACTAGACAACTGGACAATGTAGCATGGAGGAACATCTATCTCCACAATGGTTGAGCTAGACAACTGGACAATGTAGCCTGGAGGAACATCTATCTCCTCAATGACTGAACTAGACAACTGGACAATGTAGTATGGAGGAACATCTGTATCCACAATGAGTGAACTAGGCAACTGGACAATGTAGCATGGAGGAACATCTGTCTCCACAATGATTGAACTAGAAAACTGGAGGAACATGTCTCCACAATGACTGAACTAGACAACTGGACAATGTAGCATGGAGGAACATCTTAACTCCACAATGATTGAACTAGACAACTGGACAATATAGCATGGAGGAACATCTGTCTCCATAATGATTGAACTAGAGAACTGGACAATGTAGCATGGAGGAACATCTGTCTCCACAATGATTGAACTAGAGAACTGGACAATGTAGCATGGAGGAACATCTGTCTCCACAATGATTGAATTAGACAACTGGACAATGCAGCATGGAGGAACATCTGTCTCCACAATGACTGAACTAGAGAACTGGACAATGTAGCATGGAGGAACATCTGTCTCCACAATGACTGAACTAGACAACTGGACAATGTAGCATGGATGAACATCTGTCTACTCAATGATTGAATTAGACAACTGGACAATGTAGCATGGAAGAACATCCGTCTCCACAATGATTGAACTGGAGCACTGGAATATTGTAGCATGGAGGAACATCTTACTCCACAATGATTGAACTAGACAACTGGACAATGTAGCATGGAGGAACATCTGTCTCCACAATGACTGAACTAGAGAACTGGACAATGTAGCATGGAGGAACATCTATCTCCACAATGATTGAACTAGACAACTGGACAATGTAGCATGGAGGAACATCTGTCTCCACAATGATTGAACTAGACAACTGGACAATGTAGCCTGGAGGAACATCTGTCTCCACAATCATTGAACTAGACAACTGGACAATGTAGCATGTAGGAACATCTGTCTCCACAATGATTGAACAAGACAACTGGACAATGTAGCCTGGAGGAACATCTGTCTCCACAATCATTGAACTAGACAACTGGACAATGTAGCATGGAGGAACATCTGTCTCCACAATGGTTGAACTAGAGAACTGGACAATGTAGCATGGAGGAACATCTATCTCCACAATGGTTGAACTAGAGAACTGGACAATGTAGCATGAAGCAACATCTATCTCCACAATGGTTGAACTAGAGAACTGGACAATGTAGCATGGAGGAACATCTATCGCCACAATGGTTGAACTAGACAACTGGACAATGTAGCATGGAGGAGCATCTGTCTCCACAATGATTGAATTAGACAATGTAGCACGGAGGAACATCTGTCTCCACAATAATTGAACTAGACAATGCAGCATGGAGGAACATCTGTCTCCACAATGATTGAACTAGACAATGTAGCACAGAGGAACATCTGTCTCGACAATGATTGAACTAGACAATGTAGCACAGAGGAACATTTGTCTCCACAATGATTGAACTAGACAACTGGACAATGTAGCATGGAGGAACATCTGTCTCCACAATGATTAAACTAGAGAACTGGAGGAACATCTGTCTCCACAAAGACTGAACTAGACAATTGGACAATGTAGCATGGAGGAACATCTCCACAATGATTGAACTAGACAAGTGGACAATATAGCATGGAGTAACATCTGTCTCCACAATGATTGAACTAGAGAACTGGACAATGTAGCATGGAGGAACATCTGTCTCCACAATGATTGAACTAGAGAACTGGACAATGTAGCATGGAGGAACATCTGTCTCCGCAATGATTGAACTAGAGAACTGAACAATGTAGCATGGAGAAACATCTGTCTCCACAATGATTGAACTAGACAACTGGACAATGTAGCTTGGAGGAACATCTGTCTCAAAAATGATTGAACTAGACAACTGAACAATGTAGCATGGAAGAACATCTATCTCCACAATGACTGAACTAGACAACTGGACAATGTGGCATGGAGGAACATCTGTCTCCACAATGATTGAACTAGAGAACTGGACAATGTACCATGGAGGAACATCTGTCTCCACAATGATTGAACTAGACAACTGGACAATGTAGCATGGAGGAACATCTGTCTCCACAATGATTGAACTAGACAACTGGACAATGTAGCATGGAGGAACATCTGTCTCCACTATGAGTAAACTAGACAACTGGACAATGTAGCATGGAGGAACATCTGTCCCCACAATGATTGGACTAGACAACTGGACAATGTAGCATGGCGGAACATCTATCTCCACAATGTTTGAACTAGACAACTGGACAATGTAGCATGGAGGAACATCTATCTCTACAATTATTGAACTAGAAAACTGGACAATGTAGCCTGGAGGAACATCTGTCTCCACAATGATTGAACTAGAGAACTGGACAATGTAGCATGGAGGAACATATGTCTGCACAATGATTGAACTAGACAACTGGACAATGTAGCATGGAGGAACATCTATCTCCACAATGGTTGAGCTAGACAACTGGACAATGTAGCCTGGAGGAACATCTTTCTCCTCAATGACTGAACTAGACAACTGGACAATGTAGTATGGAGGAACATCTGTCTCAACAATGAGTGAACTAGGCAACTGGACAATGTAGCATGGAGGAACATCTGTCTCCACAATGATTGAACTAGAAAACTGGAGGAACATGTCTCCACAATGACTGAACTAGACAACTGGACAATGTAGCATGGAGGAACATCTTAACTCCACAATGATTAAACTAGACAACTGGACAATATAGCATGGAGGAACATCTGTCTCCATAATGATTGAACTAGAGAACTGGACAATGTAGCATGGAGGAACATCTGTCTCCACAATGATTGAACTAGAGAACTGGACAATGTAGCATGGAGGAACATCTGTCTCCACAATGATTCAATTAGACAACTGGACAATGCAGCATGGAGGAACATCTGTCTCCACAATGACTGAACTAGAGAACTGGACAATGTAGCATGGAGGAACATCTGTCTCCACAATGATTGAACTAGAGAAATGGACAATGTAGCATGGAGGAACATCTGTCTCCACAATGATTGAACTAGACAATGCAGCACGGAGGAACATCTGTCTCCACAATGATTGAACTAGAAATTGTAGCACAGAGGAAGATCTGTTTCGACAATGATTGAACTAGACAATGTATAACAGAGGAACATTTGTCTCCACAATGATTGAACTAGACAACTGGACAATGTAGCATGGAGGAACATCTGTCTCCACAATGATTGAACTAGAGAACTGGACAATGTAGCATGGAGGAACATCTGTCTCCACATTGATTGAACTAGAGCTCTGGACAATGTAGCATGGAGGAACATCTGTCTCCACAATGATTGAACTAGACAACTGGACAATGTAGCATGGAGGAACATCTGTCTCCACAATGAGTAAACTAGACAACTGGACAATGTAGCATGGAGGAACATCTGTCCCCACAATGATTGGACTAGACAACTGGACAATGTAGCATGGCGGAACATCTATCTCCACAATGTTTGAACTAGACAACTGGACAATGTAGCATGGAGGACCATCTATCGCTACAATGATTGAACTAGAAAACTGGACAATGTAGCCTGGAGGAACATCTGTCTCCACAATGATTGAACTAGAGAACTGGACAATGTAGCATGGAGGAACATCTGTCTCCACAATGATTGAACTAGACAACTGGACAATGTAGTATGGAGGAACATGTCTCCACAATGATTGAACTAGACAACTGAACAATGTAGCATGGAAGAACATCTATCTCCTCAATGACTGAACTAGACAACTGGACAATGTAGTATGGAGGAACATCTGTCTCCACAATGATTGAACTAGAGAAATGGACAATGTAGCATGGAGGAACATCTGTCTCCACAATGATTGAACTAGACAATGCAGCACGGAGGAACAATCTCTCCACAATGATTGAACTAGAAATTGTAGCACAAAGGAAGATCTGTTTCGACAATGATTGAACTAGACAATGTATAACAGAGGAACATTTGTCTCCACAATGATTGAACTAGACAACTGGACAATGTAGCATGGAGGAACATCTGTCTCCACAATGATTGAACTAGAGAACTGGACAATGTAGCATGGAGGAACATCTGTCTCCACAATGATTGAACTAGACAAGTGGACAATGTAGCATGGAGGAACATCTGTCTCCACAAAGATTGAACTAGAGAACTGAACAATGTAGCATGGAGGAACATCTGTCTCCACAATGATTGAACTAGACAACTGAACAATGTAGCTTGGAGGAACATCTGTCTCCACAATGATTGAACTAGAGAACTGGACAATATAGTATGGAGGAACATGTCTCCACAATGGTTGTACTAGACAACTGAACAATGTAGCATGGAAGAACATCTATCTCCACAATGACTGAACTAGACAACTGGACAATATGCCATGGAGGAACATCTGTCTCCACAATGATTGAACTAGAGAACTGGACAATGTACCATGGAGGAACATCTGTCTCCACAATGACTGAACTAGACAACTGGACAATGTAGCATGGAGGAACATCTGTCTCCACAATAATTGAACTAGACAACTGGACAATGTAGTATGGAGGAACATGTCTCCACAATGATTGAACTAGACAACTGAACAATGTAGCAAGGAAGAACATCTATCTCCTCAATGACTGAACTAGACAACTGGACAATGTAGTATGGAGGAAAATCTTGTCTCCACAATGAGTGAACTAGGCAACTGGACAATGTAGCATGGAGGAACATCTGTCTCCACAATGATTGAACTAGAGAACTGGACAATGTAGTATGGAAGAACATCTATCTCCACAATGATTGAACTAGACAACTGGACAATGTAGCATGGAAGAACATCTATCTCCACAATGATTGAACTAGAGAACTGGACAATGTAGCATGGAGGAACATCTATCTCCACAATGATTGAACTAGAGAACTGAACAATGTAGCATGGAGGAACATCTGTCTCCACAATAATTGAACTAGACAATGCAGCATGGAGGAACATCTGTCTCCACAATGATTGAACTAGACAATGTAGCACAGAGGAACATCTGTCTCGACAATGATTGAACTAGACAATGTAGCACAGAGGAACATTTGTCTCCACAATGATTGAACTAGACAACGGGACAATTTAGCATGGAGGAACATCTGTCTCCACAATGATTAAACTAGAGAACTGGAGGAACATCTGTCTCCACAAAGACTGAACTAGACAATTGGACAATGTAGCATGGAGGAACATCTCCACAATGATTGAACTAGACAAGTGGACAATATAGCATGGAGTAACATCTGTCTCCACAATGATTGAACTAGAGAACTGGACAATGTAGCATGGAGGAACATCTGTCTCCACAATGATTGAACTAGAGAACTGGACAATGTAGCATGGAGGAACATCTGTCTCCGCAATGATTGAACTAGAGAACTGAACAATGTAGCATGGAGAAACATCTGTCTCCACAATGATTGAACTAGACAACTGGACAATGTAGCTTGGAGGAACATCTGTCTCAAAAATGATTGAACTAGACAACTGAACAATGTAGCATGGAAGAACATCTATCTCCACAATGACTGAACTAGACAACTGGACAATGTGGCATGGAGGAACATCTGTCTCCACAATGATTGAACTAGAGAACTGGACAATGTACCATGGAGGAACATCTGTCTCCACAATGATTGAACTAGACAACTGGACAATGTAGCATGGAGGAACATCTGTCTCCACAATGATTGAACTAGACAACTGGACAATGTAGCATGGAGGAACATCTGTCTCCACTATGAGTAAACTAGACAACTGGACAATGTAGCATGGAGGAACATCTGTCCCCACAATGATTGGACTAGACAACTGGACAATGTAGCATGGCGGAACATCTATCTCCACAATGTTTGAACTAGACAACTGGACAATGTAGCATGGAGGAACATCTATCTCTACAATTATTGAACTAGAAAACTGGACAATGTAGCCTGGAGGAACATCTGTCTCCACAATGATTGAACTAGAGAACTGGACAATGTAGCATGGAGGAACATATGTCTGCACAATGATTGAACTAGACAACTGGACAATGTAGCATGGAGGAACATCTATCTCCACAATGGTTGAGCTAGACAACTGGACAATGTAGCCTGGAGGAACATCTTTCTCCTCAATGACTGAACTAGACAACTGGACAATGTAGTATGGAGGAACATCTGTCTCAACAATGAGTGAACTAGGCAACTGGACAATGTAGCATGGAGGAACATCTGTCTCCACAATGATTGAACTAGAAAACTGGAGGAACATGTCTCCACAATGACTGAACTAGACAACTGGACAATGTAGCATGGAGGAACATCTTAACTCCACAATGATTAAACTAGACAACTGGACAATATAGCATGGAGGAACATCTGTCTCCATAATGATTGAACTAGAGAACTGGACAATGTAGCATGGAGGAACATCTGTCTCCACAATGATTGAACTAGAGAACTGGACAATGTAGCATGGAGGAACATCTGTCTCCACAATGATTCAATTAGACAACTGGACAATGCAGCATGGAGGAACATCTGTCTCCACAATGACTGAACTAGAGAACTGGACAATGTAGCATGGAGGAACATCTGTCTCCACAATGATTGAACTAGAGAAATGGACAATGTAGCATGGAGGAACATCTGTCTCCACAATGATTGAACTAGACAATGCAGCACGGAGGAACATCTGTCTCCACAATGATTGAACTAGAAATTGTAGCACAGAGGAAGATCTGTTTCGACAATGATTGAACTAGACAATGTATAACAGAGGAACATTTGTCTCCACAATGATTGAACTAGACAACTGGACAATGTAGCATGGAGGAACATCTGTCTCCACAATGATTGAACTAGAGAACTGGACAATGTAGCATGGAGGAACATCTATCTCCACAATGATTGAACTAGAGAACTGAACAATGTAGCATGGAGGAACATCTGTCTCCACAATAATTGAACTAGACAATGCAGCATGGAGGAACATCTGTCTCCACAATGATTGAACTAGACAATGTAGCACAGAGGAACATCTGTCTCGACAATGATTGAACTAGACAATGTAGCACAGAGGAACATTTGTCTCCACAATGATTGAACTAGACAACGGGACAATTTAGCATGGAGGAACATCTGTCTCCACAATGATTAAACTAGAGAACTGGAGGAACATCTGTCTCCACAAAGACTGAACTAGACAATTGGACAATGTAGCATGGAGGAACATCTCCACAATGATTGAACTAGACAAGTGGACAATATAGCATGGAGTAACATCTGTCTCCACAATGATTGAACTAGAGAACTGGACAATGTAGCATGGAGGAACATCTGTCTCCACAATGATTGAACTAGAGAACTGGACAATGTAGCATGGAGGAACATCTGTCTCCGCAATGATTGAACTAGAGAACTGAACAATGTAGCATGGAGAAACATCTGTCTCCACAATGATTGAACTAGACAACTGGACAATGTAGCTTGGAGGAACATCTGTCTCAAAAATGATTGAACTAGACAACTGAACAATGTAGCATGGAAGAACATCTATCTCCACAATGACTGAACTAGACAACTGGACAATGTGGCATGGAGGAACATCTGTCTCCACAATGATTGAACTAGAGAACTGGACAATGTACCATGGAGGAACATCTGTCTCCACAATGATTGAACTAGACAACTGGACAATGTAGCATGGAGGAACATCTGTCTCCACAATGATTGAACTAGACAACTGGACAATGTAGCATGGAGGAACATCTGTCTCCACTATGAGTAAACTAGACAACTGGACAATGTAGCATGGAGGAACATCTGTCCCCACAATGATTGGACTAGACAACTGGACAATGTAGCATGGCGGAACATCTATCTCCACAATGTTTGAACTAGACAACTGGACAATGTAGCATGGAGGAACATCTATCTCTACAATTATTGAACTAGAAAACTGGACAATGTAGCCTGGAGGAACATCTGTCTCCACAATGATTGAACTAGAGAACTGGACAATGTAGCATGGAGGAACATATGTCTGCACAATGATTGAACTAGACAACTGGACAATGTAGCATGGAGGAACATCTATCTCCACAATGGTTGAGCTAGACAACTGGACAATGTAGCCTGGAGGAACATCTTTCTCCTCAATGACTGAACTAGACAACTGGACAATGTAGTATGGAGGAACATCTGTCTCAACAATGAGTGAACTAGGCAACTGGACAATGTAGCATGGAGGAACATCTGTCTCCACAATGATTGAACTAGAAAACTGGAGGAACATGTCTCCACAATGACTGAACTAGACAACTGGACAATGTAGCATGGAGGAACATCTTAACTCCACAATGATTAAACTAGACAACTGGACAATATAGCATGGAGGAACATCTGTCTCCATAATGATTGAACTAGAGAACTGGACAATGTAGCATGGAGGAACATCTGTCTCCACAATGATTGAACTAGAGAACTGGACAATGTAGCATGGAGGAACATCTGTCTCCACAATGATTCAATTAGACAACTGGACAATGCAGCATGGAGGAACATCTGTCTCCACAATGACTGAACTAGAGAACTGGACAATGTAGCATGGAGGAACATCTGTCTCCACAATGATTGAACTAGAGAAATGGACAATGTAGCATGGAGGAACATCTGTCTCCACAATGATTGAACTAGACAATGCAGCACGGAGGAACATCTGTCTCCACAATGATTGAACTAGAAATTGTAGCACAGAGGAAGATCTGTTTCGACAATGATTGAACTAGACAATGTATAACAGAGGAACATTTGTCTCCACAATGATTGAACTAGACAACTGGACAATGTAGCATGGAGGAACATCTGTCTCCACAATGATTGAACTAGAGAACTGGACAATGTAGCATGGAGGAACATCTGTCTCCACATTGATTGAACTAGAGCTCTGGACAATGTAGCATGGAGAAACATCGGTCTCCACAATGATTGAACTAGACAACTGGACAATGTAGCATGGAGGAACATCTGTCTCCACAATGAGTAAACTAGACAACTGGACAATGTAGCATGGAGGAACATCTGTCCCCACAATGATTGGACTAGACAACTGGACAATGTAGCATGGCGGAACATCTATCTCCACAATGTTTGAACTAGACAACTGGACAATGTAGCATGGAGGACCATCTATCGCTACAATGATTGAACTAGAAAACTGGACAATGTAGCCTGGAGGAACATCTGTCTCCACAATGATTGAACTAGAGAACTGGACAATGTAGCATGGAGGAACATCTGTCTCCACAATGATTGAACTAGACAACTGGACAATGTAGTATGGAGGAACATGTCTCCACAATGATTGAACTAGACAACTGAACAATGTAGCATGGAAGAACATCTATCTCCTCAATGACTGAATTAGACAACTGGACAATGTAGTATGGAGGAACATCTGTCTCCACAATGATTGAACTAGAGAAATGGACAATGTAGCATGGAGGAACATCTGTCTCCACAATGATTGAACTAGACAATGCAGCATGGAGGAACAATCTCTCCACAATGATTGAACTAGAAATTGTAGCACAAAGGAAGATCTGTTTCGACAATGATTGAACTAGACAATGTATAACAGAGGAACATTTGTCTCCACAATGATTGAACTAGACAACTGGACAATGTAGCATGGAGGAACATCTGTCTCCACAATGATTGAACTAGAGAACTGGACAATGTAGCATGGAGGAACATCTGTCTCCACAATGATTGAACTAGACAAGTGGACAATGTAGCATGGAGGAACATCTGTCTCCACAAAGATTGAACTAGAGAACTGAACAATGTAGCATGGAGGAACATCTGTCTCCACAATGATTGAACTAGACAACTGAACAATGTAGCTTGGAGGAACATCTGTCTCCACAATGATTGAACTAGAGAACTGGACAATATAGTATGGAGGAACATGTCTCCACAATGGTTGTACTAGACAACTGAACAATGTAGCATGGAAGAACATCTATCTCCACAATGACTGAACTAGACAACTGGACAATATGCCATGGAGGAACATCTGTCTCCACAATGATTGAACTAGAGAACTGAACAATGTAGCATGGAGGAACATCTGTCTCCACAATGACTGAACTAGACAACTGGACAATGTAGCATGGAGGAACATCTGTCTCCACAATAATTGAACTAGACAACTGGACAATGTAGTATGGAGGAACATGTCTCCACAATGATTGAACTAGACAACTGAACAATGTAGCAAGGAAGAACATCTATCTCCTCAATGACTGAACTAGACAACTGGACAATGTAGTATGGAGGAAAATCTTGTCTCCACAATGAGTGAACTAGGCAACTGGACAATGTAGCATGGAGGAACATCTGTCTCCACAATGATTGAACTAGAGAACTGGACAATGTAGTATGGAAGAACATCTATCTCCACAATGATTGATCTAGACAACTGGACAATGTAGCATGGAAGAACATCTATCTCCACAATGATTGAACTAGAGAACTGGACAATGTAGCATGGAGGAACATCTATCTCCACAATGATTGAACTAGAGAACTGGACAATATAGCATGGAGGAACATCTGTATCCACAATGAGTGAACTAGACAACTGGACAATGTAGCATGGAGGAACATCTATCTCCACAATGATTGAAATAGACAACTGCACAATGTAGCATGGAGGAACATCTGTCTCCACAATGATTGAACTAGAGAACTGAACAATGTAGCATGGAGGAACATCTGTCTCCACAATGATTGAACTAGACAACTGAACAATGTAGCTTGGAGGAACATCTGTCTCCACAATGATTGAACTAGAGAACTGGACAATATAGTATGGAGGAACATGTCTCCACAATGATTGTACTAGACAACTGAACAATGTAGCATGGAAGAACGTCTATCTCCACAATGACTGAACTAGACAACTGGACAATGTAGTATGGATGAACATCTTGTCTCCACAATGAGTGAACGAGGCAACTGGACAATGTAGCATGGAGAAACATCTGTCTCCACAATGATTGAACTAGAGAACTGGACAATGTAGTATGGGAGAACATCTATCTCCACAATGATTGAACTAGACAACTGGACAATGTAGCATGGAGGAACATCTATCTCCACAATGATTGAACTAGAGAACTGGACAATGTAGCATGGAGGAACATCTATCTCCACAATGATTGAACTAGAGAACTGGACAATATAGCATGGAGGAACATCTGTCTCCACAATGAGTGAACTAGACAACTGGACAATGTAGCATGGAGGAACATCTATCTCCACAATGATTGAACTAGACAACTGGAAAATGTAGCATGGAGGAACATCTGTCTCCACAATGATTGAACTAGAGAACTGAACAATGTAGCATGGAGGAACATCTGTCTCCACAATGATTGAACTAGACAACTGAACAATGTAGCTTGGAGGAACATCTGTCCCCACAATGATTGAACTAGAGAACTGGACAATATAGTATGGAGTAACATGTCTCCACAATGATTGTACTAGACAACTGAACAATGTAGCATGGAAGAACATCTATCTCCACAATGACTGAACTAGACAACTGGACAATGTGCCATAGAGGAACATCTGTCTCCACAATGATTGAACTAGAGAACTGGACAATAAACCATGGAGGAACATCTGTCTCCACAATGACTGAACTAGACAACTGGACAATGTAGCATGGAGGAACATCTGTCTTCACAATGATTGAACTAGACAACTGGACAATGTAGCATGGAGAAACATCTGTCTCCACATTGATTGAACTAGAGCTCTGGACAATGTAGCATGGAGGAACATCTGTCTCCTCAATGACTGAACTAGATAACTGGACAATGTAGCATGGAGGAACATCTATCTCCACAATGATTGAACTAGACAATGTAGCATGGAGGAACATCTGTCTCTACAATGATTGAACTAGACAATGTGGCATGGAGGAACATCTATCTCCTCAATGATTGAACTAGACAACTGGACAATGTAGCATGGAGGAACATCTATCTCCACAATGATTGAACTAGACAACTGGACAGTGTAGCATGGAGGAACATCTATCTCCACAATGATTGAACTAGACAAGTGGACAATGTAGCATGGAGGAACATCTGTCTCCATAATGATTGAACTAAACAATGTAGCATGGAGGAACATCTATCTCCAAAATGACTGAACTAGACAACTGGACAATGTAGCATGGAGGAACATCTATCTTCACAATGATTGAACTAGACAAGTGGACAATGTAGCATGGAGGAACATCTGTCTCCATAATGATTGAACTAAACAATGTAGCATGGAGGAACATCTATCTCCAAAATGACTGAACTAGACAACTGGACAATGTAGCATGGAGGAACATCTATCTCCACAATGGTTGAGCTAGACAACTGGACAATGTAGCATGGAGGAACATCTATCTCTACAATGATTGAACTAGAAAACTGGACAATGTAGCCTGGAGGAACATCTATCTCTACAATGATTGAACTAGAAAACTGGACAATGTAGCCTGGAGGAACATCTGTCTCCACAATGATTGAACTAGACAACTGGACAATGTAGCCTGGAGGAACATCTGTCTCCACAATGATTGAACTAGACAACTGGACAATGTAGTATGGAGGAACATGTCTCCACAATGATTGAACTAGACAACTGAACAATGTAGCATGGAAGAACATCTATCTCCTCAATGACTGAACTAGACAACTGGACAATGTAGTGTGGAGGAACATCTGTCTCCACAATTAGTGAACTAGGCAACTGGACAATGTAGCATGGAGGAACATCTGTCTCCACAATGATTTAACTAGAAAACTGGAGGAACATGTCTCCACAATGACTGAACTAGACAACTGGACAATGTAGCATGGAGAAACATCTTAACTCCACAATGATTGAACTAGACAACTGGACAATATAGCATGGAGGAACATCTGTCTCCACAATGATTGAACTAGAGAACTGGACAATGTAGCATGGAGGAGCATCTGTCTCCACAATGATTGAACTAGAGAACTGGACAATGTAGCATAAAGGAACATCTGTCTAAACAATGATTGAACTAGACAACTGGACAATGCAGCATGGAGGAACATCTGTCTCCACAATGACTGAACTAGAGAACTGGACAATGTAGCATGGAGGAACATCTGTCTCCACAATGACTGAACTAGACAACTGGACAATGTAGCATGGATGAACATCTGTCTACTCAATGATTGAATTAGACAACTGGACAATGTAGCATGGAAGAACATCCGTCTCCACAATAATTGAACTGGAGCACTGGAATATTGTAGCATGGAGGAACATCTTACTCCACAATGATTGAACTAGACAACTGGACAATGTAGCATGGAGGAACATCTGTCTCCACAATGACTGAACTAGAGAACTGGACAATGTAGCATGGAGGAACATCTATCTCCACAATGATTGAACTAGACAACTGGACAATGTAGCATGGAGGAACATCTGTCTCCACAATGATTGAACTAGACAACTGGACAATGTAGCCTGGAGGAACATCTGTCTCCACAATCATTGAACTAGACAACTGGACAATGTAGCATGGAGGAACATCTGTCTCCACAATGGTTGAACTAGAGAACTGGACAATGTAGCATGGAGGAACATCTATCTCCACAATGGTTGAACTAGAGAAGTGGACAATGTAGTATGAAGCAACATCTATCTCCACAATGGTTGAACTAGAGAACTGGACAATGTAGCATGGAGGAACATCTATCGCCACAATTGTTGAACTAGACAACTGGACAATTTACCATGGAGGAACATCTGTCTCCACAATGATTGAATTAGACAATGTAGCACGGAGGAACATCTGTATCCACAATAATTGAACTAGACAATGCAGCATGGAGGAACATCTGTCTCCACAATGATTGAACTAGACAATGTAGCACGGAGGAACATCTGTCCCGACAATGATTGAACTAGACAATGTAGTACAGAGGAACATTTGTCTCCACAATCATTGAACTAGACAACTGGACAATGTAGCATGGAGGAACATCTGTCTCCACAATGATTGAACTAGAGAACTGGACAATGTAGCATGGAGGAACATCTATCTCCACAATGATTGAACTAGACAATGTAGCATGGAGGAACATCTGTCTCCACAATGATTGAACTAGACAATGTAGCACAGAGGAACATCTGTCTCGACAATGATTGAACTAGACAATGTAGCACAGAGGAACATTTGTCTCCACAATGATTGAACTAGACAACTGGACAATGTGGCATGGAGGAACATCTGTCTCCACAATGATTGAACTAGAGAACTGGACAATGTAGCATGGAGGAACATCTATCTCCTCAATGATTGAACTAGACATGTGGACAATGTAGCATGGAGGAACATCTATCTCCATAATGATTAAACTAGACAATGTAGCATGGAGGAACATCTGTCTCCACAATGAGTGAACTAGGCAACTGGACAATGTAGCATGGAGGAACATCTGTCTCCACAATGATTGAACTAGAAAACTGGAGGAACATGTCTCCACAATGACTGAACTAGATAACTGGACAATGTAGCATGGAGGAACATCTTAACTCCACAATGATTGAACTAGACAACTGGACAATATAGCATGGAGGAACATCTGTCTCCATAATGATTGAACTAGAGAACTGGACAATGTAGCATGGAGGAACATCTGTCTCCACAATTATTGAACTAGAGAACTGGACAATGTAGCATGGAGGAACATCTGTCTCCACAATGATTGAATTAGACAACTGGACAATGCAGCATGGAGGAACATCTGTCTCCACAATGACTGAACTAGAGAACTGGACAATGTAGCATGGAGGAACATCTGTCTCCACAATGACTGAACTAGACAACTGGACAATGTAGCATGGATGAACATCTGTCTACTCAATGATTGAATTAGACAACTGGACAATGTAGCATGGAAGAACATCCGTCTCCACAATGATTGAACTGGAGCACTGGAATATTGTAGCATGGAGGAACATCTTACTCCACAATGATTGAACTAGAGAACTGGACAATGTAGCATGGAGGAACATCTATCTCCACAATGGTTGAACTAGAGAAGTGGACAATGTAGTATGAAGCAACATCTATCTCCACAATGGTTGAACTAGAGAACTGGACAATGTAGCATGGAGGAACATCTATCGCCACAATTGTTGAACTAGACAACTGGACAATGTACCATGGAGGAACATCTGTCTCCACAATGATTGAATTAGACAATGTAGCACGGAGGAACATCTGTATCCACAATAATTGAACTAGACAATGCAGCATGGAGGAACATCTGTCTCCACAATGATTGAACTAGACAATGTAGCACGGAGGAACATCTGTCCCGACAATGATTGAACTAGACAATGTAGTACAGAGGAACATTTGTCTCCACAATCATTGAACTAGACAACTGGACAATGTAGCATGGAGGAACATCTGTCTCCACAATGATTGAACTAGAGAACTGGACAATGTAGCATGGAGGAACATCTATCTCCACAATGATTGAACTAGACAATGTAGCATGGAGGAACATCTGTCTCCACAATGATTGAACTAGACAATGTAGCACAGAGGAACATCTGTCTCGACAATGATTGAACTAGACAATGTAGCACAGAGGAACATTTGTCTCCACAATGATTGAACTAGACAACTGGACAATGTGGCATTGAGGAACATCTGTCTCCACAATGATTGAACTAGAGAACTGGACAATGTAGCATGGAGGAACATCTATCTCCTCAATGATTGAACTAGACATGTGGACAATGTAGCATGGAGGAACATCTATCTCCATAATGATTAAACTAGACAATGTAGCATGGAGGAACATCTGTCTCCACAATGAGTGAACTAGGCAACTGGACAATGTAGCATGGAGGAACATCTGTCTCCACAATGATTGAACTAGAAAACTGGAGGAACATGTCTCCACAATGACTGAACTAGATAACTGGACAATGTAGCATGGAGGAACATCTTAACTCCACAATGATTGAACTAGACAACTGGACAATATAGCATGGAGGAACATCTGTCTCCATAATGATTGAACTAGAGAACTGGACAATGTAGCATGGAGGAACATCTGTCTCCACAATTATTGAACTAGAGAACTGGACAATGTAGCATGGAGGAACATCTGTCTCCACAATGATTGAATTAGACAACTGGACAATGCAGCATGGAGGAACATCTGTCTCCACAATGACTGAACTAGAGAACTGGACAATGTAGCATGGAGGAACATCTGTCTCCACAATGACTGAACTAGACAACTGGACAATGTAGCATGGATGAACATCTGTCTACTCAATGATTGAATTAGACAACTGGACAATGTAGCATGGAAGAACATCCGTCTCCACAATGATTGAACTGGAGCACTGGAATATTGTAGCATGGAGGAACATCTTACTCCACAATGATTGAACTAGACAACTGGACAATGTAGCATGGAGGAACATCTGTCTCCACAATGACTGAACTAGAGAACTGGACAATGTAGCATGGAGGAACATCTATCTCCACAATGATTGAACTAGACAACTGGACAATGTAGCATGGAGGAACATCTGTCTCCACAATGATTGAACTAGACAACTGGACAATGTAGCCTGGAGGAACATCTGTCTCCACAATCATTGAACTAGACAACTGGACAATGTAGCATGTAGGAACATCTGTCTCCACAATGATTGAACTAGACAACTGGACAATGTCGCCTGGAGGAACATCTGTCTCCACAATCATTGAACTAGACAACTGGACAATGTAGCATGGTGGAACATCTGTCTCCACAATGGTTGAACTAGAGAACTGGACAATGTAGCATGGAGGAACATCTATCTCCACAATGGTTGAACTAGAGAACTGGACAATGTAGCATCAAGCAACATCTATCTCCACAATGGTTGAACTAGAGAACTGGACAATGTGGCATGGAGGAACATCTATCACCACAATGGTTGAACTAGACAACTGGACAATGTAGCATGGAGGAGCATCTGTCTCCACAATGATTGAATTAGACAATGTAGCATGGAGGAACATCTGTCTCCACAATAATTGAACTAGACAATGCAGCATGGAGGAACATCTGTCTCCACAATGATTGAACTAGACAATGTAGCACAGAGGAACATCTGTCTCGACAATGATTGAACTAGACAATGTAGCACAGAGGAACATTTGTCTCCACAATGATTGAACTAGACAACTGGACAATGTAGCATGGAGGAACATCTGTCTCCACAATGATTAAACTAGAGAACTGGAGGAACATCTGTCTCCACAATCATTGAACTAGACAACTGGACAATGTAGCATGGTGGAACATCTGTCTCCACAATGGTTGAACTAGAGAACTGAACAATGTAGCATGGAGAAACATCTGTCTCCACAATGATTGAACTAGACAACTGGACAATGTAGCTTGGAGGAACATCTGTCTCAAAAATGATTGAACTAGACAACTGAACAATGTAGCATGGAAGAACATCTATCTCCACAATGACTGAACTAGACAACTGGACAATGTGGCATGGAGGAACATCTGTCTCCACAATGATTGAACTAGAGAACTGGACAATGTACCATGGAGGAACATCTGCCTCGACAATGATTGAACTAGACAACTGGACAATGTAGCATGGAGGAACATCTGTCTCCACAATGATTGAACTAGACAACTGGACAATGTAGCATGGAGGAACATCTGTCTCCACAATGAGTAAACTAGACAACTGGACAATGTAGCATGGAGGAACATCTGTCCCCACAATGATTGGACTAGACAACTGGACAATGTAGCATGGTGGAACATCTATCTCCACAATGTTTGAACTAGACAACTGGACAATGTAGCATGGAGGAACATCTATCTCTACAATGATTGAACTAGAAAACTGGACAATGTAGCCTGGAGGAACATCTGTCTCCACAATGATTGAACTAGAGAACTGGACAATGTAGCATGGAGGAACATATGTCTGCACAATGATTGAACTAGACAACTGGACAATGTAGTATGGAGGAACATGTCTCCACAATGATTGAACTAGACAACTGAACAATGTAGCATGGAAGAACATCTATTTCCTCAATGACTGAACTAGACAACTGGACAATGTAGTATGGAGGGACATCTGTCTCCACAATGATTGAACTAGAGAAATGGACAATGTAGCATGGAGGAACATCTATCTCCACAATGGTTGAATTAGACAATGTAGCACGGAGGAACATCTGTCTCCACAATGATTGAACTAGACAATGCAGCACGGAGGAACATCTGTCTCCACAATGATTGAACTAGAAATTGTAGCACAGAGGAACATCTGTCTCCACAATGACTGAACTAGACAACTGGACAATGTAGCATGGAGGAACATCTGTCTCCACAATAATTGAACTAGACAACTGGACAATGTAGTATGGAGGAACATGTCTCCACAATGATTGAACTAGACAACTGAACAATGTAGCAAGGAAGAACATCTATCTCCTCAATGACTGAACTAGACAACTGGACAATGTAGTATGGAGGAAAATCTTGTCTCCACAATGAGTGAACTAGGCAACTGGACAATGTAGCATGGAGGAACATCTGTCTCCACAATGATTGAACTAGAGAACTGGACAATGTAGTATGGAAGAACATCTATCTCCACAATGATTGAACTAGACAACTGGACAATGTAGCATGGAAGAACATCTATCTCCACAATGATTGAACTAGAGAACTGGACAATGTAGCATGGAGGAACATCTATCTCCACAATGATTGAACTAGAGAACTGGACAATATAGCATGGAGGAACATCTGTATCCACAATGAGTGAACTAGACAACTGGACAATGTAGCATGGAGGAACATCTATCTCCACAATGATTGAAATAGACAACTGCACAATGTAGCATGGAGGAACATCTGTCTCCACAATGATTGAACTAGAGAACTGAACAATGTAGCATGGAGGAACATCTGTCTCCACAATGATTGAACTAGACAACTGAACAATGTAGCTTGGAGGAACATCTGTCTCCACAATGATTGAACTAGAGAACTGGACAATATAGTATGGAGGAACATGTCTCCACAATGATTGTACTAGACAACTGAACAATGTAGCATGGAAGAACGTCTATCTCCACAATGACTGAACTAGACAACTGGACAATGTAGTATGGAGGAACATCTTGTCTCCACAATGAGTGAACGAGGCAACTGGACAATGTAGCATGGAGAAACATCTGTCTCCACAATGATTGAACTAGAGAACTGGACAATGTAGTATGGAAGAACATCTATCTCCACAATGATTGAACTAGACAACTGGACAATGTAGCATGGAGGAACATCTATCTCCACAATGATTGAACTAGAGAACTGGACAATGTAGCATGGAGGAACATCTATCTCCACAATGATTGAACTAGAGAACTGGACAATATAGCATGGAGGAACATCTGTCTCCACAATGATTGAACTAGACAACTGAACAATGTAGCTTGGAGGAACATCTGTCCCCACAATGATTGAACTAGAGAACTGGACAATATAGTATGGAGTAACATGTCTCCACAATGATTGTACTAGACAACTGAACAATGTAGCATGGAAGAACATCTATCTCCACAATGACTGAACTAGACAACTGGACAATGTGCCATAGAGGAACATCTGTCTCCCCAATGATTGAACTAGAGAACTGGACAATGTACCATGGAGGAACATCTGTCTCCACAATGACTGAACTAGACAACTGGACAATGTAGCATGGAGGAACATCTGTCTCCACAATGATTGAACTAGACAACTGGACAATGTAGCACGGAGAAACATCTGTCTCCACATTGATTGAACTAGAGCTCTGGACAATGTAGCATGGAGGAACATCTGTCTCCTCAATGACTGAACTAGATAACTGGACAATGTAGCATGGAGGAACATCTATCTCCACAATGATTGAACTAGACAATGTAGCATGGAGGAACATCTGTCTCTACAATGATTGAACTAGACAATGTGGCATGGAGGAACATCTATCTCCTCAATAATTGAACTAGACAACTGGACAATGTAGCATGGAGGAACATCTATCTCCACAATGATTGAACTAGACAACTGGACAGTGTAGCATGGAGGAACATCTATCTCCACAATGATTGAACTAGACAAGTGGACAATGTAGCATGGAGGAACATCTGTCTCCATAATGATTGAACTAAACAATGTAGCATGGAGGAACATCTATCTCCAAAATGACTGAACTAGACAACTGGACAATGTAGCATGGAGGAACATCTATCTTCACAATGATTGAACTAGACAAGTGGACAATGTAGCATGGAGGAACATCTGTCTCCATAATGATTGAACTAAACAATGTAGCATGGAGGAACATCTATCTCCAAAATGACTGAACTAGACAACTGGACAATGTAGCATGGAGGAACATCTATCTCCACAATGGTTGAGCTAGACAACTGGACAATGTAGCATGGAGGAACATCTATCTCTACAATGATTGAACTAGAAAACTGGACAATGTAGCCTGGAGGAACATCTATCTCTACAATGATTGAACTAGAAAACTGGACAATGTAGCCTGGAGGAACATCTGTCTCCACAATGATTGAACTAGACAACTGGACAATGTAGCCTGGAGGAACATCTGTCTCCACAATGATTGAACTAGACAACTGGACAATGTAGTATGGAGGAACATGTCTCCACAATGATTGAACTAGACAACTGAACAATGTAGCATGGAAGAACATCTATCTCCTCAATGACTGAACTAGACAACTGGACAATGTAGTGTGGAGGAACATCTGTCTCCACAATGAGTGAACTAGGCAACTGGACAATGTAGCATGGAGGAACATCTGTCTCCACAATGATTTAACTAGAAAACTGGAGGAACATGTCTCCACAATGACTGAACTAGACAACTGGACAATGTAGCATGGAGAAACATCTTAACTCCACAATGATTGAACTAGACAACTGGACAATATAGCATGGAGGAACATCTGTCTCCACAATGATTGAACTAGAGAACTGGACAATGTAGCATGGAGGAGCATCTGTCTCCACAATGATTGAACTAGAGAACTGGACAATGTAGCATAAAGGAACATCTGTCTAAACAATGATTGAACTAGACAACTGGACAATGCAGCATGGAGGAACATCTGTCTCCACAATGACTGAACTAGAGAACTGGACAATGTAGCATGGAGGAACATCTGTCTCCACAATGACTGAACTAGACAACTGGACAATGTAGCATGGATGAACATCTGTCTACTCAATGATTGAATTAGACAACTGGACAATGTAGCATGGAAGAACATCCGTCTCCACAATGATTGAACTGGAGCACTGGAATATTGTAGCATGGAGGAACATCTTACTCCACAATGATTGAACTAGACAACTGGACAATGTAGCATGGAGGAACATCTGTCTCCACAATGACTGAACTAGAGAACTGGACAATGTAGCATGGAGGAACATCTGTCTCCACAATGATTGAATTAGACAATGTAGCACGGAGGAACATCTGTCTCCACAATAATTGAACTAGACAATGCAGCATGGAGGAACATCTGTCTCCACAATGATTGAACTAGACAATGCAGCATGGAGGAACATCTATCTCCTCAATAATTGAACTAGACAACTGGACAATGTAGCATGGAGGAACATCTATCTCCACAATGATTGAACTAGACAACTGGACAGTGTAGCATGGAGGAACATCTATCTCCACAATGATTGAACTAGACAAGTGGACAATGTAGCATGGAGGAACATCTGTCTCCATAATGATTGAACTAAACAATGTAGCATGGAGGAACATCTATCTCCAAAATGACTGAACTAGACAACTGGACAATGTAGCATGGAGGAACATCTATCTTCACAATGATTGAACTAGACAAGTGGACAATGTAGCATGGAGGAACATCTGTCTCCATAATGATTGAACTAAACAATGTAGCATGGAGGAACATCTATCTCCAAAATGACTGAACTAGACAACTGGACAATGTAGCATGGAGGAACATCTATCTCCACAATGGTTGAGCTAGACAACTGGACAATGTAGCATGGAGGAACATCTATCTCTACAATGATTGAACTAGAAAACTGGACAATGTAGCCTGGAGGAACATCTATCTCTACAATGATTGAACTAGAAAACTGGACAATGTAGCCTGGAGGAACATCTGTCTCCACAATGATTGAACTAGACAACTGGACAATGTAGCCTGGAGGAACATCTGTCTCCACAATGATTGAACTAGACAACTGGACAATGTAATATGGAGGAACATGTCTCCACAATGATTGAACTAGACAACTGAACAATGTAGCATGGAAGAACATCTATCTCCTCAATGACTGAACTAGACAACTGGACAATGTAGTGTGGAGGAACATCGGTCTCCACAATGAGTGAACTAGGCAACTGGACAATGTAGCATGGAGGAACATCTGTCTCCACAATGATTTAACTAGAAAACTGGAGGAACATGTCTCCACAATGACTGAACTAGACAACTGGACAATGTAGCATGGAGAAACATCTTAACTACACAATGATTGAACTAGACAACTGGACAATATAGCATGGAGGAACATCTGTCTCCACAATGATTGAACTAGAGAACTGGACAATGTAGCATGGAGGAGCATCTGTCTCCACAATGATTGAACTAGAGAACTGGACAATGTAGCATAAAGGAACATCTATCTAAACAATGATTGAACTAGACAACTGGACAATGCAGCATGGAGGAACATCTGTCTCCACAATGACTGAACTAGAGAACTGGACAATGTAGCATGGAGGAACATCTGTCTCCACAATGACTGAACTAGACAACTGGACAATGTAGCATGGATGAACATCTGTCTACTCAATGATTGAATTAGACAACTGGACAATGTAGCATGGAAGAACATCCGTCTCCACAATGATTGAACTGGAGCACTGGAATATTGTAGCATGGAGGAACATCTTACTCCACAATGATTGAACTAGACAACTGGACAATGTAGCATGGAGGAACATCTGTCTCCACAATGACTGAACTAGAGAACTGGACAATGTAGCATGGAGGAACATCTATCTCCACAATGATTGAACTAGACAACTGGACAATGTAGCATGGAGGAACATCTGTCTCCACAATGATTGAACTAGACAACTGGACAATGTAGCCTGGAGGAACATCTGTCTCCACAATCATTGAACTAGACAACTGGACAATGTAGCATGGAGGAACATCTGTCTCCACAATGGTTGAACTAGAGAACTGGACAATGTAGCATGGAGGAACATCTATCTCCACAATGGTTGAACTAGAGAACTGGACAATGTAGTATGAAGCAACATCTATCTCCACAATGGTTGAACTAGAGAACTGGACAATGTAGCATGGAGGAACATCTATCGCCACAATTGTTGAACTAGACAACTGGACAATGTACCATGGAGGAACATCTGTCTCCACAATGATTGAATTAGACAATGTAGCATGGAGGAACATCTGTCTCCACAATAATTGAACTAGACAATGCAGCATGGAGGAACATCTGTCTCCACAATGATTGAACTAGACAATGTAGCACGGAGGAACATCTGTCCCGACAATGATTGAACTAGACAATGTAGTACAGAGGAACATTTGTCTCCACAATCATTGAACTAGACAACTGGACAATGTAGCATGGAGGAACATCTGTCTCCACAATGATTGAACTAGAGAACTGGACAATGTAGCATGGAGGAACATCTATCTCCACAATGATTGAACTAGACAATGTAGCATGGAGGAACATCTGTCTCCACAATGATTGAACTAGACAATGTAGCACAGAGGAACATCTGTCTCGACAATGATTGAACTAGACAATGTAGCACAGAGGAACATTTGTCTCCACAATGATTGAACTAGACAACTGGACAATGTGGCATGGAGGAACATCTGTCTCCACAATGATTGAACTAGAGAACTGGACAATGTAGCATGGAGGAACATCTATCTCCTCAATGATTGAACTAGACAACTGGACAATGTAGCATGGAGGAACATCTATCTCCACAATGATTGAACTAGACATGTGGACAATGTAGCATGGAGGAACATCTATCTCCATAATGATTAAACTAGACAATGTAGCATGGAGGAACATCTGTCTCCACAATGAGTGAACTAGGCAACTGGACAATGTAGCATGGAGGAACATCTGTCTCCACAATGATTGAACTAGAAAACTGGAGGAACATGTCTCCACAATGACTGAACTAGACAACTGGACAATGTAGCATGGAGGAACATCTTAACTCCACAATGATTGAACTAGACAACTGGACAATATAGCATGGAGGAACATCTGTCTCCATAATGATTGAACTAGAGAACTGGACAATGTAGCATGGAGGAACATCTGTCTCCACAATGATTGAACTAGAGAACTGGACAATGTAGCATGGAGGAACATCTGTCTCCACAATGATTGAATTAGACAACTGGACAATGCAGCATGGAGGAACATCTGTCTCCACAATGACTGAACTAGAGAACTGGACAATGTAGCATGGAGGAACATCTGTCTCCACAATGACTGAACTAGACAACTGGACAATGTAGCATGGATGAACATCTGTCTACTCAATGATTGAATTAGACAACTGGACAATGTAGCATGGAAGAACATCCGTCTCCACAATGATTGAACTGGAGCACTGGAATATTGTAGCATGGAGGAACATCTTACTCCACAATGATTGAACTAGACAACTGGACAATGTAGCATGGAGGAACATCTGTCTCCACAATGACTGAACTAGAGAACTGGACAATGTAGCATGGAGGAACATCTATCTCCACAATGATTGAACTAGACAACTGGACAATGTAGCATGGAGGAACATCTGTCTCCACAATGATTGAACTAGACAATGTAGCACAGAGGAACATCTGTCTCGACAATGATTGAACTAGACAATGTAGCACAGAGGAACATTTGTCTCCACAATGATTGAACTAGACAACTGGACAATGTGGCATTGAGGAACATCTGTCTCCACAATGATTGAACTAGAGAACTGGACAATGTAGCATGGAGGAACATCTATCTCCTCAATGATTGAACTAGACATGTGGACAATGTAGCATGGAGGAACATCTATCTCCATAATGATTAAACTAGACAATGTAGCATGGAGGAACATCTGTCTCCACAATGAGTGAACTAGGCAACTGGACAATGTAGCATGGAGGAACATCTGTCTCCACAATGATTGAACTAGAAAACTGGAGGAACATGTCTCCACAATGACTGAACTAGATAACTGGACAATGTAGCATGGAGGAACATCTTAACTCCACAATGATTGAACTAGACAACTGGACAATATAGCATGGAGGAACATCTGTCTCCATAATGATTGAACTAGAGAACTGGACAATGTAGCATGGAGGAACATCTGTCTCCACAATTATTGAACTAGAGAACTGGACAATGTAGCATGGAGGAACATCTGTCTCCACAATGATTGAATTAGACAACTGGACAATGCAGCATGGAGGAACATCTGTCTCCACAATGACTGAACTAGAGAACTGGACAATGTAGCATGGAGGAACATCTGTCTCCACAATGACTGAACTAGACAACTGGACAATGTAGCATGGATGAACATCTGTCTACTCAATGATTGAATTAGACAACTGGACAATGTAGCATGGAAGAACATCCGTCTCCACAATGATTGAACTGGAGCACTGGAATATTGTAGCATGGAGGAACATCTTACTCCACAATGATTGAACTAGACAACTGGACAATGTAGCATGGAGGAACATCTGTCTCCACAATGACTGAACTAGAGAACTGGACAATGTAGCATGGAGGAACATCTATCTCCACAATGATTGAACTAGACAACTGGACAATGTAGCATGGAGGAACATCTGTCTCCACAATGATTGAACTAGACAACTGGACAATGTAGCCTGGAGGAACATCTGTCTCCACAATCATTGAACTAGACAACTGGACAATGTAGCATGTAGGAACATCTGTCTCCACAATGATTGAACTAGACAACTGGACAATGTCGCCTGGAGGAACATCTGTCTCCACAATCATTGAACTAGACAACTGGACAATGTAGCATGGTGGAACATCTGTCTCCACAATGGTTGAACTAGAGAACTGGACAATGTAGCATGGAGGAACATCTATCTCCACAATGGTTGAACTAGAGAACTGGACAATGTAGCATCAAGCAACATCTATCTCCACAATGGTTGAACTAGAGAACTGGACAATGTGGCATGGAGGAACATCTATCACCACAATGGTTGAACTAGACAACTGGACAATGTAGCATGGAGGAGCATCTGTCTCCACAATGATTGAATTAGACAATGTAGCATGGAGGAACATCTGTCTCCACAATAATTGAACTAGACAATGCAGCATGGAGGAACATCTGTCTCCACAATGATTGAACTAGACAATGTAGCACAGAGGAACATCTGTCTCGACAATGATTGAACTAGACAATGTAGCACAGAGGAACATTTGTCTCCACAATGATTGAACTAGACAACTGGACAATGTAGCATGGAGGAACATCTGTCTCCACAATGATTAAACTAGAGAACTGGAGGAACATCTGTCTCCACAATCATTGAACTAGACAACTGGACAATGTAGCATGGTGGAACATCTGTCTCCACAATGGTTGAACTAGAGAACTGAACAATGTAGCATGGAGAAACATCTGTCTCCACAATGATTGAACTAGACAACTGGACAATGTAGCTTGGAGGAACATCTGTCTCAAAAATGATTGAACTAGACAACTGAACAATGTAGCATGGAAGAACATCTATCTCCACAATGACTGAACTAGACAACTGGACAATGTGGCATGGAGGAACATCTGTCTCCACAATGATTGAACTAGAGAACTGGACAATGTACCATGGAGGAACATCTGCCTCGACAATGATTGAACTAGACAACTGGACAATGTAGCATGGAGGAACATCTGTCTCCACAATGATTGAACTAGACAACTGGACAATGTAGCATGGAGGAACATCTGTCTCCACAATGAGTAAACTAGACAACTGGACAATGTAGCATGGAGGAACATCTGTCCCCACAATGATTGGACTAGACAACTGGACAATGTAGCATGGTGGAACATCTATCTCCACAATGTTTGAACTAGACAACTGGACAATGTAGCATGGAGGAACATCTATCTCTACAATGATTGAACTAGAAAACTGGACAATGTAGCCTGGAGGAACATCTGTCTCCACAATGATTGAACTAGAGAACTGGACAATGTAGCATGGAGGAACATATGTCTGCACAATGATTGAACTAGACAACTGGACAATGTAGTATGGAGGAACATGTCTCCACAATGATTGAACTAGACAACTGAACAATGTAGCATGGAAGAACATCTATTTCCTCAATGACTGAACTAGACAACTGGACAATGTAGTATGGAGGGACATCTGTCTCCACAATGATTGAACTAGAGAAATGGACAATGTAGCATGGAGGAACATCTATCTCCACAATGGTTGAATTAGACAATGTAGCACGGAGGAACATCTGTCTCCACAATGATTGAACTAGACAATGCAGCACGGAGGAACATCTGTCTCCACAATGATTGAACTAGAAATTGTAGCACAGAGGAACATCTGTCTCCACAATGACTGAACTAGACAACTGGACAATGTAGCATGGAGGAACATCTGTCTCCACAATAATTGAACTAGACAACTGGACAATGTAGTATGGAGGAACATGTCTCCACAATGATTGAACTAGACAACTGAACAATGTAGCAAGGAAGAACATCTATCTCCTCAATGACTGAACTAGACAACTGGACAATGTAGTATGGAGGAAAATCTTGTCTCCACAATGAGTGAACTAGGCAACTGGACAATGTAGCATGGAGGAACATCTGTCTCCACAATGATTGAACTAGAGAACTGGACAATGTAGTATGGAAGAACATCTATCTCCACAATGATTGAACTAGACAACTGGACAATGTAGCATGGAAGAACATCTATCTCCACAATGATTGAACTAGAGAACTGGACAATGTAGCATGGAGGAACATCTATCTCCACAATGATTGAACTAGAGAACTGGACAATATAGCATGGAGGAACATCTGTATCCACAATGAGTGAACTAGACAACTGGACAATGTAGCATGGAGGAACATCTATCTCCACAATGATTGAAATAGACAACTGCACAATGTAGCATGGAGGAACATCTGTCTCCACAATGATTGAACTAGAGAACTGAACAATGTAGCATGGAGGAACATCTGTCTCCACAATGATTGAACTAGACAACTGAACAATGTAGCTTGGAGGAACATCTGTCTCCACAATGATTGAACTAGAGAACTGGACAATATAGTATGGAGGAACATGTCTCCACAATGATTGTACTAGACAACTGAACAATGTAGCATGGAAGAACGTCTATCTCCACAATGACTGAACTAGACAACTGGACAATGTAGTATGGAGGAACATCTTGTCTCCACAATGAGTGAACGAGGCAACTGGACAATGTAGCATGGAGAAACATCTGTCTCCACAATGATTGAACTAGAGAACTGGACAATGTAGTATGGAAGAACATCTATCTCCACAATGATTGAACTAGACAACTGGACAATGTAGCATGGAGGAACATCTATCTCCACAATGATTGAACTAGAGAACTGGACAATGTAGCATGGAGGAACATCTATCTCCACAATGATTGAACTAGACAACTGAACAATGTAGCTTGGAGGAACATCTGTCCCCACAATGATTGAACTAGAGAACTGGACAATATAGTATGGAGTAACATGTCTCCACAATGATTGTACTAGACAACTGAACAATGTAGCATGGAAGAACATCTATCTCCACAATGACTGAACTAGACAACTGGACAATGTGCCATAGAGGAACATCTGTCTCCCCAATGATTGAACTAGAGAACTGGACAATGTACCATGGAGGAACATCTGTCTCCACAATGACTGAACTAGACAACTGGACAATGTAGCATGGAGGAACATCTGTCTCCACAATGATTGAACTAGACAACTGGACAATGTAGCACGGAGAAACATCTGTCTCCACATTGATTGAACTAGAGCTCTGGACAATGTAGCATGGAGGAACATCTGTCTCCTCAATGACTGAACTAGATAACTGGACAATGTAGCATGGAGGAACATCTATCTCCACAATGATTGAACTAGACAATGTAGCATGGAGGAACATCTGTCTCTACAATGATTGAACTAGACAATGTGGCATGGAGGAACATCTATCTCCTCAATAATTGAACTAGACAACTGGACAATGTAGCATGGAGGAACATCTATCTCCACAATGATTGAACTAGACAACTGGACAGTGTAGCATGGAGGAACATCTATCTCCACAATGATTGAACTAGACAAGTGGACAATGTAGCATGGAGGAACATCTGTCTCCATAATGATTGAACTAAACAATGTAGCATGGAGGAACATCTATCTCCAAAATGACTGAACTAGACAACTGGACAATGTAGCATGGAGGAACATCTATCTTCACAATGATTGAACTAGACAAGTGGACAATGTAGCATGGAGGAACATCTGTCTCCATAATGATTGAACTAAACAATGTAGCATGGAGGAACATCTATCTCCAAAATGACTGAACTAGACAACTGGACAATGTAGCATGGAGGAACATCTATCTCCACAATGGTTGAGCTAGACAACTGGACAATGTAGCATGGAGGAACATCTATCTCTACAATGATTGAACTAGAAAACTGGACAATGTAGCCTGGAGGAACATCTATCTCTACAATGATTGAACTAGAAAACTGGACAATGTAGCCTGGAGGAACATCTGTCTCCACAATGATTGAACTAGACAACTGGACAATGTAGCCTGGAGGAACATCTGTCTCCACAATGATTGAACTAGACAACTGGACAATGTAGTATGGAGGAACATGTCTCCACAATGATTGAACTAGACAACTGAACAATGTAGCATGGAAGAACATCTATCTCCTCAATGACTGAACTAGACAACTGGACAATGTAGTGTGGAGGAACATCTGTCTCCACAATGAGTGAACTAGGCAACTGGACAATGTAGCATGGAGGAACATCTGTCTCCACAATGATTTAACTAGAAAACTGGAGGAACATGTCTCCACAATGACTGAACTAGACAACTGGACAATGTAGCATGGAGAAACATCTTAACTCCACAATGATTGAACTAGACAACTGGACAATATAGCATGGAGGAACATCTGTCTCCACAATGATTGAACTAGAGAACTGGACAATGTAGCATGGAGGAGCATCTGTCTCCACAATGATTGAACTAGAGAACTGGACAATGTAGCATAAAGGAACATCTGTCTAAACAATGATTGAACTAGACAACTGGACAATGCAGCATGGAGGAACATCTGTCTCCACAATGACTGAACTAGAGAACTGGACAATGTAGCATGGAGGAACATCTGTCTCCACAATGACTGAACTAGACAACTGGACAATGTAGCATGGATGAACATCTGTCTACTCAATGATTGAATTAGACAACTGGACAATGTAGCATGGAAGAACATCCGTCTCCACAATGATTGAACTGGAGCACTGGAATATTGTAGCATGGAGGAACATCTTACTCCACAATGATTGAACTAGACAACTGGACAATGTAGCATGGAGGAACATCTGTCTCCACAATGACTGAACTAGAGAACTGGACAATGTAGCATGGAGGAACATCTGTCTCCACAATGATTGAATTAGACAATGTAGCACGGAGGAACATCTGTCTCCACAATAATTGAACTAGACAATGCAGCATGGAGGAACATCTGTCTCCACAATGATTGAACTAGACAATGCAGCATGGAGGAACATCTATCTCCTCAATAATTGAACTAGACAACTGGACAATGTAGCATGGAGGAACATCTATCTCCACAATGATTGAACTAGACAACTGGACAGTGTAGCATGGAGGAACATCTATCTCCACAATGATTGAACTAGACAAGTGGACAATGTAGCATGGAGGAACATCTGTCTCCATAATGATTGAACTAAACAATGTAGCATGGAGGAACATCTATCTCCAAAATGACTGAACTAGACAACTGGACAATGTAGCATGGAGGAACATCTATCTTCACAATGATTGAACTAGACAAGTGGACAATGTAGCATGGAGGAACATCTGTCTCCATAATGATTGAACTAAACAATGTAGCATGGAGGAACATCTATCTCCAAAATGACTGAACTAGACAACTGGACAATGTAGCATGGAGGAACATCTATCTCCACAATGGTTGAGCTAGACAACTGGACAATGTAGCATGGAGGAACATCTATCTCTACAATGATTGAACTAGAAAACTGGACAATGTAGCCTGGAGGAACATCTATCTCTACAATGATTGAACTAGAAAACTGGACAATGTAGCCTGGAGGAACATCTGTCTCCACAATGATTGAACTAGACAACTGGACAATGTAGCCTGGAGGAACATCTGTCTCCACAATGATTGAACTAGACAACTGGACAATGTAGTATGGAGGAACATGTCTCCACAATGATTGAACTAGACAACTGAACAATGTAGCATGGAAGAACATCTATCTCCTCAATGACTGAACTAGACAACTGGACAATGTAGTGTGGAGGAACATCGATCTCCACAATGAGTGAACTAGGCAACTGGACAATGTAGCATGGAGGAACATCTGTCTCCACAATGATTTAACTAGAAAACTGGAGGAACATGTCTCCACAATGACTGAACTAGACAACTGGACAATGTAGCATGGAGAAACATCTTAACTACACAATGATTGAACTAGACAACTGGACAATATAGCATGGAGGAACATCTGTCTCCACAATGATTGAACTAGAGAACTGGACAATGTAGCATGGAGGAGCATCTGTCTCCACAATGATTGAACTAGAGAACTGGACAATGTAGCATAAAGGAACATCTATCTAAACAATGATTGAACTAGACAACTGGACAATGCAGCATGGAGGAACATCTGTCTCCACAATGACTGAACTAGAGAACTGGACAATGTAGCATGGAGGAACATCTGTCTCCACAATGACTGAACTAGACAACTGGACAATGTAGCATGGATGAACATCTGTCTACTCAATGATTGAATTAGACAACTGGACAATGTAGCATGGAAGAACATCCGTCTCCACAATGATTGAACTGGAGCACTGGAATATTGTAGCATGGAGGAACATCTTACTCCACAATGATTGAACTAGACAACTGGACAATGTAGCATGGAGGAACATCTGTCTCCACAATGACTGAACTAGAGAACTGGACAATGTAGCATGGAGGAACATCTATCTCCACAATGATTGAACTAGACAACTGGACAATGTAGCATGGAGGAACATCTGTCTCCACAATGATTGAACTAGACAACTGGACAATGTAGCCTGGAGGAACATCTGTCTCCACAATCATTGAACTAGACAACTGGACAATGTAGCATGGAGGAACATCTGTCTCCACAATGGTTGAACTAGAGAACTGGACAATGTAGCATGGAGGAACATCTATCTCCACAATGGTTGAACTAGAGAACTGGACAATGTAGTATGAAGCAACATCTATCTCCACAATGGTTGAACTAGAGAACTGGACAATGTAGCATGGAGGAACATCTATCGCCACAATTGTTGAACTAGACAACTGGACAATGTACCATGGAGGAACATCTGTCTCCACAATGATTGAATTAGACAATGTAGCATGGAGGAACATCTGTCTCCACAATAATTGAACTAGACAATGCAGCATGGAGGAACATCTGTCTCCACAATGATTGAACTAGACAATGTAGCACGGAGGAACATCTGTCCCGACAATGATTGAACTAGACAATGTAGTACAGAGGAACATTTGTCTCCACAATCATTGAACTAGACAACTGGACAATGTAGCATGGAGGAACATCTGTCTCCACAATGATTGAACTAGAGAACTGGACAATGTAGCATGGAGGAACATCTATCTCCACAATGATTGAACTAGACAATGTAGCATGGAGGAACATCTGTCTCCACAATGATTGAACTAGACAATGTAGCACAGAGGAACATCTGTCTCGACAATGATTGAACTAGACAATGTAGCACAGAGGAACATTTGTCTCCACAATGATTGAACTAGACAACTGGACAATGTGGCATGGAGGAACATCTGTCTCCACAATGATTGAACTAGAGAACTGGACAATGTAGCATGGAGGAACATCTATCTCCTCAATGATTGAACTAGACAACTGGACAATGTAGCATGGAGGAACATCTATCTCCACAATGATTGAACTAGACATGTGGACAATGTAGCATGGAGGAACATCTATCTCCATAATGATTAAACTAGACAATGTAGCATGGAGGAACATCTGTCTCCACAATGAGTGAACTAGGCAACTGGACAATGTAGCATGGAGGAACATCTGTCTCCACAATGATTGAACTAGAAAACTGGAGGAACATGTCTCCACAATGACTGAACTAGACAACTGGACAATGTAGCATGGAGGAACATCTTAACTCCACAATGATTGAACTAGACAACTGGACAATATAGCATGGAGGAACATCTGTCTCCATAATGATTGAACTAGAGAACTGGACAATGTAGCATGGAGGAACATCTGTCTCCACAATGATTGAACTAGAGAACTGGACAATGTAGCATGGAGGAACATCTGTCTCCACAATGATTGAATTAGACAACTGGACAATGCAGCATGGAGGAACATCTGTCTCCACAATGACTGAACTAGAGAACTGGACAATGTAGCATGGAGGAACATCTGTCTCCACAATGACTGAACTAGACAACTGGACAATGTAGCATGGATGAACATCTGTCTACTCAATGATTGAATTAGACAACTGGACAATGTAGCATGGAAGAACATCCGTCTCCACAATGATTGAACTGGAGCACTGGAATATTGTAGCATGGAGGAACATCTTACTCCACAATGATTGAACTAGACAACTGGACAATGTAGCATGGAGGAACATCTGTCTCCACAATGACTGAACTAGAGAACTGGACAATGTAGCATGGAGGAACATCTATCTCCACAATGATTGAACTAGACAACTGGACAATGTAGCATGGAGGAACATCTGTCTCCACAATGATTGAACTAGACAACTGGACAATGTAGCCTGGAGGAACATCTGTCTCCACAATCATTGAACTAGACAACTGGACAATGTAGCATGTAGGAACATCTGTCTCCACAATGATTGAACTAGACAACTGGACAATGTAGCCTGGAGGAACATCTGTCTCCACAATCATTGAACTAGACAACTGGACAATGTAGCATGGTGGAACATCTGTCTCCACAATGGTTGAACTAGAGAACTGGACAATGTAGCATGAAGCAACATCTATCTCCACAATGGTTGAACTAGAGAACTGGACAATGTGGCATGGAGGAACATCTATCACCACAATGGTTGAACTAGACAACTGGACAATGTAGCATGGAGGAGCATCTGTCTCCACAATGATTGAATTAGACAATGTAGCATGGAGGAACATCTGTCTCCACAATAATTGAACTAGACAATGCAGCATGGAGGAACATCTGTCTCCACAATGATTGAACTAGACAATGTAGCACAGAGGAACATCTGTCTCGACAATGATTGAACTAGACAATGTAGCACAGAGGAACATTTGTCTCCACAATGATTGAACTAGACAACTGGACAATGTAGCATGGAGGAACATCTGTCTCCACAATGATTAAACTAGAGAACTGGAGGAACATCTGTCTCCACAAAGACTGAACTAGACAATTGGACAATGTAGCATGGAGGAACATCTCCACAATGATTGAACTAGACAAGTGGACAATATAGCATGGAGTAACATCTGTCTCCACAATGATTGAACTAGAGAACTGGACAATGTAGCATGGAGGAACATCTGTCTCCGCAATGATTGAACTAGAGAACTGAACAATGTAGCATGGAGAAACATCTGTCTCCACAATGATTGAACTAGACAACTGGACAATGTAGCTTGGAGGAACATCTGTCTCAAAAATGATTGAACTAGACAACTGAACAATGTAGCATGGAAGAACATCTATCTCCACAATGACTGAACTAGACAACTGGACAATGTGGCATGGAGGAACATCTGTCTCCACAATGATTGAACTAGAGAACTGGACAATGTACCATGGAGGAACATCTGTCTCGACAATGATTGAACTAGACAACTGGACAATGTAGCATGGAGGAACATCTGTCTCCACAATGATTGAACTAGACAACTGGACAATGTAGCATGGAGGAACATCTGTCTCCATAATGATTGAACTAAACAATGTAGCATGGAGGAACATCTATCTCCAAAATGACTGAACTAGACAACTGGACAATGTAGCATGGAGGAACATCTATCTCCACAATGGTTGAGCTAGACAACTGGACAATGTAGCATGGAGGAACATCTATCTCTACAATGATTGAACTAGAAAACTGGACAATGTAGCCTGGAGGAACATCTATCTCTACAATGATTGAACTAGAAAACTGGACAATGTAGCCTGGAGGAACATCTGTCTCCACAATGATTGAACTAGACAACTGGACAATGTAGCCTGGAGGAACATCTGTCTCCACAATGATTGAACTAGACAACTGGACAATGTAGTATGGAGGAACATGTCTCCACAATGATTGAACTAGACAACTGAACAATGTAGCATGGAAGAACATCTATCTCCTCAATGACTGAACTAGACAACTGGACAATGTAGTGTGGAGGAACATCTGTCTCCACAATGAGTGAACTAGGCAACTGGACAATGTAGCATGGAGGAACATCTGTCTCCACAATGATTTAACTAGAAAACTGGAGGAACATGTCTCCACAATGACTGAACTAGACAACTGGACAATGTAGCATGGAGAAACATCTTAACTCCACAATGATTGAACTAGACAACTGGACAATATAGCATGGAGGAACATCTGTCTCCACAATGATTGAACTAGAGAACTGGACAATGTAGCATAAAGGAACATCTGTCTAAACAATGATTGAACTAGACAACTGGACAATGCAGCATGGAGGAACATCTGTCTCCACAATGACTGAACTAGAGAACTGGACAATGTAGCATGGAGGAACATCTGTCTCCACAATGACTGAACTAGACAACTGGACAATGTAGCATGGATGAACATCTGTCTACTCAATGATTGAATTAGAGAACTGGACAATGTAGCATGGAAGAACATCCGTCTCCACAATGATTGAACTGGAGCACTGGAATATTGTAGCATGGAGGAACATCTTACTCCACAATGATTGAACTAGACAACTGGACAATGTAGCATGGAGGAACATCTGTCTCCACAATGACTGAACTAGAGAACTGGACAATGTAGCATGGAGGAACATCTATCTCCACAATGATTGAACTAGACAACTGGACAATGTAGCATGGAGGAACATCTGTCTCCACAATGATTGAACTAGACAACTGGACAATGTAGCCTGGAGGAACATCTGTCTCCACAATGACTGAACTAGACAACTGGACAATGTAGCATGGATGAACATCTGTCTACTCAATGATTGAATTAGACAACTGGACAATGTAGCATGGAAGAACATCCGTCTCCACAATGATTGAACTGGAGCACTGGAATATTGTAGCATGGAGGAACATCTTACTCCACAATGATTGAACTAGACAACTGGACAATGTAGCATGGAGGAACATCTGTCTCCACAATGACTGAACTAGAGAACTGGACAATGTAGCATGGAGGAACATCTATCTCCACAATGATTGAACTAGACAACTGGACAATGTAGCATGGAGGAACATCTGTCTCCACAATGATTGAACTAGACAACTGGACAATGTAGCCTGGAGGAACATCTGTCTCCACAATCATTGAACTAGACAACTGGACAATGTAGCATGGAGGAACATCTGTCTCCACAATGGTTGAACTAGAGAACTGGACAATGTAGCATGGAGGAACATCTATCTCCACAATGGTTGAACTAGAGAACTGGACAATGTAGTATGAAGCAACATCTATCTCCACAATGGTTGAACTAGAGAACTGGACAATGTAGCATGGAGGAACATCTATCGCCACAATTGTTGAACTAGACAACTGGACAATGTACCATGGAGGAACATCTGTCTCCACAATGATTGAATTAGACAATGTAGCACGGAGGAACATCTGTCTCCACAATAATTGAACTAGACAATGCAGCATGGAGGAACATCTGTCTCCACAATGATTGAACTAGACAATGTAGCACGGAGGAACATCTGTCCTGACAATGATTGAACTAGACAATGTAGTACAGAGGAACATTTGTCTCCACAATCATTGAACTAGACAACTGGACAATGTAGCATGGAGGAACATCTGTCTCCACAATGACTGAACTAGAGAACTGGACAATGTAGCATGGAGGAACATCTATCTCCACAATGATTGAACTAGACAATGTAGCATGGAGGAACATCTGTCTCCACAATGATTGAACTAGACAATGTAGCACAGAGGAACATCTGTCTCGACAATGATTGAACTAGACAATGTAGCACAGAGGAACATTTGTCTCCACAATGATTGAACTAGACAACTGGACAATGTGGCATGGAGGAACATCTGTCTCCACAATGATTGAACTAGAGAACTGGACAATGTAGCATGGAGGAACATCTATCTCCTCAATGATTGAACTAGACAACTGGACAATGTAGCATGGAGGAACATCTATCTCCACAATGATTGAACTAGACATGTGGACAATGTAGCATGGAGGAACATCTATCTCCATAATGATTAAACTAGACAATGTAGCATGGAGGAACATCTGTCTCCACAATGAGTGAACTAGGCAACTGGACAATGTAGCATGGAGGAACATCTGTCTCCACAATGATTGAACTAGAAAACTGGAGGAACATGTCTCCACAATGACTGAACTAGACAACTGGACAATGTAGCATGGAGGAACATCTTAACTCCACAATGATTGAACTAGACAACTGGACAATATAGCATGGAGGAACATCTGTCTCCATAATGATTGAACTAGAGAACTGGACAATGTAGCATGGAGGAACATCTGTCTCCACAATGATTGAACTAGAGAACTGGACAATGTAGCATGGAGGAACATCTGTCTCCACAATGATTGAATTAGACAACTGGACAATGCAGCATGGAGGAACATCTGTCTCCACAATGACTGAACTAGAGAACTGGACAATGTAGCATGGAGGAACAACTGTCTCCACAATGACTGAACTAGACAACTGGACAATGTAGCATGGATGAACATCTGTCTACTCAATGATTGAATTAGACAACTGGACAATGTAGCATGGAAGAACATCCGTCTCCACAATGATTGAACTGGAGCACTGGAATATTGTAGCATGGAGGAACATCTTACTCCACAATGATTGAACTAGACAACTGGACAATGTAGCATGGAGGAACATCTGTCTCCACAATGACTGAACTAGAGAACTGGACAATGTAGCATGGAGGAACATCTATCTCCACAATGATTGAACTAGACAACTGGACAATGTAGCATGGAGGAACATCTGTCTCCACAATGATTGAACTAGACAACTGGACAATGTAGCCTGGAGGAACATCTGTCTCCACAATCATTGAACTAGACAACTGGACAATGTAGCATGTAGGAACATCTGTCTCCACAATGATTGAACTAGACAACTGGACAATGTAGCCTGGAGGAACATCTGTCTCCACAATCATTGAACTAGACAACTGGACAATGTAGCATGGTGGAACATCTGTCTCCACAATGGTTGAACTAGAGAACTGGACAATGTAGCATGGAGGAACATCTATCTCCACAATGGTTGAACTAGAGAACTGGACAATGTAGCATGAAGCAACATCTATCTCCACAATGGTTGAACTAGAGAACTGGACAATGTGGCATGGAGGAACATCTATCACCACAATGGTTGAACTAGACAACTGGACAATGTAGCATGGAGGAGCATCTGTCTCCACAATGATTGAATTAGACAATGTAGCATGGAGGAACATCTGTCTCCACAATAATTGAACTAGACAATGCAGCATGGAGGAACATCTGTCTCCACAATGATTGAACTAGACAATGTAGCACAGAGGAACATCTGTCTCGACAATGATTGAACTAGACAATGTAGCACAGAGGAACATTTGTCTCCACAATGATTGAACTAGACAACTGGACAATGTAGCATGGAGGAACATCTGTCTCCACAATGATTAAACTAGAGAACTGGAGGAACATCTGTCTCCACAAAGACTGAACTAGACAATTGGACAATGTAGCATGGAGGAACATCTCCACAATGATTGAACTAGACAAGTGGACAATATAGCATGGAGTAACATCTGTCTCCACAATGATTGAACTAGAGAACTGGACAATGTAGCATGGAGGAACATCTGTCTCCACAATGATTTAACTAGAAAACTGGAGGAACATGTCTCCACAATGACTGAACTAGACAACTGGACAATGTAGCATGGAGAAACATCTTAACTCCACAATGATTGAACTAGACAACTGGACAATATAGCATGGAGGAACATCTGTCTCCACAATGATTGAACTAGAGAACTGGACAATGTAGCATAAAGGAACATCTGTCTAAACAATGATTGAACTAGACAACTGGACAATGCAGCATGGAGGAACATCTGTCTCCACAATGACTGAACTAGAGAACTGGACAATGTAGCATGGAGGAACATCTGTCTCCACAATGACTGAACTAGACAACTGGACAATGTAGCATGGATGAACATCTGTCTACTCAATGATTGAATTAGAGAACTGGACAATGTAGCATGGAAGAACATCCGTCTCCACAATGATTGAACTGGAGCACTGGAATATTGTAGCATGGAGGAACATCTTACTCCACAATGATTGAACTAGACAACTGGACAATGTAGCATGGAGGAACATCTGTCTCCACAATGATTGAACTAGAGAACTGGACAATGTAGCATGGAGGAACATCTATCTCCACAATGATTGAACTAGACAACTGGACAATGTAGCATGGAGGAACATCTGTCTCCACAATGATTGAACTAGACAACTGGACAATGTAGCCTGGAGGAACATCTGTCTCCACAATGACTGAACTAGACAACTGGACAATGTAGCATGGATGAACATCTGTCTACTCAATGATTGAATTAGACAACTGGACAATGTAGCATGGAAGAACATCCGTCTCCACAATGATTGAACTGGAGCACTGGAATATTGTAGCATGGAGGAACATCTTACTCCACAATGATTGAACTAGACAACTGGACAATGTAGCATGGAGGAACATCTGTCTCCACAATGACTGAACTAGAGAACTGGACAATGTAGCATGGAGGAACATCTATCTCCACAATGATTGAACTAGACAACTGGACAATGTAGCATGGAGGAACATCTGTCTCCACAATGATTGAACTAGACAACTGGACAATGTAGCCTGGAGGAACATCTGTCTCCACAATCATTGAACTAGACAACTGGACAATGTAGCATGGAGGAACATCTGTCTCCACAATGGTTGAACTAGAGAACTGGACAATGTAGCATGGAGGAACATCTATCTCCACAATGGTTGAACTAGAGAACTGGACAATGTAGTATGAAGCAACATCTATCTCCACAATGGTTGAACTAGAGAACTGGACAATGTAGCATGGAGGAACATCTATCGCCACAATTGTTGAACTAGACAACTGGACAATGTACCATGGAGGAACATCTGTCTCCACAATGATTGAATTAGACAATGTAGCACGGAGGAACATCTGTCTCCACAATAATTGAACTAGACAATGCAGCATGGAGGAACATCTGTCTCCACAATGATTGAACTAGACAATGTAGCACGGAGGAACATCTGTCCTGACAATGATTGAACTAGACAATGTAGTACAGAGGAACATTTGTCTCCACAATCATTGAACTAGACAACTGGACAATGTAGCATGGAGGAACATCTGTCTCCACAATGACTGAACTAGAGAACTGGACAATGTAGCATGGAGGAACATCTATCTCCACAATGATTGAACTAGACAATGTAGCATGGAGGAACATCTGTCTCCACAATGATTGAACTAGACAATGTAGCACAGAGGAACATCTGTCTCGACAATGATTGAACTAGACAATGTAGCACAGAGGAACATTTGTCTCCACAATGATTGAACTAGACAACTGGACAATGTGGCATGGAGGAACATCTGTCTCCACAATGATTGAACTAGAGAACTGGACAATGTAGCATGGAGGAACATCTATCTCCTCAATGATTGAACTAGACAACTGGACAATGTAGCATGGAGGAACATCTATCTCCACAATGATTGAACTAGACATGTGGACAATGTAGCATGGAGGAACATCTATCTCCATAATGATTAAACTAGACAATGTAGCATGGAGGAACATCTGTCTCCACAATGAGTGAACTAGGCAACTGGACAATGTAGCATGGAGGAACATCTGTCTCCACAATGATTGAACTAGAAAACTGGAGGAACATGTCTCCACAATGACTGAACTAGACAACTGGACAATGTAGCATGGAGGAACATCTTAACTCCACAATGATTGAACTAGACAACTGGACAATATAGCATGGAGGAACATCTGTCTCCATAATGATTGAACTAGAGAACTGGACAATGTAGCATGGAGGAACATCTGTCTCCACAATGATTGAACTAGAGAACTGGACAATGTAGCATGGAGGAACATCTGTCTCCACAATGATTGAATTAGACAACTGGACAATGCAGCATGGAGGAACATCTGTCTCCACAATGACTGAACTAGAGAACTGGACAATGTAGCATGGAGGAACATCTGTCTCCACAATGACTGAACTAGACAACTGGACAATGTAGCATGGATGAACATCTGTCTACTCAATGATTGAATTAGACAACTGGACAATGTAGCATGGAAGAACATCCGTCTCCACAATGATTGAACTGGAGCACTGGAATATTGTAGCATGGAGGAACATCTTACTCCACAATGATTGAACTAGACAACTGGACAATGTAGCATGGAGGAATATCTGTCTCCACAATGACTGAACTAGAGAACTGGACAATGTAGCATGGAGGAACATCTATCTCCACAATGATTGAACTAGACAACTGGACAATGTAGCATGGAGGAACATCTGTCTCCACAATGATTGAACTAGACAACTGGACAATGTAGCCTGGAGGAACATCTGTCTCCACAATCATTGAACTAGACAACTGGACAATGTAGCATGTAGGAACATCTGTCTCCACAATGATTGAACTAGACAACTGGACAATGTAGCCTGGAGGAACATCTGTCTCCACAATCATTGAACTAGACAACTGGACAATGTAGCATGGTGGAACATCTGTCTCCACAATGGTTGAACTAGAGAACTGGACAATGTAGCATGGAGGAACATCTATCTCCACAATGGTTGAACTAGAGAACTGGACAATGTAGCATGAAGCAACATCTATCTCCACAATGGTTGAACTAGAGAACTGGACAATGTGGCATGGAGGAACATCTATCACCACAATGGTTGAACTAGACAACTGGACAATGTAGCATGGAGGAGCATCTGTCTCCACAATGATTGAATTAGACAATGTAGCATGGAGGAACATCTGTCTCCACAATAATTGAACTAGACAATGCAGCATGGAGGAACATCTGTCTCCACAATGATTGAACTAGACAATGTAGCACAGAGGAACATCTGTCTCGACAATGATTGAACTAGACAATGTAGCACAGAGGAACATTTGTCTCCACAATGATTGAACTAGACAACTGGACAATGTAGCATGGAGGAACATCTGTCTCCACAATGATTAAACTAGAGAACTGGAGGAACATCTGTCTCCACAAAGACTGAACTAGACAATTGGACAATGTAGCATGGAGGAACATCTCCACAATGATTGAACTAGACAAGTGGACAATATAGCATGGAGTAACATCTGTCTCCACAATGATTGAACTAGAGAACTGGACAATGTAGCATGGAGGAACATCTGTCTCCACAATGATTGAACTAGAGAACTGGACAATGTAGCATGGAGGAACATCTGTCTCCGCAATGATTGAACTAGAGAACTGAACAATGTAGCATGGAGAAACATCTGTCTCCACAATGATTGAACTAGACAACTGGACAATGTAGCTTGGAGGAACATCTGTCTCAAAAATGATTGAACTAGACAACTGAACAATGTAGCATGGAAGAACATCTATCTCCACAATGACTGAACTAGACAACTGGACAATGTGGCATGGAGGAACATCTGTCTCCACAATGATTGAACTAGAGAACTGGACAATGTACCATGGAGGAACATCTGTCTCGACAATGATTGAACTAGACAACTGGACAATGTAGCATGGAGGAACATCTATCTCCACAATGGTTGAGCTAGACAACTGGACAATGTAGCATGGAGGAACATCTATCTCTACAATGATTGAACTAGAAAACTGGACAATGTAGCCTGGAGGAACATCTATCTCTACAATGATTGAACTAGAAAACTGGAAATTGTAGCCTGGAGGAACATCTGTCTCCACAATGATTGAACTAGACAACTGGACAATGTAGCCTGGAGGAACATCTGTCTCCACAATGATTGAACTAGACAACTGGACAATGTAGTATGGAGGAACATGTCTCCACAATGATTGAACTAGACAACTGAACAATGTAGCATGGAAGAACATCTATCTCCTCAATGACTGAACTAGACAACTGGACAATGTAGTGTGGAGGAACATCTGTCTCCACAATGAGTGAACTAGGCAACTGGACAATGTAGCATGGAGGAACATCTGTCTCCACAATGATTTAACTAGAAAACTGGAGGAACATGTCTCCACAATGACTGAACTAGACAACTGGACAATGTAGCATGGAGAAACATCTTAACTCCACAATGATTGAACTAGACAACTGGACAATATAGCATAAAGGAACATCTGTCTAAACAATGATTGAACTAGACAACTGGACAATGCAGCATGGAGGAACATCTGTCTCCACAATGACTGAACTAGAGAACTGGACAATGTAGCATGGAGGAACATCTGTCTCCACAATGACTGAACTAGACAACTGGACAATGTAGCATGGATGAACATCTGTCTACTCAATGATTGAATTAGAGAACTGGACAATGTAGCATGGAAGAACATCCGTCTCCACAATGATTGAACTGGAGCACTGGAATATTGTAGCATGGAGGAACATCTTACTCCACAATGATTGAACTAGACAACTGGACAATGTAGCATGGAGGAACATCTGTCTCCACAATGACTGAACTAGAGAACTGGACAATGTAGCATGGAGGAACATCTATCTCCACAATGATTGAACTAGACAACTGGACAATGTAGCATGGAGGAACATCTGTCTCCACAATGATTGAACTAGACAACTGGACAATGTAGCCTGGAGGAACATCTGTCTCCACAATGACTGAACTAGACAACTGGACAATGTAGCATGGATGAACATATGTCTACTCAATGATTGAATTAGACAACTGGACAATGTAGCATGGAAGAACATCCGTCTCCACAATGATTGAACTGGAGCACTGGAATATTGTAGCATGGAGGAACATCTTACTCCACAATGATTGAACTAGACAACTGGACAATGTAGCATGGAGGAACATCTGTCTCCACAATGACTGAACTAGAGAACTGGACAATGTAGCATGGAGGAACATCTATCTCCACAATGATTGAACTAGACAACTGGACAATGTAGCATGGAGGAACATCTGTCTCCACAATGATTGAACTAGACAACTGGACAATGTAGCCTGGAGGAACATCTGTCTCCACAATCATTGAACTAGACAACTGGACAATGTAGCATGGAGGAACATCTGTCTCCACAATGGTTGAACTAGAGAACTGGACAATGTAGCATGGAGGAACATCTATCTCCACAATGGTTGAACTAGAGAACTGGACAATGTAGTATGAAGCAACATCTATCTCCACAATGGTTGAACTAGAGAACTGGACAATGTAGCATGGAGGAACATCTATCGCCACAATTGTTGAACTAGACAACTGGACAATGTACCATGGAGGAACATCTGTCTCCACAATGATTGAATTAGACAATGTAGCACGGAGGAACATCTGTCTCCACAATAATTGAACTAGACAATGCAGCATGGAGGAACATCTGTCTCCACAATGATTGAACTAGACAATGTAGCACGGAGGAACATCTGTCCTGACAATGATTGAACTAGACAATGTAGTACAGAGGAACATTTGTCTCCACAATCATTGAACTAGACAACTGGACAATGTAGCATGGAGGAACATCTGTCTCCACAATGACTGAACTAGAGAACTGGACAATGTAGCATGGAGGAACATCTATCTCCACAATGATTGAACTAGACAATGTAGCATGGAGGAACATCTGTCTCCACAATGATTGAACTAGACAATGTAGCACAGAGGAACATCTGTCTTGACAATGATTGAACTAGACAATGTAGCACAGAGGAACATTTGTCTCCACAATGATTGAACTAGACAACTGGACAATGTGGCATGGAGGAACATCTGTCTCCACAATGATTGAACTAGAGAACTGGACAATGTAGCATGGAGGAACATCTATCTCCTCAATGATTGAACTAGACAACTGGACAATGTAGCATGGAGGAACATCTATCTCCACAATGATTGAACTAGACATGTGGACAATGTAGCATGGAGGAACATCTATCTCCATAATGATTAAACTAGACAATGTAGCATGGAGGAACATCTGTCTCCACAATGAGTGAACTAGGCAACTGGACAATGTAGCATGGAGGAACATCTGTCTCCACAATGATTGAACTAGAAAACTGGAGGAACATGTCTCCACAATGACTGAACTAGACAACTGGACAATGTAGCATGGAGGAACATCTTAACTCCACAATGATTGAACTAGACAACTGGACAATATAGCATGGAGGAACATCTGTCTCCATAATGATTGAACTAGAGAACTGGACAATGTAGCATGGAGGAACATCTGTCTCCACAATGATTGAACTAGAGAACTGGACAATGTAGCATGGAGGAACATCTGTCTCCACAATGATTGAATTAGACAACTGGACAATGCAGCATGGAGGAACATCTGTCTCCACAATGACTGAACTAGAGAACTGGACAATGTAGCATGGAGGAACATCTGTCTCCACAATGACTGAACTAGACAACTGGACAATGTAGCATGGATGAACATCTGTCTACTCAATGATTGAATTAGACAACTGGACAATGTAGCATGGAAGAACATCCGTCTCCACAATGATTGAACTGGAGCACTGGAATATTGTAGCATGGAGGAACATCTTACTCCACAATGATTGAACTAGACAACTGGACAATGTAGCATGGAGGAACATCTGTCTCCACAATGACTGAACTAGAGAACTGGACAATGTAGCATGGAGGAACATCTATCTCCACAATGATTGAACTAGACAACTGGACAATGTAGCATGGAGGAACATCTGTCTCCACAATGATTGAACTAGACAACTGGACAATGTAGCCTGGAGGAACATCTGTCTCCACAATCATTGAACTAGACAACTGGACAATGTAGCATGTAGGAACATCTGTCTCCACAATGATTGAACTAGACAACTGGACAATGTAGCCTGGAGGAACATCTGTCTCCACAATCATTGAACTAGACAACTGGACAATGTAGCATGGTGGAACATCTGTCTCCACAATGGTTGAACTAGAGAACTGGACAATGTAGCATGGAGGAACATCTATCTCCACAATGGTTGAACTAGAGAACTGGACAATGTAGCATGAAGCAACATCTATCTCCACAATGGTTGAACTAGAGAACTGGACAATGTGGCATGGAGGAACATCTATCACCACAATGGTTGAACTAGACAACTGGACAATGTAGCATGGAGGAGCATCTGTCTCCACAATGATTGAATTAGACAATGTAGCATGGAGGAACATCTGTCTCCACAATAATTGAACTAGACAATGCAGCATGGAGGAACATCTGTCTCCACAATGATTGAACTAGACAATGTAGCACAGAGGAACATCTGTCTCGACAATGATTGAACTAGACAATGTAGCACAGAGGAACATTTGTCTCCACAATGATTGAACTAGACAACTGGACAATGTAGCATGGAGGAACATCTGTCTCCACAATGATTAAACTAGAGAACTGGAGGAACATCTGTCTCCACAAAGACTGAACTAGACAATTGGACAATGTAGCATGGAGGAACATCTCCACAATGATTGAACTAGACAAGTGGACAATATAGCATGGAGTAACATCTGTCTCCACAATGATTGAACTAGAGAACTGGACAATGTAGCATGGAGGAACATCTGTCTCCACAATGATTGAACTAGAGAACTGGACAATGTAGCATGGAGGAACATCTGTCTCCGCAATGATTGAACTAGAGAACTGAACAATGTAGCATGGAGAAACATCTGTCTCCACAATGAGTGAACTAGACAACTGGACAATGTAGCTTGGAGGAACATCTGTCTCAAAAATGATTGAACTAGACAACTGAACAATGTAGCATGGAAGAACATCTATCTCCACAATGACTGAACTAGACAACTGGACAATGTGGCATGGAGGAACATCTGTCTCCACAATGATTGAACTAGAGAACTGGACAATGTACCATGGAGGAACATCTGTCTCGACAATGATTGAACTAGACAACTGGACAATGTAGCATGGAGGAACATCTATCTCCACAATGGTTGAGCTAGACAACTGGACAATGTAGCATGGAGGAACATCTATCTCTACAATGATTGAACTAGAAAACTGGACAATGTAGCCTGGAGGAACATCTATCTCTACAATGATTGAACTAGAAAACTGGACAATGTAGCCTGGAGGAACATCTGTCTCCACAATGATTGAACTAGACAACTGGACAATGTAGCCTGGAGGAACATCTGTCTCCACAATGATTGAACTAGACAACTGGACAATGTAGTATGGAGGAACATGTCTCCACAATGATTGAACTAGACAACTGAACAATGTAGCATGGAAGAACATCTATCTCCTCAATGACTGAACTAGACAACTGGACAATGTAGTGTGGAGGAACATCTGTCTCCACAATGAGTGAACTAGGCAACTGGACAATGTAGCATGGAGGAACATCTGTCTCCACAATGATTTAACTAGAAAACTGGAGGAACATGTCTCCACAATGACTGAACTAGACAACTGGACAATGTAGCATGGAGAAACATCTTAACTCCACAATGATTGAACTAGACAACTGGACAATATAGCATGGAGGAACATCTGTCTCCACAATGATTGAACTAGAGAACTGGACAATGTAGCATGGAGGAGCATCTGTCTCCACAATGATTGAACTAGAGAACTGGACAATGTAGCATAAAGGAACATCTGTCTAAACAATGATTGAACTAGACAACTGGACAATGCAGCATGGAGGAACATCTGTCTCCACAATGACTGAACTAGAGAACTGGACAATGTAGCATGGAGGAACATCTGTCTCCACAATGACTGAACTAGACAACTGGACAATGTAGCATGGATGAACATCTGTCTACTCAATGATTGAATTAGACAACTGGACAATGTAGCATGGAAGAACATCCGTCTCCACAATGATTGAACTGGAGCACTGGAATATTGTAGCATGGAGGAACATCTTACTCCACAATGATTGAACTAGACAACTGGACAATGTAGCATGGAGGAACATCTGTCTCCACAATGACTGAACTAGAGAACTGGACAATGTAGCATGGAGGAACATCTATCTCCACAATGATTGAACTAGACAACTGGACAATGTAGCATGGAGGAACATCTGTCTCCACAATGATTGAACTAGACAACTGGACAATGTAGCCTGGAGGAACATCTGTCTCCACAATGACTGAACTAGACAACTGGACAATGTAGCATGGATGAACATCTGTCTACTCAATGATTGAATTAGACAACTGGACAATGTAGCATGGAAGAACATCCGTCTCCACAATGATTGAACTGGAGCACTGGAATATTGTAGCATGGAGGAACATCTTACTCCACAATGATTGAACTAGACAACTGGACAATGTAGCATGGAGGAACATCTGTCTCCACAATGACTGAACTAGAGAACTGGACAATGTAGCATGGAGGAACATCTATCTCCACAATGATTGAACTAGACAACTGGACAATGTAGCATGGAGGAACATCTGTCTCCACAATGATTGAACTAGACAACTGGACAATGTAGCCTGGAGGAACATCTGTCTCCACAATCATTGAACTAGACAACTGGACAATGTAGCATGGAGGAACATCTGTCTCCACAATGGTTGAACTAGAGAACTGGACAATGTAGCATGGAGGAACATCTATCTCCACAATGGTTGAACTAGAGAACTGGACAATGTAGTATGAAGCAACATCTATCTCCACAATGGTTGAACTAGAGAACTGGACAATGTAGCATGGAGGAACATCTATCGCCACAATTGTTGAACTAGACAACTGGACAATGTACCATGGAGGAACATCTGTCTCCACAATGATTGAATTAGACAATGTAGCACGGAGGAACATCTGTCTCCACAATAATTGAACTAGACAATGCAGCATGGAGGAACATCTGTCTCCACAATGATTGAACTAGACAATGTAGCACGGAGGAACATCTGTCCCGACAATGATTGAACTAGACAATGTAGTACAGAGGAACATTTGTCTCCACAATCATTGAACTAGACAACTGGACAATGTAGCATGGAGGAACATCTGTCTCCACAATGATTGAACTAGAGAACTGGACAATGTAGCATGGAGGAACATCTATCTCCACAATGATTGAACTAGACAATGTAGCATGGAGGAACATCTGTCTCCACAATGATTGAACTAGACAATGTAGCACAGAGGAACATCTGTCTCGACAATGATTGAACTAGACAATGTAGCACAGAGGAACATTTGTCTCCACAATGATTGAACTAGACAACTGGACAATGTGGCATGGAGGAACATCTGTCTCCACAATGATTGAACTAGAGAACTGGACAATGTAGCATGGAGGAACATCTATCTCCTCAATGATTGAACTAGACAACTGGACAATGTAGCATGGAGGAACATCTATCTCCACAATGATTGAACTAGACATGTGGACAATGTAGCATGGAGGAACATCTATCTCCATAATGATTAAACTAGACAATGTAGCATGGAGGAACATCTGTCTCCACAATGAGTGAACTAGGCAACTGGACAATGTAGCATGGAGGA